>JABBWL010000139.1:0-183071 GCA_016758765.1 Suillus cothurnatus | reverse complement strand
AACTTGATGCTCACAAAACCCGAACCTGTGTTGCGTCATATAGCCTGTTGGAGGTTTATAGAACCAGACTGTGGGAGTCTTGTGGAGATACAAACTCCATGTAGAACCAGGTTTGTAACTTGTAGAGACACTGACGGAATTTTTTGTGCCAGGTGATGCTCCACGTTGCACTTCTACGTCAATCGCATCTGGCGCAACGTAGTTTTACTAACCCGAGTTTACCTGCCAAGGCTCAGAACGGAACCCGGTTAATAGGACACTCTTCCACAGAAATGGCGCTCGGCCATCCACGGTGACAGTTTATGCAGTCAGCAAGTGAGTTGACCAGATGATCATGCCTTATGTTACTAAAATTGAATCAACTTATACGCAGAGTGCGGTTATGTTAGTTCTGATGACGAGGACTAGATGACCGCGAGAAAAATTGTTCTCGTGCTCAGTTGTTGATTGTAGGCAATACTATGTATGCGAAGGTGTCAATTTCTTTCGAAATCTTTCCAACCTCAGAGTCGTCGCGGTATCTGAGTTTATATAAATCTTCCATCTCATGGCGACACACGACCCATGATAACTCTCACGATAGTCAAAGATTGGAGATTGGATCCTGCCTTCATCACTTGTCTCTTCCGACATCTCCAGGCATATTTGGCCTTGATGTGCAATGGGTCAATTTTTTTGATATTCCAAACATCAAGCCCCTTCAGGCTCCCTCATTTGGTATGCTTTGCTTTCGTGAGTGTCTGTGGCAAGTTGTTTCTCTCCTGGACATCCTGTCAATCTCTGTCACATGACTCCCCGACCATCAACCCCTCGACAATTAATTTACTGCTTGATGGTAACCTTCACGTATACTACCATGTTAAAGCTAGCCAACAAATCCACACCCTCATTATTGATCGTACCTTGTTTGCCGGTTGGAGCAGCACCGCCTTACTACTCCTTGCCACTAGTATGTGATAGGTTGTCAGATAGGGTTAATGGTACTTGTATCGCCTCTAACATGCAGAGAGTTGGTGCGAAACAACCCACGTAATAGCAAGGCAAGGGTGCACCGGTGAGGTTTGTTGTCAAAGTAATACAAGCACCCGTGAAACTCATCGTATTTGTACCGTCATTCGTTATTATATCAATAATCTTACAGCTAGGCGGTCTATGAATCTCATCCATACCCCGCGCACGTCATCAACAACAACACTCGTAATGGCGTGTTGCATTTTATCCTGTGTGTGCGTGCGAGTTATGATCAATCACCCGCCATATCGCTGTGTATCTCTTTCAGTGCCGATTCCTAGCCGATCCAGAGTATTTTATGATCCGTTCACTGTACACCTGGCTCACCACGAGCAGAAAATGGGACACCACCAAATTCTCGTTTCTGAACAGGTTCTGTGTGGTTTCTGAACGTTTAGAGTCCCGATGGCCGCTTATGCGTTGGCGTACACAACTTCTAAATGTATGATCGTCCTTCTTCCTGAGGCGCGATGCGGACCGATGGAACCAGGCAGGCGAGTGAACCTGGATCTCCTACAGGTAATGCCACGCCTCCACTTGGAGGACGGGTTCAATGGGGATGTGGAGGGTGTGACAACAGAAGAATTGTCAGCAACGTTCATAGCAAAACGTCATCGCGCCGTCAGAAAACATCGCTCAAGGTGTGTCTTCGTGTTCGTAGAATCACCTCCGCTTTCTCTGGATGAAATTCACTCGGTCGTCAAGATGCTTTCGGCGTCACCGTGGTCTGGTCGCAAACAATCAGAGAGTGGTGGTGGTAATTGCATGGGATTAGCGACAACGCATCCTTTGCGCATCACCCAAGTACTAACGGTGCTCATTGGTCAATGCACCAAAATATAACAAGGTACGACACCATTCAACTTATTATCGTCCGAGAATGTTAATCATATAACACTTCAAATTCAGATTTCAGAGCTGGAGCGAGCACCCACCAAGCACTGGGCCACTGAGGCTTGGCCGAATCCACTGTGTCAGACATAATTTAATTCTCCTGTGTGTCGTCATTTTCCTGCTTTACATTATGCGCTCTTGTTACATGCGACTACGGAGTCTATTGTAACCTTGGATCCACGGGTCCATCATCTTTGTTCCACTACGATCTGGACTACAAGAACTTCTCGTCTATTTAAGTAGCCTCTGCAGACGGGACTTAGCTATCATCTGCAGACCTTTGCATTATTGTGTGCTACGACTAAGGTAAGATACTTGACTGTTACTTCACATATAACCTATCCTTACGTTGTGCAGAGCTATTTGCTATAGGTAAATATACCAGACGTCCGCATGATCGCGTGCTACGACTGAGAGTATCTATTTCATATAGATCCGCACGACACTACCATTGTTCTTATACCCGAATCCTTGCTCGAATCCGTAGCAACACTGAATTCTGAAACCTGCTGTCAAGCCACAAAAGGTAATTCTTGCACTTGACCGAGGTTTTGTCTGCATTCGACTGACGACTCCACCCACAGATACCATGATGCATACTGATGAAGACTCTACTGCATTGGCTGAATCTATGCGCGTCCTTCGCTCTCGCAGCAATGGTCGAATCCCCATATCACGCCTTCCAGATGATATTCTTTTCATGGTCTTCGAACTCCTCGTAGAAGAGAAGCGTCTCGAGGAATACACTGGGTGTGATTATGTGAGGAGAGGCGCCAACTTTGGTCTCCCAGCTTGTCTAGAAGTCACACACGTCTGCAGACACTGGCGAAATGTTGCTCTCGAGCGCCCAACTCTTTGGACATGCATCAACGTCAGCTCTACTTCTCCTTGGCTAGATGTCATGTTTGAGAGGTCGCAGAAGGCTCCTTTGATCGTCACCTTCAAGCGTCCGATAACGGTACCTTGCTCCTCACTGATGGATTGCTTTGAGAAAGTCCTTTTACACCTTCCTCGGATCAAACACCTCGAATTAAACACATATCCACATGAAATCGGTCGCGTTATGGATCTGTTATCATCTCAACCTGCATCGTTGCTCGAAAGATTAAAATTCAATGCCTATGGCCGCTTTCCTCCAACGGTGCCCATATCGAACCCCATCTTCCAAGCACAAGTACCCTTACTTCGGCACCTCGAGATCAATCAGTACGACCGCAGATGGCCGTCATACATTTTCGGTGGGCTTCGAACTCTATGTGTGCGAGGAACATCGTTGCCGGACCTCCTTTCAGCTCTGCGATACATGCCTGCCTTGGAACAGTTTATGTTCCAGGGTGACTTGCTAGAATCCGACCAACCAGTACTTTTTGATAAAGTACCACTCACTCAGTTGAAAAGTATAGCGATACAGGCCATGTTCGAAACTGCTGTGTCGCTCTTCACACATCTAGCCCTTCCCGTTGACGTCAAGATTGCTCTAACTCTACTATCAGGGCTTCCAACATTGGCTGATTTGTTTTCGGTCATGCCAGTGGATAAGGGGTCCCCTCCCGTCTTGCGATCGATGCGTGCTATCAGATTCCCGCGAGGTACTATGTCTGTCCAATTCAGCACGTCGGCAGCGACGAATTGGAACAGCTATTCCTGGAATCCACAAGATGATGACATACAACTCTCGATCGAATTCACCTGGCCGGACATCCTTCTACACAAATTCCGCTGAAATGTCGCAAAACACTGTATTCGATATATGTCAGACCATCTCGCAATGCAGCTTGTTTTCTATAGAGCTGGAATCCATGCATCTGGTGGGGTGCCCATACTTTGTTAGAAGCTTAACCACTGCGCTCCGGACTGAAGGGTCGTCGACATAATGCCTCGCTCCATTTTCTGGAGCTCCGCCGTATACCATGGTTCGACGGTGATGAACTTCGAGAACTTCGGGATGTCTTGAAAATGCGAGCCCAACATAATATCCGCCTCCTCCACAACCTCCGCTTCAAGCTATGCAATAACTTTGCGATTGATCCAATGGTTCTTCGGGAAGTGGTTGTGAACGACATTGATCGCGACCAATATACTCTTGAAAACTCTTATGAGATTCTTTCACGGAAGCAAATGTGGCATTAATCCTGTTTCTGCTAGACTGACATTTTGACGAGTTTTAGAGTACTTTTGTTTCTATCGACTGATGTATCTAATGGTCTCCAGTAGGCAGACCCAATATACCCCGGATCCATATCATCTTATACTTAGCGATATTTACCCTCCGATTTGTGTACGTTCAAACACGTAGTTTCTCTCAGCGCAGCCACAAATAATAGTGTGTCATACTATCTACGGGTGCAGTTAGGGAAGCCACGCGCGCAGATGTTCTTGAATGGACTCGTCTGGTTAAGCCATATTCATGGAACCTGCTTGGAATCAAAAATTGTGCGCGGTGTGTTGACTAGTCGTGCCGTCACCGATGACGAAGTACCACGGTCACCATCCGAAAACTCATGATCCTTGACATGGTAGCCGTGGGAAATATAGGACAACATAATTATGTTTATGCCTTTCGACGCTGCGTTTTCGTTGCACAGGTAAAGGTGAATTCGAAGTTATTAATTCTAAATAACTTCGATGTAAGGCTGACTCTGACTATAAGATATTTCTGGGCAAAAACCTGGAAGGCTTTTCGGCCCGATACAAGTGTACGAATCTGTGGGTTTCAAGGTGAGCTGTGATCCCAAAGGACTACAGTCCACGCAACACTTTTTCGACTCCTTCGCACCACATTTTTTTGAACTTCAGATCCCAGTCGGATATTTCCCAAAGGCTTAATAGCTTAAAAAGACATGTAGTCTAGCCTTTTAAAATTAAGTGCCCATGTTTCAAAATGTGGACCGATTTTTTTTTGTTTGCCTGTTAGTCCATCAGATGGTCATTCCACGCCCCAGCAAAGCCTCTGCATGAGCCAAAGCAAAGCGACAGGTTGGCCAGTCAATGTTTGTACCTGCGAAGGCTGTCTGGTTTTTTTTTGTAAAATGTGGCGCTATATGGACATGTATCAGTGAGTTTTCCATTTCTCTATATCCGATCCTGTTCAATTTTCTGATTTCACTCTTCACCATGCTACGTTGTAGGGATTAGTTTCCCTCTAGGCTGGTATTGACAGTTTTTACTTAGCTTCTCTTACCTTACTTTTCCTTGCTTATGTTCGCATTTTTACTGCTTACATAATCACCAAATCTCGCCCTACACTTCCACTCATTAGCTAGACTTTCAGTTATAGTTCTGGTAGCTCTCCTTCTAGGATTCAGTAGCTTCCCCAGACTTGCAGCTTATTAGTTTTAGTAGTAGCTTAATAGCTCACTATAAAGCTCCTGATATATAGTCTTATCCTCATTGTCTGGAGTGCATCAGACATCCAATGATGAAATCGTATAGGTATATAAAGAATTGAAACAAGTAAAATGCCTACATTAAGTGCAATATTGATAAGTTACATTGTGAAGTTTTATATAGTAGGATAGAGATGACAGGTTCCACCAAACATGCAAGGATGAGCTTCATTGGCAGACTCTAGCAAAGGAATATGAAATGATCATGTAGTATCTAGCTTTGCAATTGTGACGAATTTGTGGATTATAGTCCCTTCGATTACAAGGGACGCTTGCCTTGACAGTACTCACAAATGTCGCCATAGTGACAGTGATTGCAAGGGGGTGTCTGCATGGCAAGGAGGGTCAAGTTTTACAATTGTGAGGATTTACAGACTCTAGTATCTATGTATATAATGGATGACTGCATTTATGGCATGTCCAACCAGTATCATTCTTACGAGTATTGTCCAAAAATACACTTGTTGTAGTTGTTACCGGCACAAGTACTACATGACCTTGCTGGTGAATTTAAAGCGGAAATACTAAACTAAATCAGAAGTACATCACAACATCATAACTACCTCAATTGCCGCCATGAGTAAAAACATACAAAAATGAGTGGGATTGATCATGGCATTACAGTCTGATGTTGGGTATAACTCTGTATAACCTCGGTGACGTGTTACAAGACAGACACTATATCGACCAAGATGATATTACAGCGTCATGACTATCTTGATTGCGGCCATTGGCAGAAACATACAAAAATGAGTAGAATTGATCACTACATTCCAGTCTGATGTTGGGTATAACCTCAGTGACGTGTTACAGGCTACTCGCAGCATGCATATCTTACAAATAGCGGGATCACAGGATATGGATTCTCTACTAGGAGTTACAGTGGAAAATCGTTATGTCCCGACATTATGCTACGCGCTGCCGCTACCACCATCAGGAACGGAAACTAACTCTTTCATCTGTGCTCGCTTCTCCCGAATCCTCGCTAGCGCACTATTCTTGGCAAGGGGACGTTGAGCAGTTGAGTACGAAGGGAAGACCTGCCTAAAAATACTAGAATCAGTAGAACAGAATGTAACTTCCGAGTTATCAATTACCTGTTCCACCATACGACAAGGTTGTCCACCTCTTGTTTCTCATCTGGGTCTTCGAAAACGTCCAAAATAGAATTATAGAACCTTTCAGAGTCGGTAACTGTATCTGTACGCGAGAACACAGGGATGACGTGAGGGCAAATCGGACCTGAGAGGAATGCTCACTGAGTAAGAACATAGTATAGGTTAGAAGTATTGACACACTTGCGTTGCGATGTATGCAACCGAGGGCAAAGTAACTCGAGTCATCCCATGAATGCGAGCATTACCGGAACGAGTTGCCTTTGGTTCTCTGTCCACAGAACTAGGGGACGTAAAGACGTGTTTGTAGGCCTGCAATCTTAGTTGAGACATTTGGAAGCGACATGATGGAGCTTGTACCATACACAAACCAGTAAGGCACTTTGAAACAAACCATTCCATGGGTCTTCAGGATCGTAACGGTAATCGGCGTACAAGAACAATGGCCACTGGTCTCCGGTCACAATGATCTTGCCACTTCGTAGCTTGGTTTTTGTCCTGCACTCCATCAGTCACCAACGAAAGAGATAAACAAGATATCACGCACTCTGGGTTTGACCAGTCAATCCCGGCAGGACAAAGCAAAGCACCTGTCCGTTCATGATGGAAACCACGGTCAATTTTCACGTTGCGAGCAAGAGGAGGGACAAGATTCTGTCCCTTTGGGGTGATCCAGTCGAGTACACTACCTTTGAGGCTTTTGGTGTCATCGCCCCTTGCTCCAGATGCGCCTTTGGTGAGCTAATGATATATAAGATAAGCACTTAACTCGAAGACATAGTAAGAACGGTGGACGATACTTGCCAGTTCTGCAACAATGTCAACTTCGTCGTCTCCGCCCTGCATCAAGCGCTCCTCCAGGCCTGCAACAGATTTGAGGAGCTCTTGAAAAATACGATGCTCACGCCTTTCCCTTGGAATATACACCTGGTTGAACATGTTGCACATAATTTGCAGGAGAGTGACATACTCGGCAGTAAAATTTTCTTCTGGAGTGTCGGCCAATTCTCCCATCCGCAAAATTCCGTTTGTAAGAAGGGCTTGGAAGTTGCAAAGAGCATGGACTGTTCGTCCAAAATGACGTCCATAGTGTACCAATGGATCAGTCACGCTCCTGTATTATAATTACAATCTAAATTAGTGAATGATTCCTGCAAATCTAAAGGCACACACAGTCTTTTCCTTGGGCCTAATTGAAGGGCATCAACTTGTTTGCGACGTTGGCCACAAGATTTCTCAAGCTGGTCCTCAGACATAGTTCTAGCTGTAAGCGGTTGCAAGACAGAATGAGAATGAGTCAGTTCTGAGTGCGCCATGACAACAACTCAGCTTAAATCCTTCTGCTGCGGTATTTGGTGCCGTTTTGAGTGAGGAGCTCAAACTGTTGCAGGTTCCAGCAATAATGCATCAACTTGGATTAGTATGTCACGGTAGTGCCAAATAGAATGACAACTTGCCTCCCTTTACGTTTGTGGGTCGGTTAAATCTTTTCCTAGACCTAAGCATTTAAGCGAGTCGCTTGGCGTTGGAGATCCAGCATACAAACCTGCTCAGTCGCAGCTTGAACTTGAATCTTATGTAAGTATCCCTTGATCACATAGTACTGTAATATTAGTAGTGCCGGTTCCAAGTCACCCACGGAGACTCGGATCACATTGACGCCTCCACACCATAAGTCCGGCATTTCCTTTGCGAACTGAAGTACGTAGTTGATATTAGCGAGAAGCTGCGCAAACCGAGCAAAGACACTTCGTCAAAAAGGACAGGGAATATTTCTATGAAGTTTGTTACCGGATGTTCAATACTTGGCACTTGTATTAGCTGGTCCTGCATACGTATATACTTTGAAGGGGAGTATCTCACGCTCCAGCTTTGCACGCCAGATCATACAAAGGTGTCGAGATCCGAGGACTGGCGGCCGAGCCCCATTACATTCATAGCGGGAAAGAACATCACTAACAGTATCTACATGTCGAGGCATTGTACTAGTACACTGACACAATATGAACCGTATATGTGAAAACCTTCAAGTTAGCGCGGGCCTCTCAGGCTGTTTGCCAGTACAAGCGCGTGTTGGCTGTGCACATCGTGAAGTCAGACTAGCAACCAAAAAAACTAAAAAAACTCACAGGTCATGACGCCAGCCACTGGGTCCAAGAGGAGTTGTCAACCAAGTGTTTAATTCAATGGCCTGTGGGTTCGTACTGTTGCGGAACGTCCTGAAGAGGGCCAGTTGACGACCCTCCTCGTCGATGAACGCCTGCGTGGCAAATTTGTTTGGAATTTCACCGGGGAAGCGGGTTCTGAGTACCATAACCAACTATAAAGATAAGTTTCGTCTTTGGAAGGGCAAGAAAAATTATCGAATGTAACATACCATTGCGCAAATGGATGAGAGAAGGTGTTCCGGAAAGGTGCTGTAATCATCCGGGAACAGATCAAGCAATGAATCCCCGCGGTTTGCAAGAGGTCGCAACAGACGATGTGCAAGTAACACAAGGATAGCCTCCCGACGGTATGGCCTCTGATTGAACATCCAAAATCAATAACCAGTCGCTTTCGAAACAGGAAACAATACCCCTTGATTGTCACATGTAAATATGATTGAAGTGACATCCTCATTCGCATTGGTCATGTTGGTGAGCATGTGGATATATTCAGTCGTTGACCCATTGATATTCTGAATATTATATCCGCCCAAACGCTCCTTGTTTGGGTCGTCGACGAAGGCAGTCGCATAACTTTTTAGAGACTTCAGGAATGTTTTCCGCTCCGCAAATACCTGCAGCTACATGTGAGTATTCAGGCCACATAGACTAAATTAAAATATACAAGCGATATAGCATCTGAACTCTGAAGATTCAGTTGTTTGGTGCGACCAGTTTCGTTACAACGAAGCCCTGCTATACCATAAGCATACTGAAGCAAATATCACTCATTTCATGCCTACCTAACTCAGATCCTTGACCGGCGCTGGCGGCAACGGTCAACATCTCAACGAGGACCTGCGCGCAGTACGTCCTGAATGGGGCAGCATCGTGAGGGCGGAAGTTGAGACGATTTTTAGCCATGATTTTGGCATCGGTGATTGAAATATAGGCCAACGGAAAGTAAGTTTTCAGGAATTCATTGTCGTATTTGATACCTTGTGCAAAAACTTCCGGAACGCAAGACACATAGCTCGGCTCCGTATGAATCAGAGAAAGAGCGCTATTCATTGCAGAAATGGTAGGCGCCACCTCAAGGAAAGTGGATCGGATGCCGGATCCGGATACTGGATCAGAGGGAGCACCAAGCACCAAGGAATTTGCGTCAGACATCCAGTGTCCTTCGCCGAGAGAACTCATGGTGGACATAAATTGCTCGCTGTCGTCAAATACAGAGCTATGGTTCGATGAGAAGCGCGTGTTCATTGGATCGACCTTTTACCAAAATGTAAGCTTGTGTCGTCTTGAATGTTGCGTATAATACATACCTGGAGCACCTTCCGAGTGATAAGATCATGGTCTGTGTAGACAGCTACCTGCTTCCACCCGATCGGCACAGCCAAAGAAGCTGGCTGGAAGCAAGAGTTAGCAAACACTGCAGATGCTCAGCGGCCCAGGAACCCTTACCGAAACAGCGGGATATTGATCTGCGTCCTGTACCAGCCCAGGAATTGAATAAGAATTCAGTGATCTCGGACGCTGACATACCACATAGACAGGATATCCAGCCCTCAAATTTGGGGCCTGCATTTCGTGTTCATCAGTCCGCGCATATGCAACCTTAACGTATGATGTTTCGATGGTGGCAAACTCAAGAAGCTAGTAGCATAGTCCAAGTCAGCGGTTGCCACTCAGTTCAGGAAATCTCAAAATTGACTCGGACAACTCACTGTGTTGCTGAACCACTCGTAAAGTTCTGCAGAATCACTCGTTCCAGAAGCAGGAGTATAAAGATAGCCGAAATGGTAGGGATTGGGCTCCATGATAGTGACAAAGTTGACAGGCACACAGATACTAATAGATTGACTCGGACTAGGGAGAATGTCGATGTCGGGTTGAACAATCGTCGTGATCAGGTTTATCAAGCTTTTTAAGAGCCGCAGGTCCCTGTGCATAACTCAAATCTCTTGACTCAATAACAAGACTTACTATGCAGTGGTTGTATGATGTACAAGAGACGATCGTGGCCAGATACCGGCTGTGGAGTATTAGGGGCTCATGATAATAAGATCCAATCTAGTTGTGTAAAATTCTGACCTCATGGTAGTGTCAGAGAGGCTGCATGAATTGACCACTTGAGCGCTGAACGTTCGGAACACTAAAGTGAACCAGTTCCCACGCTGGGATCAATCCCTGGACTCATCAATAGACCCAATTTCCACGCTGGTATCGATCTGATCTGCAGACAGATTTCTGGGGGGGAATCAATTAATGGAACCAATTTCCACGCTGTACCGTATCAATCTGATTCGGACCCAAGTTAAATGCGTGAACCAGCGGCTGTTCGTTTGTCGAAGGCTGAGATTGTTATCAAGGTTTGCTCCAATGATTCTGTTGACCCCAAAATTATCGACGGTATATTGATCGGCGACAGTCCGCTGAGGCTGAAGACCTAGATCAAATTTGTGCACTTGATTCACGGGCCTATTACTAGGGTCCCAATTCGTGCACCTGATTCGTGCCCCTCGGAATTTGTGCGCTTCATTCGTACGCCAACCAAATTGATCGTTAAGTTTGGAGTAGATCGGTTCCCAAACACACCGTGACTCACTGTGGAGATGTTCACAACTTGAAAAGTACTACTCAATCTCGGCCGCTGCGATCAGCACATGGAATCTTGCCCATTCAATTACCGAACAAGTGAGTAATATAGTAGTACATAATTTACACGCCTTCGGGAGCCTTTACTAAACGGTGTGAGGTTTGCGCACTGACTCATATCAACCAATGGCATGATGAGTTTGTGCGCTGATGATGCGCTCTGGCAGACTCAAATAGATAACCAAAATGTGGACCTTCTCAAAATCATTGGTTAAAGGTGGTTTTATTTGACGTGCTGTATCTAACAACCGCACCCAGGCTGGCAGTGATTTGACGAAGACAGGGACATGCTATATGTGTGGACAAGTCTCTCGGAACAATCCGAACCACTACCTACTTGAACTTCGAACTAACGACTACATGAAGTAACCTAACCCACCTCCTCTAACCTTAAATATCAAGTTGAATCACATACACCATGACTATGCCAGTATCTGACAACTCAAATTCTCTAAACTGTGCTACATGGCGTGACCATGTCATCCAAGATCAAGAGGCAGTGTACCCCTCTCCTCCTGCCTCGCACGAAACCGTGATGCAAGAGCCTAGATCATCTGTGTGTCCTTTAGCAATAGATTTTATATAATGTGACTGACAATAATTGACAAGATGGACGTATTATGTCTTCCTCCGTTCTGGGAGACAAGTCGTGATAGCAATCTCACGATTGCCCTCATTAACGCTCAACGTTCGGAACGTCGTGCAGAGAGTAGACTTATTCGGAGACGCTTGAAGCGGATATTGATTGAACAAGAACTCTATAGTCACATGGAGCAACAAACTGGTCACAGGCTTCGGAAAGCTGACACCAGTGTTGGTGTTTCACGTGGTGTATTTCGTGCGTCTGGGCTGACGCCTGCAGGGAAGACTTTTGATGATGTCGATAGCGATGTGTCAAGTATACTAAATGACCCGGACGATTCCTCCTGAGGCCCTATCATATTGCATGTAATTTTCATCGTCAATATATAGATACTACATACGTTGTATGTATATCGCACTAGCCAGTGTCTTTGTTACCCACTTATTGACTTGTACTCATCTACATCATATTGAGCGATTTCCAGGTGTTGACGCCATGTGCGCGCTCACCCTTTCATACTCCTTGGCTCAGAGACGTGCTCCACTTCAAGAGGATGTGCTCTGTGCGCACTCCCAAATCACTCCAGCCCCTTTGAGGCTCTACATTTGTTTCTGAGATGATGGCGCACAGTCACACCGTTACATCTCTCATTAAACCCCATTGCAATTCAAGGCGAGCAGAGCGCTTTTTTTTGTAAACGAAATTTTAGAGAAAAGCAAGGAGTCATGTGAAGTGATTTCCCAATATCCATCGCCTACTAGTACTAGAGTAGTTACTAATCATCTTCTGAAGTTAAATCGATGACCTCCGAATCTGTTCCATGGTCTCTTCGCCCAGCCTCTCCTATGCAATTGTGACGTTCGAATGTTCGCCTTGTCATGATAAGCTGACAACTAATACATTGTGTAAGAAACCGACGGAATTCAACTGCTGTGAGACCTGGCTTGGTGAAAGAATCTAATTTCAGAAGCTTGTCGAGTGGTGTGTCGTGAGTTTTCCGTTGAAGCTGACGTCTCTGAATGAAACTTGAATCTAGTTTGATGTCTGCCATGATGGACAAACAAGTCAGCATCTATCTACCGCGCACTGAGTTGCTCCGTGGACATACCTTCTCCGTCAACAAACACAACATCTAGTGGTCTGGCCTCGTCAGGTCCTGTTATGAGATAAATTTAGCATTATTAACAGCTACCACGAATGTGAAGCCGCAACTTACTTCGTCTTGCGTAACGCTTAACAGGCAACCCGCATGAACTGAATGTTTGCTCGATGAAAACTGCATTGGGAAGTGATCAGTATCAGACGAGAGTCGATCAATCAAGTCAAGTAATTGATCGATCAACAGGCTCTACACACTCACCAACATATCCACACTTACTCAAGGCACAGCAGGCTATGTACTCTCCTGTACGTGGTCCCCGTTTTAACATCACTATTGCCGCCTCACAATAGTCGTTTGGATTGTGGTCATCCGATATGAATGCACATAGACAGCGAGGTCCTCGGAACTGGTGGGATTTTCGATATGCTACGAGGTCAGAAGGGACGACACGCGCTCCGTTGTCATTAATTGGCCTGGACCCAAAGAATAGGTAAGACGTTCAATATAATCCTTTACTATTTGGTTAACGTACCAATACCATTCAACCAGCGTTTCTCCAGTCTCGTCGTCACCTAATTCGAGCACAGCATTTGTACTATCGCTGACCTGAGCGGCAAGCTTTGCACGCTGACGCTCACGAAGTTCGTCAGTTGCAATGCTGGACCGTAGTACACGATTAGGTGACATATATGGAGGGATTAAACTTGTGGAACCTGTCACACACGTCCTCAGGCTGGTGATCTTTTATACCATTTAATGTGCTAGCCTACCAGGTCCGGGTTTATATTATTACACCATGATGAAGATGATTATCCGGTGAGTCATTAGGGTATCATTTTGGCACAGTTACCAATGTGCGCCGTCATATTTCCGTAAGCGGGTCCTGCATACTGTGTAACTTGCCGGTGAAATCCCGCTGTCAGGGTTATTCAAGGCCTCATGGTCCGATCTGATGTTTTTCAACAGTATTTTGATAGTACATGCCAAGGCTGGCAGTGTGCGCCATCTTCTTTCCCAATTGAAAATCCCGTGCGGGTTCCGTGGACCTACTAGTAAGTCGGATCAATTAGTATTACCAGTAAGCGCTTAAGCATCCAGCCCATTCAAGCAGACTAATACCCACTGGACTTGAGTGTTTCCGTCGCCTCAGATCTAAAATTAATGGACGAATCATCGACATCCTCCTCCTATGTGATTCCAGCTGGATATTCAACCATTTGCAAGTGCGGAAGAAGCTTCGCTCAGCTGAATGCATATGCAAATCATCAGCGGACGTGTAAAAAGAGGAAGACATACCCTTTCCAGTGCGGCTAGCAAAGCAAAGGAGGTGTGGACTACAAGGAAAAGACCACGTAGAGAAGATGAACGCAACGAGTTAGCTTCGAGTCTGCCTCCAACTGACTTGGATACCGCAATTCCAGTCAGACTTGTCCATTAGTCCTGAGCAGGCTGTTGATGGAGTGGAACGAAATTCATGGTCAAGATTAGACCTTACAGTTGCAGGTGTAGATGGTATCGAAATTGAATGCCATGTGATTGTCAGTGAATGTCAGCAATCTTTCTTATGATTGACTTGAATACCGGGCACGGTCTTCTAGATGAGTCGGGTCCTTCAGAATCATCCCTTGCGGTTGATGATTCAGTGTCGCTTGCTCAGCGTCGCCCCCGACGCCTCAATCGCCGTCTTCCTGCACGGTTTCGAGACATTCTTCTCAACCACCGCCCCCACACATGGTCGAGTCAACTATTTCAACCACCACAGATCCCTCACCCACCTCGGATACACGTTGCTGCTGTCGTGCACCCTTCGTTTCTTCCTCACACTTCCCAACCGCTTTTTGGACTTTCACGTCGATATTATGGCAATCAACTGCCGACCTCATGACCCAGAGGAGGCCCACAACTTTGGAGAACTTGACTCTCACACCGTCGGACCGAGTCGGTTGGGATATAGCACCTCTACTCATGCAATCCATCAGAACTGGCGAGGAATATGATAACCCTTTCTATCCATATCCAAATAAATCATCGTTTCTCTTGGGCGACTGGTTTTGGAACGTGGTCTCCAGAAGTCCCAAAAAAGTTTCAGGAAAACTATTACAGATCATCGGTAATGCTCAGTTCCGGCCAGAAGATATTTCTGCTACGCGGTGGAACTTATCAACGATCAACTTGGATCTAGTGCCGAAGACGCAGGAGAGCATGCCATGCCATTCGAAGGTGCTGGGTGGAATAAAGCCGCGGTTAATATAAAGATACCTATTCATAAACGTGCGGATAACCCTGGTGTTTACGACTACCTCACCGCAGATTTTTTTCACCGATCACTTGTATCCGTCATTCGCGAAAAATCAAAAATCAACAACACGACGAACTATTCCACTATCAACCATACGAACTGCTTGGAATAGTGGACCATCGAAGAAAACCCATCCGCGTTCATGGCGAACTCTA
The DNA here is from genome assembly GCA_016758765.1 of Suillus cothurnatus. Lineage (NCBI taxonomy): Eukaryota > Fungi > Basidiomycota > Agaricomycetes > Boletales > Suillaceae > Suillus > Suillus cothurnatus. The sequence continues at coordinate 167,718 of JABBWL010000139.1, read as the reverse complement.
TACCTCTGAAGCCTTCATTCAGGCAACATCGTGAACTCAAGAGTCCCAACCTGAGCCTGGGTGTCAGCTAGAGCGGGTCATTGTTGCTCTCATGTTTGGTCGGACTCAACTCATCTGACCTCCTTGGTAATTCAAAACTCTGGCCCTGTTATATGTTTTTCGGGAATGAGTCGAAGTATAGAAGGTGTAAACCTTCTTGTCGTCTATGCGATCATGTCGCATATTTCACCATGTATGTACTCATATACTCTCTCCAGCCTTTGCCATACTCATGCATACATTGCCTCGAAGCTTCCAGATAGCTTCAAGGATTTTCGCTACAAAGCACTTCGGATGCAAAAGGCCCTGGCGCTGACTTTATGGCACACTGCCACAGAGAATTGTTTCATGAACAATGGAAGATCATGCTGGATGACGAGTTTGTTAGAAGCATGCAAACATGGAATTGTGATACGTTGCTGTGATGGGATTGAATGTCGCTTCTACCCCCGGATCTTCACCTATTCTGCCGGACTATCCGGAGAAGTAAGTCAAAATTCAATGTAGAGCATCAATTGACTAAGTTTTTCTACCCACCCCATTATTAGGGCATTGATAGCTACTATACGAACTATGGGTGGATGTCCATGCCCTCGATGCCTTATCCCAAAATCCTGTGTTCAGAATCTGGGCATGTCACTCGACATGACACAACGCCAGTCGCTCGCACGCATAGATGACAACGCGCGGCAAAGCAAAGTCACCATCTTCCGTTCACACATTTATGATAAGGTTATGGTGTTCGTAGCAACATTGTTGAAACCCTACTGAAAGAGCATTCATTGGTGCCAACCTCCGTAATACATTTCATTGCTATTGAATCCCCGCACCTATATTGACCATGATCTTTCCGAATGCGTTTTCTGAGAGACTCGGATGCCTCGGTTTCAATCTATTCATCATGCTGGTCATGGGACCTCATGCATGAATTTGAACTTGGTGTCTGGAAAGCGCTGTTCACCCACCCTGATCCGCATCCCTCAGTGCTGCTTGCAACAGGTGACGCATTGGTGCATAACTTGATCGTCGGTATGTTTCATTAAAACAATCATGATACAGATCGTCTGACTGTTGTAATACTCAAGCTATAGACTCACTCCGACCTTTGGTCGTGATACTATCCGAAAATTTGGCTCAAATGCTTCTGAAATGAAGAAACATGGCGGCTCGTGACTTTGAAGACCTTCTTCAGGTATGCTTCCGACTTTTCTTATCAGTCTTCATGATTCATATCTGTCTTAACAGTGTTCCATCCCTGCATTTGAGGACCTCCTCCCGGAGCCGTACAATCAAGATATTTCAACTTTGCTTTTTACGTGCACCCATTGGCACGCTCTTGCAAAGCTGCGCATGCACACAGACGAAACCCTTATCTTCCTTGATGCTGTCACTATTAAACTTGGAAAACAGCTTCGTCAATTCCAGAAGGACACCTGTATAGCCTTCAAGACTCAAGAGTTAAGGCGAGAAGCAGAACATCGTCAGCGCCAGCAGTCACGAAGCCATGTTGGTCAGGGCAGATGGCAAACGACATCAACTCATCAGACAACTCGGCGACCGAAAACTTTTAATCTACAAACCTATAAGTTACACGCACTCGGGGATTATTCAACATCAATACGCAACTTTGGCACAACTGACTCATATAGCACTGAACCAGTGGGTAAACATGTCCTACTTGTCAATCATGACTTGATTCCTTGTGGATTGTAGGGAGAGCTGGAGCAACCGCACCTCAAAAGCAAGGTATCATCGAACAGACCGGAAAGAATATGTGGGAACAAATAACTCGCATTGAGCGGCGTCAGGCCCGTATACACCGCATTCGCGACGAGCAATCGCCATACAGTGTGGCCAATGAGGAAGAAGTTCCGACAATCGCCTGAAGCTCATTTCCACGTCGGGAAGTCCCCAAAATTACCCAGAGAACATTCTCGCTGTTCCTCCAGAGGAACTTAGAGGACCCTGCGGTGAAGGTGCGTGCTGTAAAGTGTTGCAACAGCTCGAATGCAACATGGTGCGATTTTGAATCATAGGACTTTTTACCCAAACTTCAGCGCTTTCTCTTGCCTAAATTAAGGAGCTCTTAATGAAGAAAATAGTCTTTCAAGGTTATAACAGTTCCACCGCTGCCCCAGGACTACCCCTGTACCCTCAGACTCGGAAGGCCGTGTCTTTATTAAGGCCGATCGCAATGTACAGACACAGCTTGATGCGTTTCAACCAACCACACACGTATGATGTCGCCGAGCACAGGAACGTCATAAATCCATCAACCTCACATTGCAATGTCATGCTCCTGGGCCAAGCCACCAACACGACCGACTCCGAGTCTGAAGACCAACGACATCCATATATTTATGCTCGCGTGCTTGGCAGTTATCATGTCCAATGCCACGTATTGGGTCCCCGACATGATCGACTATCGCTCATATCGAATTGACTTCCTATGGGTGCGCTGGTATCAATACATGGGGCCATCGCTCGAGCAGGTGCTCATCTTTGGACCGTGTTTGCTTCCCTCCTATGGCAGAACCAGACGCATTTGGTTTCGTTGATCCTAGCGACGTTCTTCGGGGCTGCCATATTATTCCGCAGTTTCTCGCAAGGTCTGCGGCACTCTGATGGCAAGGGTATTTCTAATTGTGCGCAGGATAATTGGACTGGAAATTCTATTATATTAATCGGTGTGTCGTTAGCTCTATTGACGTAGCCCCACACTCATGACTTCCTTAGTTTCGTAGACCGTGATATGTTCATGCGGTATCACTGGGGGTTAGGAGTTGGACACACCTACGCTCATACTAGTCATGAAGATGCTGACACAACTGCGAACGTGGAAGATATCGAGGACTTTGAAGAGGAAGTCACTTCTTTGCAAGATTGCAGCATAGATGGTGAAGTGTCTGACTCAGACTCGGGGTCTAATTCAGGTAATGACTCGGAGGACTCGGAGCAGTGTCTGAATTATGATGAGTACGATACCCTCGACTACGAGAACTAGTAGGTCAGTCAGCGCCAATTTATGTATCTTGTACACGGTTTTATTTCTTGGTGGTTGGTCGTGTTCTACCTTATCTGTTCTGGTGTGGGTGTGGCTTCAGCACTTCAGCTTCAACCCTGCAGGCGCTCCAGAGACTAGCCTGAGCATGCCAGAAATTTGAAAGTTTGAAACCATCCTTCCTAAAAAGGAAGTCTTGCTGCAACCATGGAGTTTCGGAAGACCGTCCGACGGAAGAAACCCAGATTCAACAGCCTGAGAATTATTGGAGCAAACCTTGATAACAATCTGCTACCATCATCTCTTGGCCGTCCTCAACAGGGCTCCACACTGCAAGCAGAAGTTGAACTTCTAGAGGCTACTGGGCAAGATATTAGCCTTCGACATACTTACTCAAATACAAATGAACAACATAGTAGTAAGTTCTAGGTAGAGCCTTGGAGATAGCTGACCGCCACCATTCCATCATGTTCTTTAGAGTCGTTTAAAGATCACCTTTCCTTCCAAAACTCAATCCAATGACCCCGGCCCTCCCTACCCTGTAAGTTATTGAGTTAGCCATCATCGAAACCTCATACATTAAAGTTGCATATGTGAACATGAAACCATGCAGGTCCCCAATTTGAGGGCTGGATATACCGTCTATGTGGTATGTCAGGGTCTGACTCGAGGCTCATAAATCCTTGTTCAGGCAACCCAGTTGAGCACACTACCTCTGAGGCTTCTGGTGTCATCACCCCTTGCTTGGTACCCGGGAAGTCATCACCTGAAAGAATGCAGACTGTAGAAAGGGATGGGGTACAGTTTTTAAAAACAGATGCCACACACCACGCCGCATGCACTGGTAGACGGCTGACCTCTGAGAGGCTGCCGTCAGACCAGAAAATGCCAAGGCGGGTGTGAAGCTCTTTGTACCAGCGAGTTCGGCATATCACTGCCAGCAGTTGGTCTGGCTTATGAAAAGCATGCCTTTGCAGGTGAATGATTACAGTCAATGTTGGCACTTTATGGTGTAGACTCATCCTCCGTTCACAGTCTACGCAAAATCGATCGAATTGACCACTCTCCGCGTCTATGAACGTTCTGGAATTCACCAAGTAACAGCGCGTGGAATATGTAAGTATTGTTATACAACGTATCTTCGTTACTCATAGTTTCCAAGGATCGACAAGTGATCCTTCAGACCTGTGTCTACTGGCAGGTGGATTGTGGTAGTCCTACGGGAGGCAGCAGCGGTTCAACCCACAGGACCCATAGGCTGCACAAGACTCGGACATGATCGACGGCATGCTGAAGAGTTTTCACAGACATTGGTAAGTTGGATCATCTCAGGTTGAAAGGCTATACATCGAACATTAGATTCGTTCTGATGTTTTACTCCTCACAGGGTCAATGTCAAATCAACACTATCCCCGATCCTCAGTCAATGTCAGTTCTTACCGATCCTCGTAACCCTTACCATCTGGTCAGTTTAAGCCAAAACCATCACTCGCTGGGCCCGTTCAGCCTCCGCCAGCATCGTTTGGAGCAGGCCATGCACTTCCTACGGAAGATGTGTCTGCACACCCTCGTTCTCATGGGGCAGACGACATTAGCGTGGAATCTGATGACGACAATGCCTTTATCATCCATGAAGACCACGACATCAGTAGCATGCCAGGTGATGGGTATGATAAGCCGTGCTCGGCTTCTCCATGTTTGTCAACAAGGGCTCATCTGAGCAACGCACTCATGCACCTGTGTCTGAGCAGGCGGAAACCAAGAAATGTGCGCCTCCAGGTGCCCTTTACGATGAAGACGAGGATGAAGGTGAGCCTGGTTCCCCTCACAAAAACGCTTTTGTGCCACATGCCCTCCACGTTCGCTCACGAGTTCAAAACACCCACTTTCAAAGCAAAAGTTGCCTTCAGGACCGGTCTCTTCATTAACGGCCAGTTTGTAGATGGATCGGACAACACCACCATCGAGTATGATCTACCCCTATCGCTAATCAATCACTTTTGACTGATCTCATTGAACCATTTTAGTGTCATCAACCCAAGTACGTTCTGTTGAAGTTGTTATTTAAAATCTTACATGAATTCTGTTGGCAGCAAATGGAAAGGTAATAACGTCCGTCTCCGAAGGTACGGCCAAGGACGTCGACCTTGCCGTCGAGGCTGCGAATGAAGCCTTCGACACCACCTGGGGTCTTCATGCGCCTGGTACTCAGCATAGCATTTTGATGTCGAAGCTTGCTGCCCTCATGGAGAAGAATGCTGATGAGCTTGCCGCTCTGGAGGCATTGGATAATGGTCAGCATCCAGACCAATTAGTGGGCTTCTGAATCGTTGACTAATAACCACTAGGCAAGACCTTCAATTGGGCAAGAAATGCTGATGTCGCTGGTTCCATCGATTGTATTTGCTACTATGCTGGTTGGGCTAACAAGGTTACGGGTCAAGTACAAGAGGTCTGAAGCTTTTCAACAATCAACTATGCTCATTCGCTGACACTTGGGCAGATCACCGAGGACAAGCTTACCTACGCTCGCCACGAGCCAATTGGTGTTGTTGTAAGTACACGTATCTCAGCTTCCAGATCTTCCTCCTAATGCTCGTGTAATAGGGTCAAATTATCCCGTGGAATTTCCCATGTGCGTACACATCAGTCGCTTGAAGTGTCACGCACTCACCCTTCGCTTTGCAGTGCTCATGATGGCCTGGAAACTTGGTCCTGCCCTTGCATGCGGTAACACGGTGTCCTGCATGATTTAGGAATCATGCATGGACATGACAACTAGGTATCCCCCTAAAAGACAAAGTCTGATAGCTTAGCCTTCAGGCTAGTCAACCCATGCCTTGGCTTCAAGCCTTGGTCAAACAATTCCAGTTTCCCCATATTTATTTATATTTCTGTACTGTCTTGAAGAAATGTCATTTGTGAGATGGGAATCACATAATGACCTAGTTGATAGTAGGATTAAAAAGAAGGTTAAGGTATTGCCTTGCCTTTGGCTTATTCACTTCGGCTAGAGAAAACCATAGAGAAAAGTTCAAAGCCTTACAAAAACCTATCCAAAAGTTCTTGGTTTCTTTTATTCTCATTGTATTATTAGTTCTGTATTGTTTTCTCTAGTGTTTCCTTTATTTCTTTTTCTATTAGGATGCTTTGACCCACCAGATACTTCACAAAATTGTACCTACAGGGTATGATGTCATAATGATGTCATAAGACTCCACAGATACTCCTGCAGGTATTTGTTGGTAGAAATGATATCATGATGAAGTCATGATGATGTCATCAGTTCTAGAATGTTCCAGGGAAAGTTCTGGAAAGTTCTGCTCCACACTGATGTCATAAATGATGTCATTACTCCACCCATGGAATAATCTGGAATATTCTGCTCCACAGTGATGTCATAAATGATGTCATTACTCCACCCATGGAATAATCTGGAATATTCTGCTCCACATTCTGATGTCATAGCTCCATCTTTTTACTTACATAATATTCCCACACAAAATGTATATAAGGAGAGCCCATTCTCCCCAAAAAAATAAGAAACTTAGTATCTCTCAGAAGCACATATTTTCTCAGAAAGTGAATATAGCCCCTGAAGTTTCTCACTGTACAGATAGCTACTTGCAAAGTTAGTCCCTTTGAAGTACTGTGCAGGATCTCCAGAGATAATTGGCCAACCAGCTTTGGTCATTGTGTACGTATATTGAGACCAGCATCTCACACGTTTGTAGTTATTTGACCAACCAGTCTTTGGTCCACGTATATTGCCTAGACGGTTTATCCTAGGCAAAGTTTCATCAGTTATTTGACCAACCAGTCTTTGGTCCACGTATATTGCCTAGACGGTTTATCCTAGGTAAAGTTTCACCAGTTATTTGACCAACCAGTCTTTGGTCCACGTATTCGCATATTGAGACCCGCTTCTCACACATTTCTATTTATTTGACCAACCAGTCTTTTGGTCCACGTATTCTGTCTAGTCGGATTATCCTAGACAAAGTTTATAGGTTTTATTAAAACACACAAAAGCTCCGGCTAAGTTAATCAATTGATTGGTTTAGCGAGCCTCCCAAGAACTCACACGTTATCTACCACGAAAACTAGAAAAGTCGTAGACCGTGTTAATCGAGGACTGGCAAGAAGTCTTATTCAAGTGTAATTGTGGTGTCATTACATTTTTACACGCTTTAATTTAAGACCCTCGATTATTAAGACATCACTGGAGCCCACCGCGAGGGAGGCTTCTTTTTGTTTTACAAAACCTACTCATATCAAGAGTAGTACCCAACGTATCCCAGAAATCATTTAGGTCTTGACCACGTCAAGCAATTATTTCGTCCACGACGATTACCCAAGTATCTAACCCATCATCTACTATGTCACCATCTACCCTACACAGTATGGGATTATCTATCCTTACTATGCCTATCCCTGGGAGCAAGGCAGCCCCCAAGAAGTTTAAAGGAGACTTTACAGAAGTCAAAAAGTTTATCAAGCATTATGAAAAGTTATGTGACTATCACCAAGTCACCGCTGACAAGGACAGATGTGAAAATATTACACAGTATACTTCACGTCATGTCACTGAGTTCATTGAAGGTTTGGACTCATATGAAAAATTGGAATGGAATGCCCTGAAGGCAGACATTCTAAAATATTATGACGCAGATTTGGACACAAAGCGTTATAAAAGAAAGGATTTACTCTCCTATGTTAAGGCTATGAGAGGACAGCGTATTCCTACTCTAGCAGCATGGAAGAAATATGTTCGAGGATTTATTAGGATTGCAGGTTGGCTTCAAACTGCCAAAAAGATTACAAAAGATGAGTATGCAGGCTATTTTTGGAAAGGAATTTATAAGACTTTGCGTGCTAAGATTGAGAGTCGTCTAATGGCGAAGGATCCTGACAAGGATTTGTCCAAGGCATTTGCAGTGGACAAGGTTATCTCAGCTGCAGAAAAGTTACTTCACAGGGACCGTTTCGATTCAGATTTACTTATCTCCGAGGAAGAGACTGATCTCTCATCTTCGGACACTGAGGACTCTGACTCAACTGATTCAGCCATGGCTTCTAGTGAGGAGTCATCTGATTCAGATGATGAGCCAGAGATTAAGCCTCGAAAATCTACCAAGAAAGGTTCGAAGAAACGATCTGTTGGCAAGGATACTCCTAGGCATAAAGACAAGCATTCTGGTACAGCAACACCTATTGATTCTTCCAGAAAAGCCAAGGGTAGCAAGGAAGCTACAAGCATGGAACCACGTGATGAGATTGAGGATCTGATCAAGCAGCTCAATGCTATGTCACTTGAGGATCCCCAATATCCACTTTTGTATTATCGTGTTACAAAGTTGGACCCAAGAGTTATGCAGATTATTTCCCCACCACCTCCTAGAGCTGGTGCAGGAGTATCTCCTGACTCTATGGCTCCCAGATTGAATGTTAATCCCAGTAATGGTGCTGGAAGAGGATTTACCCAGAGGCGAACCTCAGCACAACCTGGTTCTAGATTTTATCAAGCACCAGGAACATTATATCAGAATAGGATTTGTTACGGATGTGGAGAGAAAGGTCATACTCTCCCCTTTTGTCCTCACCTTGCTAAGCTAGAAGCTGAAGGAAGGATCAAGAGAAATGAACGTAATCAAGTTCAACACCCTAATGGGATTGCAGTCAGACGTATGCCGGAGGAAACTATCATTGAAGCATTAAAAAGGGAAGAGCAACCTCCTGTATCACATTTTGTGGCAATCAGACCTGATAAGGAAAATCAGGAAATTTTGACCAGCAATGTGGTAGGAAGTAAGAAAACTAGAATTGAAGACATTTCTAGTGATGAGGAAGATGAAGAAAGTGATAGCGACAATGAAGCGTTTATGATTCCTGCATATGGCGAAGAAAGTGATGAAGAAGACTACTATGTGTATCCAGCAGAGAGGACTATAAAGACTGGTGTTAAAGCTAGACGAGAACGCTTTGATGGAGTCTATCCTCCTGTTAGGAAGAATTATCGTGAACAGGAAACTGGATCAAAGGGAAAGGAAAATGAGATAGGGAATAAACCTATGACTGCCCCGCGATCCAAACCAACTCCTGTATCAAAGAAAGAATCTGAGTTTAAGGAAAAGCCTAAACCACTAGCTAAGAGTGGCAAAGGTAACGAGGATAGGAATAAACCTCGAATTGTCCCAGGCTATGATGAAAATGATGATGATATCATTATGGAAGACATCTCTTCTCCTAAGCAAACTATTGTTAAGGAAGAAAAGCAGAAAGCAGAGCCTGGTGATAAAGAAAATACAAAAGTCAACCAAAAAGTTGTACGACATCGTATTTCAGATTTGGCAGTACGTGCCAAGCCAGAGAAAGTTTTGGAGTCAGTCCTTAGGACTCCAGTCTCTTTGGAAGTTGGTGAAATTCTTGGAACATCCCGTGAATTATCAGGAATTTTAGCCAATGTTATTAAGCCCAAGCCAGTTGTTATGGAAAAAGCCCAAGCTCACTCGATTTGGAGCAAGACCCGTGGCTTATTGATTAGGATGACAATGTATTGTGATGGTGAACCAATCAATGCCATAATTGACACTGGAAGTCAGCTCAATATAGTGAGCAGACAAGTTTGGAAAGCACAAATTAATCGCCCCATTGATGTAGGAAGAAGCATCTCTATGAATGATGCCAATGGAGGTGAAGGAAAGCTACGAGGATTAGTTGAGAATGTTCCACTCACTTGTGGAGCAGTCCAAACCAAAGCTAATCTTTATGTTGGTGACCATGTACCATTCAATTTACTATTAGGACGACCTTGGCAACGTGGAAATTTTGTTAGTATTGATGAACGTCAAGATGGTACATGGCTCATATTCAAAAATCCACATAATCTTCAGGTTACACATGAATTGTTATGTACCCCTGATGGTATTAGTCCTGATTGGGTCTTTGAACCATCCACTTGGTTTGGTTCTAGATTCCCTAGCAGTTATTTAATTTTTGGTGAAGAAATGGCTATTGATAATGACTCTGAAATGCAAGATTCAGACTTAACATCACTTAGTGTGGCTGAATTTATGGGAAATTCCGACTCAGAACGAAATTTACCATTTTTGGCCAATTTCTTTGGATTATGTAACACAAATACTTCAAACAACGAGAATATTCTAGAAAGCTATGATATCATGGGTGATATCATAGATCTAGGCCAAGAATTTGAATTTATACCCTCTCCATATGGTATAAATACACCCAGGAACCGGGGAATGAAAGATAACCCCCCAAATTCTCCCTCAGAAATATTGCAGCCGCTTGCCGCACCCAATTTGGAAATTCTGTTGTTTGGTGCGCCAAACATGGCTGACTCCCTTACTGTCGTTTTAGGCTCAGCCGGAAGTTACCGGCTGAGTTTGAATTCGCCGCACAACGAATTATTGACTCTGCAACTGCGCCCTAGCGCTACCTCTCCCTCATCCAACTCAATCCTGCCGACCCCCTGCTTCTCTCCCATCCAGCCGGCAACTGCCGAAGCTGGATGGGTAGAGCCTGTCTCTACTGGCGACCCCCTCAAGCTTTCCTATCTGGATGATGCTGGACTGGAAGGAAGCGCTGGTAGTGTGGGAGAAGGAGTGAGTACACTGGGAGAAGGTATGTTGTATGACCCCTCCCTCTTTCAATATCAACTAACCGAAGTTTTGCGCCACGCGCTAGAGCACAACGCGTCTCTGCACCATGTGCTAGACCCTAGCACCATAGTATCACCTACCCCCAGTCAACTGCCAGTGGCGCGCGAGGTACTGTACACCCCCGCCACTCCTGCGTCTACACCTGCCTTGGGAGCTGACCGGCTCCTTTCTAACATTACAGGGACTCTTGATGGCGCTGGTAGTGACTTGGAGCAGACTGCCCAGGTCCTAACTGCCATCAATGTCTTAAAAGAGTCACCTGGGCGCTATCTAACTCCCACTAACAATGTTTTTTGCGCCGGCTAGCTCAGCTTCTACCCCCAATAACGTCTTTGCGCTGGCTAGTGCAGTATCTACCCCCAATAACGTCTTTGCACCGGCTAGTCCAATATCTATTCCCAACAATAACGTCTTTGCGCCGGCTAGCTCAGCTTCTACCCCCAATAACGTCTTTGCGCTGAGAAGCCCAGTATCTGACCCCAACGAAAACGTCTCTGCACCGGCTGCCCCAATTTTCGACCCCAGGGTTATTGTTCCAGCGCCGTTCACAAAAAAATCAAGCCCAGCTGCTAGTATTGTAGCGTCAGCTAGTCCTAGGGCTAATGTTAGCGTCTCAGCGCCGGCTAGGCAAGTCTATCCCCCTAGCTATGATATAATCAAGCTGGGTACTAATGTCTTTAGTCCCAGCAATGATATGTCTGCGCCGGCTGCCCAGGACCTAACTGCCATCAATGTCTTATCCCCATCCCCCATTATATATTCAACACCTTCGACTTTCGATAGCAGCGCTCGATCTTTACCATACGAAAACCCATTCTTACTTACACCTATATCTACACCGTCACCCAGCGCTGATGGATGGCGCTCAGTCTCGCCGTCATCAACATCCTTATTAGACTCTTACCTTCCCCAGCCTTATAACGAGTCGTTCATTCGTTCGACGGCCGATCCGCCCAGTGATGAGTTATGGATCGACGCCCACCGTGTTATACATGTCACTACTATCTCGCACGGACCATATCATTTACCCTCAGTCGAACGGGTCCGCTTTCTCGAGTCACCTACTATAGCAGTTCCTCGCCAAAATAGTCCTGACCCTACACACCAAAATAGCGATAGTCCACCACCACCCTATGTACCTAGCTGTGCTAATAAGAACAATGTTAGTGCAACTACAGTCCTTCCAGTACCTGACAATCATCAGTATCTTTTGGACTATTTCGCGACGGACTTGCCCACTATTCGCGACGAACATTCGTTATCGATCGACGACGTCGTTAAGGAGTATATGAGCTATTGTGAATGTCAAGATAATCTTTGCGCTACTGATTGGGACCCCGATTTTTTCGCAGTGAATAGATTCGTCGAAGAAGTAACTGAGCCATTCCCTTCCCCTGGACCAAGGTCCGAGCGAGACTGGGATGATCGTGCCAAGGACCTTCTCGATCATCGAGCTCACAGTCGAGCACTCATTGCTAAAGTCGAGAATAATCTTTCGTCTCGCATGCTTACTGAAGGACTTCGGCGTCCAGATGTTCTCGCGTGCGATCTCAATCAGCGCATTGGTACCTATGTTCCACCGAGCTTCTATAAAGCTGATCATCCCCCGATTAATCCATTCTTCACTATCGACGAAACTGATTATTTGAATTGTCTTGCTGCAGTAGCCGAGTTTCATGGAGAGCATGGACTTGCATCTTCAATCGAAGCTGCCCTACTGATGCCCTATCCCGATTCGGACATTGTGCACTCCCTAGTCGAAGAACATGTGCTCGATGAGCAAGACGAGAGAAAAGTGATTAAATTCGCTCGTGCACGAGACCGTGCACTTGAAATTCGATGAGTCCATTTTTTCCTAGTTGCATGTCGTCCTTTTCATTCCTCGAGCATTGCTAATGCGTCACAGCTTCGTGCATGTGCGTGTTTCGATGACGATGATATTTCCGAGGACTCTGATAGTGACGACGATGAAAAGGGACCAGTTGGGTCCCACATATTCTTTCTGCCTTAGTGTCGAGGTGAATCCTCCACATGTCTATGATGATAACGCACTGACGTCATCACTTAGACACCGAAGGCACAAATGTCTCGAGTTTGATTTTATTTCTGTGTATTTATATTTCCGATATGTTTTTGCTTGTTTCTCGAGTTTCTTATCATTCTTAACCCACAAAAAATTTGTTCTATGTTTCGCCCAGTGTATTTTTAGTCTCGAGTCTCAATTCTCGTGCTTTTGGCTATTTTTCGTTTCTCTTCAGTGTTATGCCTCCGTGTATTTTTATGATATGTCTGTTTCTATTTTTGCCGCTTGTTTTATTTGTTTCGAGTTTGATTATGTTTGTGTTATTGGTCTCTACCAATATGTATTTTTATCTCAAAAGCTCTGGGTTCATACAACTCGAGCACCCCTTTTCCTTGTCCTACCAAAGTCAAGTATGGTAGCATGTGATAGCATAGTTCGAAATGCTACATATGGTTATCCTTATTTTGAGTCTGAGTCCCTAGGTGAATCAAGTGATAGTCTATTTTGTCTAGCAATGCTCAGTGATGATATGACTGAGAATTCTACCCATGTACCTATGCTTGTTTATCCTGAAGACTTGGAGAGTGATGATCAAACAATTGAAGAATATTGTTTGAAGTATGTCACTATGGAAGAACGTCAAGCATGCTTCCACGAACTGTTTGACGATATCTCAGTTGATTCTGACTGGGAAAGTCCAAGTACAGAACTAGAAATTGATGATGATTTCTTGGACTTTGATGAAGATGATGTGTATCTAAGCTATGGAGGATCTACCCTCTCAGATCCTTCCTACAACCCGATTCTTACTATGTATAAACGAGTTGACAAGAAGGTCAAGCCCGTTTCTGGTACTTTTCCTCAAGATGCTCGTGTCTTGAGACGTTTTCCCCATGATCCCTTGGAAACTATGATTCCCTTGACACCACATCCCCCTGAGTTCATTCCTGATGGTAGACTCACCATTGAGCGTATGAATAGTCTTAATATCAACTCTACTGCATTCCTTTGGCCTGAGGAGGCCAAATTGTTCCAACATATAATGCACCTGAATCAAGATGCTCTAGCATTTGAGGAGACTGATAGAGGAACCCTCAAGGAATCATATTTTTCTCCATATATCATCCCAACCATCCCACATGTTCCATGGGAATACAAAAATATTCCAATTCCACCAGGTATTAGGGAAAAGGTTATTGATTTATTACGAACAAAGATTAATGCAGGAGTTTATGAGCCAAGTCAATCAGCATATCGTTCACACTGGTTCTGTGTATTAAAAAAGAATGGCAAACTCCGACTTGTTCATGACCTTCAACCGCTTAACAAAATTTCTATTCGAGATGCAGGCCTTATTCCTATTGTAGATGATTTTGTAGAGTCATTTGCAGGCCGGCAATGTTATACTGTATTCGATTTGTTCTGGGGATTTGATGCACGTAAAATGCACCCAGGAAGTAGGGATTTGACAGCATTCCTTACCCCACTAGGGATGCTTCGTTTAACTGCGTTACCTATGGGATATACCAATGCCCCTGCAGAATTTCAGAAGTGCACCAGCTTTGTTTTGCAAGATGAAATTCCCCATGTGGCAAATGTTTTTATTGATGACTTACCGGTCAAAGGACCTAAGTCTACCTACCCTGATGAAGAAGGTGATCCAGAAGTGTTAGAAGAAAACCCTGGAATCAGAAGATTTATTTGGGAACATGCTGTTGATGTGCATAGGGTAATGCACCGTATAAAAGATGTTGGAGCAACTTTCTCTGCTTCAAAAATACAGTTATGTTTGCCTGATGTCCTAATAGTTGGACAAAGATGTACACCAGAAGGAAGATTACCTGACACAGAAAAGGTGTCAAAAATCCTCAATTGGCCTATTCCTACCACAGTAAAAGAAGCACGAGGCTTCATGGGCCTTTGTGGAACAGTTCGTATTTGGATTTTAGGTTTTTCAGAGCTAGCAAAACCTATTACCAAACTTTGGAAGAAAGATGAACCATTTATTTGGGGAGAAGAACAAGATGAAGCATTTGAAAGATTGAAAGAGAGAGTATGTTCTTCCCCAGCAATGCGAAGTATAGACTATACTTCAGCCAACCCTGTTATTTTATCAGTGGATTCTAGTTTTGTGGCTGTGGGAATAATATTGTCACAGATAGATGATGAGGGAAAAAGAAGACCAGCCCGTTATGGTTCATTACCAATGGGAGACACAGAATCAAGGTATTCCCAACCAAAACTAGAACTCTATGGACTCTACCGAGCACTTAGGCATTTCAGACTTCACATTATTGGTGTGCAGGCCCTTATTGTGGAAGTTGATGCAAAATACATCAAGGGAATGCTTAATGAACCTGATTTGCAACCGAATGCAACCATAAATCGTTGGATTCAAGGAATACTCCTATTCGACTTCACTTTAGTTCATGTTCCTGCTATACGTTTTAAAGGTCCTGATGCACTCTCCAGGAGACCTTTAGCAGATGATGAAGAAATAGAACCTGATGAAGATTCCTGGCTTGATGATATAGCTCTATTCACAGGAATATCTCAGGAACATTACAGACCACATTCACTATCCCATTACAACCCCACATATTCCTATGAACCAACTAGCCTACCATCAGTCCTAGGCTCAACAACTAGTCAAGAAAAGAACTTGAGGGATATTTTTAAATTCCTCAGTACCTTTGAAGCCCCTTACTTTGAACGGACAGCCCAGTGTAGAAAATTTGTTAACCGGGCCACACAGTATTTTGTCCGAGGGGACCAGATGTTTAAAAGAATAGTTGGACGACCCCCTCTACTTGTAGTATTTGATGCTAACAAGAGAGTAGCAATTCTTCACAATGCTCATGAGGAATTAGGACACAAGGGTGTACAAGCAACATTTGAGACCATCCGTTATCGTTTCTATTGGCCTCACTTGTACACTGATGTTAAGCACCATGTGCAATCTTGTCATGAATGCCAAGTTAGAAGTGTCAAGAAAATGCATATTCCAATTACTGTTTCCTGGTCCCCCTTCTATTTATTACATGGAGTTCATCCCGTTCTACCATTTGACTTGACAGAAGCAACATTCATGGTAGAAGGATTTCATGCAAATATGGATCCAGCAGATTTCCTATCCCTACGTATCCGCCAGATTGAAAGGCGGCAGGAAGACCTAGACCATGCTGCAAAGACCTTGAAGAAGGCTAGGTTCAAATCAAAGGCTCAGTTTGAACACAAGTTTCGTTTACGAATGCATCACACAAGTTTCCATAAGGGAGACTTAGTTCTTGTACGAAATACTAGGATTGAGAAAGAACTCAATCACAAAACAAAACCCAGATATTTAGGCCCTTTTGTCATAGAAAGACAAACCAAGGGAGGATCTTATGTCCTAAGGGAAATGAATGGTGTCTTATCTAAACGTGGTGTAGCTGCATTTAGACTCGTACCATATATCTCTAGGGATTTATCATTATTACCATCATTAGCAGATCCCCTTGAAGAGGAAGATGAAACACTATCATTATCAAGTGCCCATGTATCAAGCGAAGAAGAGTTAGTCACAGGAAGTGATTAATTTAAACCATCCCTCCCACCCATAATCTTTGGACATGGATCGTATGGATATATGACTTCATGAACAAGATAACTGTCATCATAATGAAAACACTGTGCACATGTGCCTTATCAGAAGATAAGAGGATATGATCATGGAAAGTAACAAACAAATAAAAGTGGCACTTGATAACAACCCTTCCTAAACCACTCCAGGTGCCTGGATGAAAAGAATATAAAACTGATACCAGGAATGTGATCATCGTGGACACAACTGAGGACAGTTGTGATTTGACTGCCCCGTGGATGTCCTGCATGATTTAGGAATCATGCATGGACATGACTACTAGGTATCCCCCTAAAAGACAAAGTCTGATAGCTTAGCCTTCAGGCTAGTCAACCCATGCCTTGGCTTCAAGCCTTGGTCAAACAATTCCAGTTTCCCCATATTTATTTATATTTCTGTACTGTCTTGAAGAAATGTCATTTGTGAGATGGGAATCACATAATGACCTAGTTGATAGTAGGATTAAAAAGAAGGTTAAGGTATTGCCTTGCCTTTGGCTTATTCACTTCGGCTAGAGAAAACCATAGAGAAAAGTTCAAAGCCTTACAAAAACCTATCCAAAAGTTCTTGGTTTCTTTTATTCTCATTGTATTATTAGTTCTGTGTTGTTTTCTCTAGTGTTTCCTTTATTTCTTTTTCTATTAGGATGCTTTGACCCACCAGATACTTCACAAAAATTGTACCTACAGGGTATGATGTCATAATGATGTCATAAGACTCCACAGATACTCCTGCAGGTATTTGTTGGTAGAAATGATATCATGATGAAGTCATGATGATGTCATCAGTTCTAGAATGTTCCAGGGAAAGTTCTGGAAAGTTCTGCTCCACACTGATGTCATAAATGATGTCATTACTCCACCCATGGAATAATCTGGAATATTCTGCTCCACAGTGATGTCATAAATGATGTCATTACTCCACCCATGGAATAATCTGGAATATTCTGCTCCACATTCTGATGTCATAGCTCCATCTTTTTACTTACATAATATTCCCACACAAAATGTATATAAGGAGAGCCCATTCTCCCCCAAAAATAAGAAACTTAGTATCTCTCAGAAGCACATATTTTCTCAGAAAGTGAATATAGCCCCTGAAGTTTCTCACTGTACAGATAGCTGCTTGCAAAGTTAGTCCCTTTGAAGTACTGTGCAGGAATCTCCAGAGATAATTGGCCAACCAGCTTTGGTCATTGTGTACGTATATTGAGACCAGCATCTCACACGTTGTAGTTATTTGACCAACCAGTCTTTGGTCCACGTATATTGCCTAGACGGTTTATCCTAGGCAAAGTTTCACAAGTTATTTGACCAACCAGTCTTTGGTCCACGTATATTGCCTAGACAGTTTATCCTAGGCAAAGTTTCACCAGTTATTTGACCAACCAGTCTTTGGTCCACGTATTCACATATTGAGACCCGCTTCTCACACATTTGTATTTATCTGACCAACCAGTCTTTTGGTCCACGTTTTCTGTCTAGTCGGATTATCCTAGACAAAGTTTATAGGTTTTATTAAAACACACAAAAGCTCCGGCTAAGTTAATCAATTGATTGGTTTAGCGAGCCTCCCAAGAACTCACACGTTATCTACCACGAAAACTAGAAAAGTCGTAGACCGTGTTAATCGAGGACTGGCAAGAAGTCTTATTCAAGTGTAATTGTGGTGTCATTACATTTTTACACGCTTTAATTTAAGACCCTCGATTATTAAGACACCGGATAACGGAATGAGGACAATCTAAGATGATATTCAAACTAGGGTGCTAAGAACATATACAAGAGTTTATATACGATAGAACTACACGAGAGGCTATGCACAAAGTATCGCAAAGTATAAGCAACACTTATTAGAAGTCAATCACAAGCCGGAAGGTAATCACAAGTGAAGCGGATCAGTAAACATAGCTGGAAATTAATCACAAGTGAAACAGATCAGTAGAACATAGCCGGAAGAAAGCATAACCAATACACCGGAAAGGAGGATGTACTAAATGGAGGAAATAAGCAGTGTTTAACGTTATATGAACAGGATATGAATGAAGAAGCTTATCGTGACGGATCCGGTATGGATCTGATCGGATCTGACATCCAGAACTTTGGATGAGAAGCGCAAATGTATGGGATATGACAACCACATGTCAAGAGCTTGATCATTTGTGGCGAGCAATTGGAGGTTAAGCAGATTTGTGTGATTGTTCAGAAAGATTATGAAGTGGAGCATTCCATGGGGTGTGACGACAGGGAATGGACCACAAAGATCTGAGTGCACAAGATCAAGAATGTGAGTGGTGTGTGGTTCTTCAGAGGGTGGGAAAGGTCTATGTGGATGCTTGGCCAATATGCAAGATTTGCACTGCTGAAGTGGAGTTGTGGTCTGAATTTTGACTCCCAAGGCTGATGCAGTGAGACATTTCACTACATCCCCTCCTGGGTGCCCCATATGAGCATGCCATAGATCCAGTGATAATGGTGCATGTGCAAATGCAGAGAGTTTGCATTGTGCATGAGGAGATGGTGCGGCTGAAGGCCTAAGGAGTGTGAGGTCGACAAAGAACAGGTTGCCGGTCATTGGAATCTCCCCCAAGAGTCCCCTATGATACTTTAACAGACACTGGGCAGGTGAGTGTTTAAAATTGTACAACCATTTCTTCTTCAACATATGACTGATGGAAAGTAGGTTGACCATTGCTTCTGGTGCATGAAGGCAGTCAGTAAATGTGATTCAGATTATTTTGCTGCCTATCCTCAGTTCAGCAACACAACTTCCTCAGCCGGATGTAGGGAGGTTGCCATGATTGGCCATCTTCACCATTATGTGCAAACTTTCAGAGTATGCCCAAAAGAAGCTTTGATCCATTATAAGGTTTGAAGTAGTCCCGGAGTCCAATATGGTGGACAGTGCACTGTTTGTGATGCATGCTATATCCTCAAAGCTGGGGTAGGACTCTGGCCCTGGGGTGGACTCCTCTATGACAGCACATGCCAGGTTGTGATATTCATTGGCAGTTTTGGAGTCAGAGGTAGGCACTAGTGGAGCTGGCTGGGGGAGTCTCTTCACTTGTGTTAGTAGCAGCCACCATATCCAGTTTCTTCTGATGTTTGTTGCGGCTTTTAGCAAGATTACCCCCCTGATCTTCCATTCCTCCACCAGGTTGAAAGCAGTGGTCACAATCGTGTGTCAATGAATGTGGTAAGCCAGAGCATGCAGGATTGTCACAACTCACCCCTGTCATATCCCATACATTCGTGCGTCTCATCCAAAGTTCTGGATGTTCAGATCCAATCAGATCCAATCCACAGATCCATACTGGATCCATCACAATAAGCTCCTTCATTCATATTCTGTTCATATAACGTTAAACACTGCTTATTTCCTCCATTTAGTATATCTTCCCTTCTGGTATATTGGTTATGCTTACTTCCAGCTATGTTTACTGATCCATTCACCTGTGATTAACTTCTGGCTTATGTTTGACTCCTAATAAGTGTTGCTTATACATTGCGATACTCTGTGCATAGCCTCTCACTTGGTTCTATCGTATATAAACTCTTGTATATGTTCTATAGCACCCCAGTTCAAATATCATCTTAGATTATCCTCATTCTGTTATCTGGACTTGAGTCTTATCAACTCTTGTCACCCTCCGAGGCTTAAGGATTGTATCCGATAGTCTAATGCATCCACCTCTATCTTAGGATAGCCTTATACTCTGTTAGTTTCTAGTCTTAGACTTGTCTAGACTAGTCTTTATACTTCCATCCAATATCCGGACGCCATCCGGATAGGTATATGATACTATTCCTTATCTTTGGATAGGAATACAATACTTGTCTCTACATCCAAATACCATACAATAGTCTTCTGGACCTTCAGATATGCTACGATAGCCATCTGGATCTTCAGATACAATACCTATAGTATTCTGAAATACAGGGCTATACTCGGTGTGACAATTAAGTTTTCTTTGGGCTGATATTAGCTTTACTTACTTACTTTACATTCATTACTTTTGTGGCTTATATAAGCATGTTCCCCTTTCACCAGTACCAGTCTGAAGTTTGATGATATTTCACTACCTCTGAGCCCGAGCCTAGATCAAAAGTCCTTTAGGGTCAAACACTGTCTTCTAGGACATAGCAGCTAGGCAGGGTATTGGCCACATATTGGTTAGGGAGTGATCCTACTACCTAGCCAAGTTTGTGCATCACATCGGGAAAGGGGCACAGTATACAAACTGAGGCTGAAGCCCTTCGGATCCGATATCATTTGAGTATGACCCTAACAACCCCCTTGGGGTTGAACTTGTGAATATGAATCCCAGTTTTCAGATTTTTCTTCCCATCCAATGTCTTGTTGAATGACATGGCATTCACATACTCCAAGCCAGGTCCCACAAGCTTCTGTTCTCCTCGAAGGTGATTAGCCTCCTCAGATAAGGAAGATATGACAGCTGCAAAAGTCATTTCATGGAGGTAGTAGAATCGGAAGATGAGGGCATGGCTGGGGTGCTGTAGAGACTCATGGTCATATGCTTGAATATTACCCACTCTGGAGTGGAAGGAAGACTGCATAATAGTTGAAATACCATTTCATCCTCTGTGACTATAACAGCCATTTTGGCAAAGCCTTGTCTCACAATCTTAAATGAACTGATATATCTGGAGACATCATTGGCATCTTTGAGTTTTTCTGCAAATAGTTGTGCATGAAGTTCGAACTGAGACATTACATTGAGATGTGCAAAGTGAGTAGCAAGCATGTTCCACTGCTCCCTAGCAGTCCAATTCTCACTTAAGAGTCCTTGGACAACAGCAGACAACTTTCTGCAGATGATACTCTTTGCATGAGCATCCTGCTTGATTCATTTGATAATGGCTGTTTTCTTGGCGGTGGTGGGAGCACCAGGTGTAACAAGTGAGGGCATTACTACTGCAAACTTGGCATAATCATTCAAGTCAGTGCCATCACTGCAGTGATTCCAAATGCCTTCAGTCTGAAGGGCAAGAGCAACTGCACATCACTATGCTGGATATTCATCAGCGCTGGACAGTTCTATAACTCAGAGAATAATTGGTGATATGATGAGATGGAGTGTTTCACTGGTTTATGGAGAAAAGAGTGTGCATCATATTTCTGGGCCTTATTAGAGCCCAGGGCTCATAACCTGTATGACGCTAGACAAAGTCTCAGCAGATGTGTAAGACAACACTGAAATTATATTACCTAGACAAAGTCTAGGTCACAAGTTTAGCAAGCTAGAAACTACTAATTGTAACATATGTACCTCAGCGGATGTGTAAGACAATGCTGAGGTATGGCTACATAAGGGCAAGATTCTTGTAGTCAAGTGCTGAAGCGATCAAGACAGAAAGAAGACATCAGTGTGAGTGACACTGGTGATGCCAATGAGGTGTCAAAGCTGACAAGAAATGATAGAGACAGAAGAGGAATAAGTGAATACTAAATAGGTCCCACAGGATTAACCTCTGGGAACAGTAGCATGCATTAATGGCGATTGGTGCACAATAGGGCTGCATACCATACCATATATGGTAGACAGCTGTATACATATGGTATAAAAATGGTATACAGCTAACCCATATACCATACATGACATTGGTGGTGGACAAAGTGGATGGTATGGTATGTGAATTATATGGACATATACGGCGGTGTACAGTACATACAGAATGCAAATCAACTACAAATGACCCAAACAAAGCCTTGCCTTCATGAGCATCAATGTCCTGATAGTCTCAGGCTTGAGACTAGCATGCCGCAGTGAAGCTGTGTTATGACCACCAGAGAAAACCCATTCAACAGCAACAGAAGATCCTACAGAGAAGAGAACTAAGTACAGACACCTGGGACATGCTTCCAAGCCCTGGGAAGGTGCTTATGTGTGATTTAGGGTTCCCATGTTTGTTTTTTACAACTTAGCTTCTGGCAGTCACCATTTATCACCAGTTAGTTCCATGCAGTGCATGTATCCATTGTTGTAGTCCCTAGCATCCGTCTATAGCTAGTTGCAATCACATTATCCATCCATTATCTGTCCAGCATCCATCCTCCTTGCCTTGGTTCACATCCCAGCATCATTTATATGCCCTCCCTACACTTGCGCACTGTGTGTGCAACTTTCCCACGCTTTGCATGACCATTGTGTTTTGCTTTCCTGCACGCACCTTCAGCACATTTCGCATTTCATTGCATTTCACTGCATTCCATCGCATTTCTTCACGTTTTCTTGTGCTTACATTACATTCAATCAGGGTTGATCAGCATCACTTGTGGATCTTTGCTTTCCTTGTGTCCCCTTTAGGGTTGAATGCTCTTGCTTCTCAAAGTATAGCAGCTAGGTAGAGCTGAGACTCACTTGTACTAGCTTAACATTATTATAGCTAGTGCCTAGCCAGGTTGTGATACCTACAGCATACCTCATGCCTATCTCCATGCACCTGTCCGTCCTTTGTCCTTGCTGATTTACTGGTGAGTCATCTCAATTACTATGAAAGTGTTTACTTTGGATCAGAGTGCGCACCTTACATATAGTTACATACATATTAATTGCTAAATATTCAGGAGCATGCACTGTTCAGTTCAGTACCACATGCCTTCGCACTTATAGATACAGTATATAGAGACCTTACTGGACCTTCAATTCACACGCTTCACACACTCCCCACTCCTTAGCTATAGTTCAATTCCAAGAGTACTGAATATACAACTGGATTTATTGCATATCTGCACTCATGACGACCTGCTGTGATGCACAAACTTGGCTAGGTAGTAGGATCACTCCCTAACCAATATGTGGCCAATACCCTGCCTAGCTGCTATGTCCTAGAAGACAGTGTTTGACCCTAAAGGGTTTCTGATCTAGGCTCAGGCTCAGAGGTAGTGAAAATCCATCAAACTTCAGACTGGTACTGGTGAAAGGGGAACATGCTTCTATAAGCCACAAATGTAATGAATGTAAAGGTAAGTAAGTAAAGCTAATATCAGCCCAAAAAAAACTTAATTGTCACACCGCTGTAGGTATCACAACCTGGCTAGGCACTAGCTATAATAATGCAAAACCAGTATAAGTGAGTCTCAGCTCTACCTAGCTGCTGTGATGAAACATGAAGTAAACGCAATGGAATGCGAAGATGCGCGATGAACTGCGAAATGCACTGAAGGCGTGTGCAGGAAAGCAAAACACAATGGTCATGCAAAGCGTGGGAAAGTTGCACACAAAGTGTGCAAGTGTAGAGAAGACGTATAAATGGTGCTGGGATGTGAACCAAGGCAAGGAGGACAGATGCTGGACGAATAATATATGGATAATGTGATTGCCACTAGCTATAGATGGATGCTAGGGACTACAACGACGGATACATGCACTGCATGGAACTAACTGGTGATAGATGGTGACTGCCAGAAGCTAAGTTGTAAAAACAGACATGGCAACCCTAAGTTGCACATAAGCACCTTCCCAGGGCTTGGAAGCGAATTGGGAGTGCTCTAAGTATGTAAATGATGTAATGTAAGGGTCCATAATGAAATAATAATCGTACAATGCCAAACATAGTCAGATATAGTAATAAATGGAATGCGACGCACCAAGGAACTGGCTGGACAATGGATGGATGCTCCTGGGATGATGTGCACTAAATCGCGATGAAACGCGAAGATGCATGGTGAAATGCAAAGATGTGTGGTGGAACGCGAAGATGCATGGTGAAATGCAAAGATGCGTGGTGGAACGCGAAGATGTGCGGTGGAACATGAAGATGCGCAATGGAATGCGAAGATGCATGATAAGACACGAAGATGCACAAGAACACAAAGATGTGCAATAGAACGCGATGATGCACAATGAAACGCGAAGATGTGCGATGAAATGCGAAGATGCGCAAGCGTGGGAATGCATTGTGCGAGTGCGGGAAAGTGTCTTGAGTCTGGTGCATTATTGCAGGGAAGCTGCACATAATCTGTGGAATTGCTCTACTCATGATGGTGATGTTGTGCTGTGAAGCCCAGTCGTCATGAGCCATAAAATAGGCCAATACCAGCCTGTAGAGAATTGAGTCTCTACACCGCACACCCAAGCCATAACAAGTACTGCACCTTTCACATTCCCCATGCCTTCTATATGCATGCCTTAGAGCACCCTTCCTTGTTATTAAGAGAGTCCCTTGCCCATATTCTGAGGTTCTCCCTCTCAGTAGCTGTCCTACAGGTCGAGTATATACCTCATGCCTGGGTCTTACTGCAGAGTTTTCTCCTATCTCATTTCTGCCTTTTCATCCCTGTAGCTGAGCCTCACCCTTCACCGCACAAGGGGGTGCTTTGAGCATGTGCAGCTTAAGGGGATAATAGAATGCACATGTCAAGAGAGGGCATTCATGAAATAATGTGCTTTGGCCTAAGGTTGAAAGCAATAGGTCTTTGCTTAATGTGGATCGAGTCGAAAGTGCACAAGTACAAAAAGTGAGAGGTATCAGAAATTAGATTTTTGCTAGTGAGGCTGAGTCTACATCGAGGTAGGTGGTAACTCCCTGTGTCCTAAGTCGAGTTTCTATGTTTTGTACTGAGGCACTTTCTCAGGGCATGGAACTGAGTAAGTAGCACAGGGTCTCTAGGTGGGTATGTAACATACATAAGTAGGGTCCATAACAAGATGTATGCAGCATGTGTTTGTGCACTGTCAGATAAAGCAAATAAAAGGATATATACATATGAGTGGATAATAAATGGACATGGACAGGGCACAGTGTGAGCACACAATAGATCTTGGAAGTGAAGCACTTGCACATCCAGATGTGTGCATTCTGTGTGGAGCCAATGTGCTGTATAGTGTGTGCAGCCAATGCATACTGAACCATTATAGTCAAGGAGGGTGAGTTGCCTATGGGCTCAAAGAGGCACTAGGCTCTACAGCAGCCTTGAACTTGTGGATTCTCCTTAGCATACTTATTCTATACATTGCAATAATAGTATTTTTGATCTCCTTATCTTCCTTAGTTTAAGGAAAAACACCTTATTTTAAGGAAATAGATCTCCTTATTCTCCTTATTTTAAACTTGCCTAGGGAGAATAAAGAGCAAATAAGGAACTCAGTGATTTCCTGATGCCCATGGCTTGTGGGTCTGGCTGTGGGGCATTTTTGAGGAAAAGAAGATTGATTTCTGATTACACCTGTATGCTCTTCACTATTTAGGTGGTCCAAACTACTTAATAGTAGGTACCAACATTGTCCAATGCTGACCTGAACACAACCTAACCCCTCAGGAAGGCTTCTAATAATGCATAAAACTATTTGGAGGCATATGCATTATGTGTTATGCATCATGCATCTATATTACCTGTGTCCCACAGTGGGACCCACCCAAAGTCCATGCATTATGATCAAGTGTACTGTACCTCCAGGAGCACTTACTTGAAGTATTTTTTTTAAATCTAGTACTCACAGTTTCCTTTCCCCCTCACTACTAATGGTTTAGATTTTGTATATTACATTTATCTCCTTGCTTATCTCCTATTAATAAGCCTCACCCTTTGCTTCACATCCTCCTCCTTCCACATTAGCATCAGCATCACTTGTTGTTGTTATTTGTCATCACTGTTGTTGTTCATAGCATCTTTCCTTATTCTACTATCATGTGCACTCACATATATAATACCTACCATCTCATTGTGACATACCTCAGTTGTTGTATCCAACCACTGAGGTATGTTTCCTGGTCTTTAGTTATCCTGCCATCTCTTACTTTATGTCCTCTAGCATGTTCCTTGTCTAGCTCCTACAGGTTATGAGCCTCAATTTCTAAATGAAATCTTCTAGAGCTATATACCAACACACAGACTTCTTTCAGCATCTTGCTGTAACCTTCTCTTACTAGAGACCTTTCTTCAACTTTCTTTGACATGGGAAAGCTCGACCATATCCCAGAATTGATGGGCCCAGATATGTATTAGCATGGAAGCGTGAGGTGACCTATGCTCTTGGTATTGAGGATAAATGATGCCATGTAACTGACACTGTAGATCCCAATGACATTCTAGACAGTGCCTCATTTAAACTGATCCCTGTTGATCCACTGTTACCCACCGCTAATGAGACAAAGAGCATCCATGAATGGCTCATAAATGATCTTAAAGCTAAATCCATCATCACCTGCTGTTTCTCCACCTCCGTCCAACAACTCATCTCGACCAGTCACAAGGTGACTGCTAGAGATGCTTGGAAAACTCTGGAAGACCACTTTGGTAGGGTTGATATGGGCTCTCAACATGTCATTTGGCAAAGCTTATATTCACTGCAAATGAAGAACACTGCTGATGCCTCGAACTATGTGGGACAGCACTCTGTGCTTCATGAACATTTGCTTCACATGGTGGTAATTTATACTGATGCTGAGGCAGTATTTCAGCTTCTGTGCAAATTATCTCAGACTGGGACATGGCCCCAGTTCAAGGCTTTCCTGACTCTAACACTTCCTGTGCACACTCCAGTTGTCACTGCCACTACAACTGTCACCACCACCACTGGTTCAGCATCTACAGCTGCCACTGCCGGAGCTACAACCACTGTAGGCCCCTCTGTTTCCCTCCCATCTGCATCCACATTTGATACTTGTATCACCTACATCTTGGCTGAAGCTGCTTGCTTTATCGATGAACATGCTCTTGCAGGTAGCACGCCTGGTTTAGAATACATGAACACAGTGATGACTTCATCCAATACAACCACCGGGAACATTAACACCATCACTGGTCTTCATAAACATCATCATAACCCTGAGGGGGTCTTCTGCACCACAGTTGGTTTTAATAAGGGGGATCATGACTATGCGCACTGCCACACAAAGGGTGGTGGCATGGAGGGTCAAGCTCCCTGGATGAAGGGTAAGAAGAAGGATAAAGAGAAGGAATTGGCTGCTGTTGCAATTACCCCTCCTGCTTCAGCTCCAGCCCAAGTCACTCTCCCTCCATCTACTGTCATTGCTGCTTTGTTAGGCACTGAAGCTGCAGCTGAATCCTATCTCATGGATCACTCCTGTGCTTCCATTGTTGTCTTAATAATTGAGGGTCTTAAATTAAAGCATGTAAAAAATGTAATGACACCACAATTACACTTGAATAAGACTTCTTGCCAGTCCTTGATTAACACGGTCTATGACTTTTCTAGTGTTCGTGGTAGATAATGTGTGAGTTCTTGGGAGGCTTGCTAAACAAATCAATTGATTAACTTAGCCAGAGCTTTTGTGTGTTTTAATAAAACCTATCAACTTTGTCTAGGATAATCTGACTAGACAGAAAATGTGGACCAAAAGACTGGTTGGTCAAATAAATATAAATGTGTGAGAAGTGGGTCTCAATATGCGAATGCCTGGACCAAAGACTGGTTGGTCAAATAACTACAAACGTGTGAGATGCTGGTCTCAATATAGGCAATACCTTAACCTTCTTTTAATCCTACTATCAACTAGGTCATTATGTGATTCCCATCTCACAAATGACATTTCTTCAAGACAGTACAGAAATATAAATACATATGGGGAAACTGGAATTGTTTGACCAAGGCTTGAAGCCAAGGCATGGGTTGACTAGCCTGAAGGCTAAACTATCTGACTTTGTCTTTTAGGGGGATACCTAGTAGTCATGTCCATGCATGATTCCCAAATCATGCAGGACATCATCAAAGTACCTAACACACCTTCCCATATAGAAACTGCAGTTCTCTCCTGCATCATCACTGCAGGTTTCAACACCATCCTCAATTCGATTCCTACCTGCTCCATTGGCCAAGCTCTCTATTGCAGCACCCAGCATCCCAGCATCCCCACCCGACCTCTCAGCCTTTGCACATATCACACCTACACTTGACCTGTGGCATGCCTGTCTTGGGCATATTGGTGGCGAAGCTATCCATCACCTCCCTTTATTTACCACAGGTGCAACTGTTTCCCCAGGTGTGGCCTTATCTAAATGCGAATCCTGTATAATGGGCAAACATCCTCATTGTCCCCACCCTCTGTCTGACTCTCCTTGTGCAGCCAAATTCCTTGACCTTGTTCACTCCAATCTCTGCAGACCCATTCTAGTTCTCATGCCACACAACAAGCGTTACTTTGTTGTCTTTCTTCACAACCACATGAATATGCTCAATCTTCAATTCCTAGCTACTAAAGATCAGGCTATTGATGTGTGGCATCTAGTTCATGCTCACTGGGAAAACCAATCTGGTCAATGTGTGAAAATCTTTAGGTCTGACAATGGGAGTGAGTTTTTGAACACTGCATTCATGGCGGAGTTAGAAACCGCAGGTATTATACAACAGCTGTCAGCACCATATGCACATCAGCAGAATGGCAAAGCAGAAAGGATATTCACACTATTGAGGGTAGGATGTATGCCATGCTGGATCATGCCTGTTTACCTCAATCTCTCTGGGGAGAAGCGGCTCTTTGTGCCACTTACCTATTTAACCACACAGAGTCCTGTTCCCTCCCACCAGGGAAGACACCCTATGAGATGCTACATGGAACAAAACCTGGCATCTCTCACTTATGGGTATTCAGTGCCCAGTGCTTTATCTGTATTCCTGCTGGACTACAAGAGAAGTTAGGACCATGCTCATGTGAGGCAGTGTTCATGGGATACCCACCAGGTGTTAAGGCCTGCCATTGTCATGACTCAGTCTCCAGTGCCTTCTTCAATTCATGTGATATTATCTTTGATGAGTCCTTTTCCAATCGCCCCTTCCCAATGTCAGATAGTGATGACAAAATGATGATGATGCCTCACCACACCAACTGGTGGCTCCTCAACTAGTCACTCCTCCTCCCTCTGCACCTGCATCATCCACCTCATCAACTGCCCCTCCTGTCTCCATGCCTAATCCAATGGTCCATCATTCTGGCTGGTCTCAACTTCCCACTGAGAAAGGCCATCTTTTTATGAGAAAATTGCTGCTGATGCTTTGTGTTTTGAATGTCAATGTGACATATGACAAGCTCACATACAAGGAGTCCCTCCTCCAGATGACATCCCTAGTCTAGCTCCTCCCATTACCATTGCCACCCATCCTGTCCTCCTTCCTGCAACATGCATTTCTATGGGGCAAACTGACCAAGGATGTGTATATGCATCAACCACCCAGGTTTGAATTCTTCCCCCCTGGAGGAGGGACTCTTGTTTGTCATCTCTTGTCCTCACTTTACAGTTTGAAGCAGGTGGCCTATGATTGGTATGAGCTCTTGTGTGAGGTTCTCACTCACCTAGGTTTCCTTTGAATTGAGGCAGACTATGCCATTTTCATATATGATCACATCAATGGAGCAGGGGAAAGAATCATCTGCATCATTACATGGCATGTTGATGATGGACTTGCCACTGCCAGTGACCATCTGTTTCTTGTCTGGATCAAGGGACAGATTGCTCAGCAATTTGGTATCATGGACCTTGGTCCTGTGTCCAAGCACCTAGGCATCCAATTTGAATTGAACAGGACCACATGTGAGTTATGGATGCACCAGACAAACTACATCACATACCTTCTCGAGGAACATGGCATGTCCAGCTGCAATTCCATCACTCTCCCAATGGATCCTCACTTCCCATTCAGATGCAACACTGACATGTATCCCCACATTGACAACCTCATGTCTGAATACTGCAAAATTATCAGCAAATTACTCTACCTCACTGAAGGGAGAGGCTCAGCTACAGAGATGAAAAGGTGGAAATGAGTATGGAAGAAGACTCTGCAGTAAGACCCGGGCATGAGGTATATACTTGACCTGTAGGACAGCTACTGAGAGGGAGAACCTCAGAATATGAGCAAGGGACTCTCTTTACAATGAGGGAGGGTGCTCTAAGGCACATGCATTAAAGGCACAATGCGTGTTTTAGCTTGGGCGCACAGGTCATCTTGAGTGCAGATATGCAATAAAACCAGTCATATATTTAGCACTCTTGGAATAAAACTATAGCTAAGGAGTGGGGGGTGTGTGAAGCATGTGAACTAAAGGTCCAGTAAGGTCTCTATATACTGTATCTATAAGTGCAAAGGGGTGCAGTACCGAGCCAAATAGCGCATGCTCCCAAATATTTAGCGATTGGTATGTATGTAACTATATGTAAGGCACACATTCGGATCTGAAGTAAATGCTTCCATAGCAATTGAGATGACTCACCAGTAAATCAGCAAGGACAAAGGACAGACAGGTGCATGGAGATAGGTGCGAGGCGCATGCTCTGAGTATGGTGATACAAGCATTGGAGTTCAAGCCTGTAGGACCTCAAAATTGATTGGTAGATGCAATGTTCCTTACATTGCCATGTACACTCATCCCAACATTGCTACTGCTGTCATGAGACTGGCCCAGCACAACTGCTCCCCTGAACCACAACACTACACAGCAGCCAAGCACATCCTTTGCTTCCTCTCTGGTTCAACTGGTTTATGCATGCACTATGGGGGTGCTACTACATCACTGAACCTACACAGCTTCAGTGATTCAGATTGGGCCAGTTGTCCTGAAGACCAAATCTTCATCTCTGGTTATGTGTGGTTCTTCAATGGCAGCCCTGTCTCTCACTCATTGAAGAAACAAATCACTCACATGCTATCCTCCACCAAAGCTGAGTACATGGCACTTACTGCTGCCATCCAGGACAGTCTATGGCTCACTTCGTTCTTAGAATGTTTGAAGATCCCACTCACCCTTCCCCTTCAACTATTCGCTGATAATGCCAGAGCTATAGCTTTGTCTGAAGAGGAAGCCAATCACATCCACATGAAATACATTGATCTTTGATACCACTTCATCTGTGCACATATCAAAGAAGGAACCTTCAAGCACAAATGGATATCCACTCATAAGAATGTCACCAACATCTTCATGAAGTGTTTACCTCATCTGTTATAGTGCTGCTGCAGTCTGGTTCTGAACTTCAGTTCGGACCTGAACACTCCCAGACCAGACTGTGGGTTCAGTCCTAGGTTCAACATACCATAAGGACTGAACCAATTATTAGGTTCAGCATTCAGCTGCTGCCTGAATACTGCAGACCCGTTCAAACCTGTTCAAACCTATCTGAACATGTTCTCAGATTCTTTGCATGATCCACCAGTATCTGCTCAACTTCTTGCCAGTCCTTAAGTACACAGTCTACAACTTTTCTACTTTGTGGTAGATAACGTGTGAGTTCTTGGGAGGGTTTATTTAAAAATGTCCTCTTCTTGTTCCTTGGTTAGATTATCCCTACTTGGTTTCTGGAGTCCTTCTGTACTGAGTGTACCCGACTGAGTGCTGCTGGATCGTGTCTCCCTTCCTGAAAAAGAGAGGTAGTGTTGACTGAGTATTTCTGGATCGTGTCTCCCTTCCTGAAAAAGAGAGAGGCTGGTAGTGTATAAACTTTAGCTAGAAAGCTGTACTGTGTTATATAGTCAACCCCTGTAAGGTAGTATATAACCTAAGACTGTATGTCTTAATCTTACTTCAAGGCTCCTGATTGGCCTGCACTTAAATCTTACTTTATCTCACACTATTTGAGAGAAGACTGAAAGTGGGAAGCTTTTTATTCAAGGGTGTAAATGGGCTCCTTTTATACCTTTTGGGAGGCCATATTACTAAGCATGATCCATCACAGGGATTGGTAAGAATGTGCCTACAAACCAAACCTTAAGATGTGTTGAGCCAGCCTAATTACAAAGTAGATACTAAATAAGTGTAATTTTACAAAGCATGAATAAAAGATGGAATGAGTCATCACATGGATTGGTAAGATTGTGCTTACAAACCAGGTCCATAGGTGTGTTGAGTCATCCTGGTTAGTAAGTGGATTATAAATACAACTGTAAGTCTTACAAAGCATGACCAATCATGACAAAACATGATGAGTCAAGTTGAATTCTTACAAACCAAGGTATTTCTCAGTCACATGACAGGCTTACAAATATTCCTGGTGGCTTCTGAGAAAATAAGATGGCCAAATAAAACAAACATAAACATAAAGAAACAGAATCTTATAGAAGAAAATAAGATATAGGGAAAATAGGGGTCAGGAATGAAGAAAAAGAAACTAGCTAGAAAATAAAGGAAAAAGGGTAGAGTAACTTGGTGATAGGAAACAGTATGGTGCCTAAGACCTTCCTTATCACTCCTTATCACTCCTTATCTGTATATCTGTCATGGTATGGATCATATACCATGCATGACATCCACCCGGCACAAGAAATCGCAACTGTCCCCAGTTGAGGTGCAGGTTATGGTGTCGAACTTTTTATCTCTCTCTTCTCCATCTGTTTTCTGGATCTACAAGATGATAAACTTCCTCGAGAATCCTGAAAAGTTCAAAGTATATTCCGCAAGTTGGACATAATTGTTGTAACACTGACTGGTAACTTCTGTCCCAGTAGTATAACATTTGTTGGTAATGAGTACTGATGTTATGGAAAATGAAATCTTCATGAAGTCTGTTACAGTCCTCCAGAAGGATCTCAAACAATTTAGAAATTTCGTGCTGCAAACTGGATACGTGTGTGTGGTCTTTATTATTCATGACGTGGAATGTCAGTCGTCCTGGGAGAGGGAAGAAGAATCAGAGTCGGATGGTGATAAATTTTCCTCAGAGCGCTGAGCGTCAACAAGGGTATCAGCAATTTCTTGCAAGGCAGGATCTTGGCAGCTTATATATGGAATTAGTCTAAAGGCGGCTACACCACGTCTAGACAGAGTCCCGTTCATTTCTTTTAATATGTAAGATCCTCCTTTGGTTTGTCTCTCAACAACAAAGGGTCCTAAGTATTGTGGTTTGGTTTTGCGATTCAATTCTTTTTCGATCTGGGTATTATGGACTAAGACAAGATCACCAGGATTGAACGATTTCATATGCATCCTGAGGTGATACTTCTGTTCAAACTGAAGCTTGGACTTAAATCTTGCCTTCTTTAAGGTCTTTGCAGCTTGTCTCAAGTCTTCAGGTCTTCTTTCAATTTGGCGAATTCATAACGTGAGGAAATCAATGGGATTCATATTCTCATGAAATCCGTCAACAAGGAATGTTGCTTCACTGAGATCGAAGGGTAAGACGGGATGTACTCCATGGAGGAGGTAGAATGGGGAAAATCCAGTTGCATGGCTCGTAGTGATATTTTCGGCAAAAAGTGCCTGAGGAACTTT
Source organism: Suillus cothurnatus (assembly GCA_016758765.1). Classification (NCBI taxonomy): domain Eukaryota; kingdom Fungi; phylum Basidiomycota; class Agaricomycetes; order Boletales; family Suillaceae; genus Suillus; species Suillus cothurnatus. The sequence goes on along the minus strand of JABBWL010000139.1, from coordinate 134,168 downwards.
CTCAGGCCAACGTGAAATGTGCTTTCCGCAGCTTTTAACTATTGCTTCTCGGATATTGAAATGTCCACGTTCAACTACCCCATTTGCTTGTGAATTGTAGGGTGAGATTTGAATCTGTGGAATGTCCACTTGCTGAAGTAACTTTTGAAATGCTCCCTTAACTTCGGAGCCATTATCGGTAACAATCTGTCCTATGGCACCATATCGGCAATACAAGTCTTCCCAGAAGAACTTGGCCATAGCTTTGGCTGAGGCTGATCGTAATGCTCTACCTTCTACATAATGTGAAAGATCATCTTGCGCTAACACTAGATGCTTCAAACCATTCCCGGTCGGCATCTTGAGTATGTCAATGTAGATCTTTGTGAAAATTGTGGCTGGTGTAGAGATAGTGATGGGTATATGCATTTTCTTTATGGTTCGGATCTGGCACTCGTGACAGGACTGCACATGATGTTTAATGTCGGTATACATGTGAGGCCAGAAAAATCGGTAACGGATTGTTTCAAAGGTAGACTGTACTCCTTTGTGACCTAAATCTTCGTGAGCTCCTACAAGGATAGAAATTCGCTTGTCCGGGTCAAAAATTACAAGTAAGGGTGGTCTATCAAGTAGACGCTTATACATCTTTCCCTTTTGTACGAAAAACCTGGTGGTACGCTTTACGAATTTTCTACGCTTTGTGGTACTTTCAAAGCTTGGAGCTTCTAACGTGGTGAGGAATTTGTAGATGTCTGTCAGAGTCTGCTCCTGATCAGCAGCTGACAAGAGTGATGATGGTAATTGAGTGGAATCGTAAGGGAGTGTTGAAAATGTCTTGATGGTTGAAAATAAGGCAATTTCATCCAGCCAAGAGTCATCTTCTGGAATTATTTCTTCATCTGAGCCTAGAGGGCGTCTGGATAAGCCATCTGGGCCTTGAAAACTAGTAGCAGGAATGTGATGGAGTGTAAAATCGAAAAGAAGGATTCCTTGAATCCATCTGTTAATGGTTGCATTGGGCTGAAGGTCAGGCTCATTAAGCATGCCTTTGATATATTTTGCATCAACTTCAACATGAAGGTTCTTTACTCCAATAATATGAAGTCTGTAATGTCGTAGTGCACGGAAAAGACCATATAGCTCCAGCTTAGGCTGGGAGTATCGTGACTCTGCTTCTCCCATTGGTAGAGAACCATATCGTGCTGGGCGTCTCTTTCCATCATCATCAATTTGTGAAAGGATGATTCCTACAGCTATGAAGCTGGAATCTACTGAAAGGTATATGGGATTTGAAGAAGAATAATCAATGCTTCGCATTGCTGGTGCTGAGCATATGTGCTCTTTCAAACTTCTGAATGCATAATCTTGTTTCTCTCCCCAAACAAAAGGGGCATCTTTCTTCCAAAGCTGTGTGATAGGCTTTGCTAGCTCGGAAAATCCTAGTATCCAAATACGAACTGTCCCACAAAGTCCCATAAATCCTCGTGCTTCTTTGACTGTTGAGGGGATTGGCCAATTCATGATTTTTGACACTTTCTCAGTATCTGGTAATCTTCCTTCTGGTGTGCATCATTGTCCAACTATAAGCACATCAGGAAGGCATAACTGAATCTTGGTAGCAGAAAACGTTGCACCAACATCTTTTATTCGGTGCATTACACGGTGAACATCATTTGCGTGTTCCCAAATAAATCTTCTAATCCCTGGGTCCTCTTTTAAGACCTCGGGATTTCCTTCATCATCAGGGTAGATAGTCTTCGGTCCTTTGACAGGAAGATCATCTATAAATACATTGGCTACATGTGGGATTTCATCCTGCAGGACAAAGCTAGTACATTTTTGAAATTCTGCAGGAGCATTTGTATATCCCATTGGTAAAGCGGTTAATCATAGCAATCCTAAAGGAGTTAGGAAAGCTGTCAAATCTCTGCTATCTGGGTGCATTTTACGTGCATCAAATCCCCAGAATAAATCGAATACGGTGTAACACTGAGCTCCAGCAAATGATTCTACAAAATCATCCACTATAGGAATGAGTCCAGCATCTCGGATAGATATCTTATTGAGTGGTTGAAGGTCATGAACTAGTCTTAACTTTCCATTTTTCTTTAGTACACAGAACCATCAAGAGCGATAAGCAGATTGGCTCGGTTCGTATACTCCAGCATTGATTTTTGACTTGAGTAGTTCAATAACTTTTTGGCGGATCCCAGGAGGAATAGGAATGTTTTTGTATTCCCAAGGGACATGTGGTATGGTCGGAATAATATATGGGGTGAAGTATGATTCTTTGAGGGTACCCCTATCAGTTTCCTCAAAGGCTAAAGTGTCTTGGTTTAGGAGCATAATATGTTGGAAGAGTTTCTCCTCTTCAGGCCAAAGAAATCCCTTTGAGTTTATTTTTAGGCTCTCCATACGTTCATATGATAATCATTCACTAGGGATAAATTTTGGTGGATGCGGAGTTAGAGTGATTAAATTTTGAAGGGGGTCATGAGGAAAGTGTCTGTCTACACGAGCTTCCTGAGGAAAGGTTCCTGACACAGGCTTAACTTTCTTATCAACTCTCTTATACATAGTTAGTACTGGAGTAGTCTCAGATGTCTCAGTAGAGTCACACGAAATCAGAATGTCTGATTCCTCATCATAGTCTGAGTCAGTTATAAATGTGGGTGGAGTGTGCATTTGGTCTACACGTGTCGAGGAATAAAAATGGTGTGGGTCTTTCTTGAATCTCTGATAGCACTCATCAATAGTTTCATCCTCAAGTATATCTTGGGGATAAACTAATATCTCGGTGCTCGAGGTTATTTCGGGTTTAATAGGGTGACTTAGACTGAAAGTCTGAATTTGTGAAGACTTAAGTTTATCGGACAAAATTTCGGACCGCAAAAGACTCGAATTACAGAACTGGTAACTCGTATCTAAAGCTATCACTTCTTGACTTTTTACTTCTTTTCTTCGTAGCGCTATCGTACACAGAAGCCTGCATTGTAGTTTTTGTAAGTAGGCAAAAGCACTAGAGACAATAAGAACAAGCAAAGACAAGCATGCTAATCGAGACACAGAAATGGAACTTGAGGCAAGAAGGGCAATAGAAATACATAGGCGAAGAGTCGAGAATTCAAGGGTCCATATTTTGGGGCTTATAGGAGCTTTGTTGCTGAAACGTAAGAGTCAAATAGGAATTATACATGATGGATATGAAATTGAGATTTGGACTTGGGAAAACGGAAATGAAATGGAAGAGTCTCGAAGATCACTGCAAAAACGGGGTATGAGTGACAAACATGGTATCGAGAAAAAGCTGTTCACCTCTAGTTTACTAGAGAAAGAACTTCTTCGATTTCGGGGGTTGAGGTTCCTCGCCCTCCTCATCAATATCCGAAAGCACGTACCATTCTTTTGAATGGATTGGATCATCAAACATTTTGGTTCGAAAAGGGGAGGTAGCAACAATAACAAGTCCAGTTCGAGCGATTCCGAGCACTAAGTCTTGGTCATGTGCGAGACGCAGTATGTCTCGAGATGTTCCGACATCGAGAAGTCGGGATTCGGTAAGGGCACTGACGGTATCTTCGTCAGGGAAAGGCATGAGAAGGGCATCGAGAATTTTTGAGGCGAGCTCTGGCTCTCCATGTGCCTCGGCTATAGCTGCATATGAATTAAGGCACTTGGCTTCGGTCTCAGAGAAAAATGGGTTAACATCATCATATTGACCAGCATAATCTTTGTTAGAATGGTTTTCGCTCGAGTTGAAGCTTTGGCAAGCATACGAGTGGATAAGATAGTGTCGAGAATATGTATAAGGTGGTGTGTATGTGCGCGGTGATCATGGAGTTCGGGAATTCATTCCTTCCAGGTTCATCCTGAACGAGGACCTCCTGTGGGCAATTTAATACCCCCAGGGATAACAGGGTGACCAGGGTATGTCCCATCTCAAAACATGTGGACATTCCAGTCATTCACAATGATATTGTCCTGGCAGAAACAGAATGATTCAATAGCATGGATAACATTGGGAATATAGACGGAGTGATAATCATTGTACTGCGCATAGGTAGATGTAAGGTACTGTTCAGCGTGAGCTCGTGTCAAACCTTTGAACGAGATTGCTGTTTTGCCATCCGCTCGAGCTAATCCTCGATATGGAATTGTCCCTGATGTAGGCTCGAACGCTTCAGCGGACAAGCTTAGCATAGGTACATCTTTGTCGTATATAGATTTATTGATTTTCGCTCGATCAAGTTTGACAGGAGGTGGCTCAGCTGGTGGCGATTCGTATTTCTTGGATGGTGTGAGCCTCGGCATCTCTTCGTTGTTGAAAAGACTTGATTTTGAGTTGAGAGGTGTAGATGGAATTATAGACACTGGTGTAGTTGGAGTATGAAAGAATCATTTGATGAGTCATATGAAGGCGGAGGGGTTGAGGAATTAGAAGATGGCTGGGACTGCACCTTATCTCATGCTTTTTTAACTGTTCGAGCCCCATTTTCTTCTTCCTCGTCTTGCTGCGCTGCGTGTGTGAGAATCATGTTTAGGGCATCATAGAACCCTAAGACTTGCAAGCGCTCACTATTTTCATTATTGGACTGACTATCTTGAGCAGCGCTTGAGTCTGGATAGACTTTGTTAGTTTGTACTTGATTATTATAGCTGTTAGACGAACCTCCTGAATTTTCAGGGACTGCTTTGTCTACAAGCGCTATCCCTTGCTTGTCCAGGAGATGTGCTGAATTGGGGACTGAATGATATGTGGCGCCTGAGTTAGACGGCTTGGGATTGTGCGCTAGATTGTGCTGAGTATCTCTGATAGACGGCTTTGGGATGTGATCTGAGTGAGTAGCGCCTTCTGTAAGATAAGAAACAAACATTACCTCTTCAATAGATGCTATTGGAGGTATGTTTGAGGTGGCGCATGAGTCTGGGTGGAGTGTAGCGTGAATGTGGCGTGATTCCAGCTCTGAGCGCTGGGCGTTACTGAATACTGATGGGTCTGGTGCATCTGAGGTGCAAACTTGAGGGTTCTCGGTGAAGGGTGAGGTTCGACTACAGGGATGAAAAGGCGGTTTGAGTGACTAGTGAAACTCTGCAGTAAGACCCGGGCGCGAGGTATATACTCGACCCGTAGGACAGCTACTGAGAGGGAGAACCTCGGAATATGGGCAAGGGACTCTCTTGCAACGAGGAAGGGTGGTCAAAGGCATGGTGCGTGTTATGGTCTAAATGCGCGAGTCGTTGTGAGTGCGGATACACGGTAAATCCAATCGTATTTTGGGTACTTTTAGAATCTAACTAAGGCTAAGGAGTGAGGAGTGCGCAAAGTGTGTGAACTAAAAGTCCAGTAGGGTCTCTATATACTGTATCTATAAGCGCAAAGGTGCGCGGTACCGAGCCGAATAGCGCGCGGTCCCGAGTAATTAGTATGTATGTAACTATATGTAAAGCGCGCGCTCAGGTCCGAAGTGGACGCTTTCATAGCAATTGAGATAACTTACCAGTAAATCAGCAAGGACAAGGGGCAGACGGGTGTGTGGAGATAGGCGCGAGGAGCACGAGCGCGTTAAGGCGCGCGCGCTAGGCGTGGTGATTCGAGCATTGGAGTTTGAGCCTGTAGGACCTCAAAATCAATAGGCAGATGCGATGTTCCTTACATCTCCCAGGGACTTGAATCCTGAGTGTCCCCACTCAGTCCCTTATAGCGCAAGAGTCTGGACACAGTGAATATGGCGTTAAAGGGGGAGTCAGGTGACTGCGTGATCAGAAGCGTTCCCATGGTCGCGAGAGAGGAAGCATATGTGTGATCGCGGGAGAAGATGCATTCCTGTATATAAACGCGGGATAAGAAGTGAATGTGTATGATTGCGAGAGAGGAAGCGTGCGTGCGGGCACAAGAGAGGAAGCTAAAGCATTTGATCGCGAGATAAGAAGCGCGTGCGCGAGAGAGGAAGCGAAAGCATTTGATCACGAGATAAGAAGCGCGCGCGCTATCGCGTGATCACTGATCTAAGCGGAATGTGTTGTTAAAAGGGGGGCAGGCGCGTTCTCGCGATTCTGTTATCTCCTCTTTTTATCATCTATCATGCCTCCCTTCACTTTATCCCAGCTTCAATCTACCCCTACCCCTGAACCTGAGGTTCGGGCGCCTGCCCATGCCAAAGGCGCGTCTACTGCAGAGGAACCAACTGAGACCCCCACTGAGCGCTTGCTCAAAGGATGGGGCGTTATTTTGCAATCGCTCGAGGCGTGCGCGATGGCGGCGCCTGATCACAAGCCTGACCTGTTGGAAGATCAGGAGGCGTGGATGCACGAGTGGGTCTCCGTGAAGGTAAGCGTGCTTGATCCTTTTGGCACGCATATGCGTGGGCGCGCGCTTTTGTACTTATGCATCATTGTCAGAACAATCTAGAGGCTTGCGCCTTGCATGCGACTGAATTAGGCATCGATTCATTGGATATGAGCGCCGAGTATGTGGAATTTCTGAAGAGAGGGCGCAGGGAGTATAAGGCGCTTGAGGCAATTGTGAAGGGGTAGAAGGCGAAGGCGGTTGAGGATGTGCCAGAGGCGCCGCCTTAGAAGCGCGCGTCGCACGCTTCTAAGGTGAAGGCTACTGACGCGTCTGGAACTGACGCTAGCATTAAGGTGAGTTTGCATGATTCCTTCTAACGCTTTGACTGAGAAGTGGTGCGCGTTTAGCGTGCGGTTGAGCGCATGTCTTTCACCACTCCCCCTCCGCCTCCTCTGCGCTGCGCGCCCTGCATATCTAGGAACATAAAGTGCAAAGGCGCGCCTGGTAGGTGGTGCGCTCAATGCAACGTGTCCAGGCGCACTTGCAATTTCTGTAAGCGCCTTTATATTTCGCGTTTTTGGCGCGCGCTGATATCTGTATAGCTAGGCCTAAGAAGGGATTGCCTAAGTGCGCCACTGGTGAGGCGTCTGCGAAGGAGACCGCGTCCTCTGTAGCAGTCAATAATGAAGGCGCCTTTGATGGATTCGACATGGAGGTGGAGGTTTTTGATGGCGCACCTGGAGAAACCTCCCCTAGCGCTAAGGGTAGCGCATCTAAGCGCGCACTCAGTCCCACTGAGTCTGCGCCCCCCTTCAAGGGCAAGGGAAAGGCCAAGGATACTGAGGAGGAGTTGGAAGATGTGGAAGAAGAAAACGCGCACTTGAGGGAAGAGAACGCACACTTGTGCGCGTCTGTCCTAGGTATGCGCCAGTATGCGCGTGCCCAACAGGCTGACTTGTTGGCCTTGTCCAACAAACTCTTCGACATGTCCCAGGAGTGGGCTGACTTTGAGAAGCGCGCCAATGCTGCGCTTAACTGATTTTACTGTATCGTCCTGTAGCCTGCTCTTAGCGCTTTGTTGTAACATCATTTCTTGGTAGCACGCTCAATGTAACACCATGTCCTTGTCCTTTGCTTATTTACTGGCTGCAAATTAAGATGAAAACAAATGAGTGAAATAAGGCGCAAATGAAATAATAAGGTGTGAATGACTATACGATGGTAATACGAGGGTGCACGCGCAGGGGAAATGCTCCGCGCGCGCGATTGGTAACCTTATAAACTTGAAAAATCTATTGCGCACTTGATTATATGAGGAGGCGCGTGCGCGTTAGGGAATGATAGGAAGGAATTATGGTGTGGCGCGGCGCGCGTGTTGCAACGGAAACTCGGTATCTTATGCACATATAGAGAGACTGATTAGGTGTATCGCGGTGAGACAGTGTATGATAGGACTATTATGGGTATCGCGCGGGCACGCGCGACTGAAATAATTTGCGATAGGGTTGAATTGCAGGGATGAATATGCATAGCGCGCCTCATCTGTTACGCGCGCCTTCTGGATCGTCTTCTTCTGGTTCTACGGTTTCGCTCGCCTCCATTTCATCTATGCTTTTGTCATCAATGCCCGTCATCTTGGTGACTGATACGCGCTCGTCGCAGCGCGGGTAGTATGGAATAATGCGAAACGCAGCAAATCAAAGTTTGGATATGGCGCCGTCTAGCTTGGCCAACATATATGATCCTCCCTTTGTACAACATACTACAACCATTGGCCCAAGATAGCGCGGCTTCATCTTCTTGCTCAACTCATATTTGACCTTCGAATTGCATACCAGGACATAGGCACCTGGTTGAAAGTCGTGCGATTTGATGTTCGCGCAGAAGCGCCTTTCGAATTCGCGTATTGATTTAAAGCGCACTGCTACAACCCTTTCTCTAATAGCTTCTAAATCCTCTGCACGTTTCTGCAGTTGACGCGCGCACCAAGCTATCAACTCGGTAGTTGTTAGCGTGCCTCGGCGCGAGGAACATTGCTTCAGCCAAGTCAAAGGGGAAAATCGGTGTGAAAGAATAAATTTAGCTAGGCTGAATAGACTAGTTCCACTTATCCTTAATTACAAGGGAAGCTGAAACTTAAGGACTTAGCAACCTATAACAACCTTATGTCAACCCGACAGCGATAGCGCACTGAGTAAGTCTGTAACTAAGTAGCGCGTTGGCGGGCGATTTGAGAACTGCGGCGGGCAAGGATATGGTAGATAACCCGCTGGTATAAGGCGCGGTGGAATGAACGGAGTGAGTATTGGCAGGCAGCGCGTTGGCGCTAAACGCGACTACAGGGAGGAGCGGATATTGGCAAGCAATGGGCTGGCGCTAGACGCAACTATAGGAAGGAGCGGGTATTGGCAAGCAATGAGCTGGCGCTAGACGCAACTTCAGGGAGGAGCGGATATTGGCAAGCAATGGGCTGGCACTAGACGCAACTCAGGGAGGAGCGGGTTTTGGCAACAATGAGCTGGCGCTGGACGCGACTATAGGAAGGAGCGGGTATTGGCAAGCAATGAGCTGGCGCTAGACGCAACACAGGGAGGAGCGGGAATTGGCAAGCAATGAGCTGGCGCTAGACGCAACTTCAGGGAGGAGCGGGTATTGGCAAGCAATGCGCTGGCGCTGGACGCGACGGGTTATAAGCGCGACCTTGCGAGAGTGAGGGCCTGAGTAGTAGCGCGCGACTGCGGGAACTTAATAGCGCGTGCGGACACAGAAGAACAATAGGATTTGAAGATTGCGCGACTATGGAAACTACTAGGTGACTCCGCTATATGACAGTTGCCCGCGGGAAGGGGAAGTAAGTAAGAACTATCTACTGCTGGTCCTTATATTGTAGTGCGTGAATATACGGAAGGCGTAGGCGAAACCTGTAGCGATGTAAGCGCGGCGCGTCGTATCTGTAGGTTGCGCGACACAGGGATACATGTAATACAGCCTGCGCCAGTAGCTTTAGCGATGATAATCAATGGGAATTTACGCACCAGTGGAGGTAAGCGGGCATAGACAGGACATGGGGGGAGCGTGATAACGACATCGGACCGGATTCTACGTAGGTGTGCGACAAGCAAGGCCAGTTATGGGAATTTATTCAATATCCGCCCAGCGCTAATGTGTTTGTCACATCTGCGGGAGACTTGAATACCGACTGTCCCCAGTCGGTCCCATCATCGAGAATGGACTTAGCAGAATTTTTTCTGTCCAGGAGACACGTGACTGGTTGCTACCCGATATGGAAGTGATGGTTGGATTGTGGATAGCGATAAGGTTGTGGACACGAGGAGTCAGAGAAGCGCTGGGTTGAGGGTGAGAATTGTGGAAGCGCTGCGGTGGTCGCGATCAGGACAATAGATGGAAGTGTGGAAGCGCGGGGGAATTAGACGCGGTGCGGGACAATGGAAGAGTGGCCACGTTGTGGACGGGATTGCGCTTCCTTATAAAAACCCTATCAGGTCCCTTACTATCCTTTTCCTCCAACTATCATCCTTCCAACATGTCTTCCTTCAGTTTCACTACTGTCGTTAACCCCAACATCGCGCGCCTTCAACGCGCTTTCGAAACTCTGCGAGCTCGTCTGGCGGCCCTCGCAAACACTATCCCTGAGGACCGCCCCGACTTAATACCGCAGAAGGAGGCATGGTCGCGCGACTGGGTCAAAATCGTCGTAAGTCGCATCTTTCTCTGACTATATCTTTCTTGCTGACTCCCTCTTAGCAGGATTTGACTCAAAACGCGGCAGATTGTAACACCTACAATCTGACGCTTTCTCTTTCATCAGAGGAGAACGAGCTCGGGCGTAAGGCCGAAAGCACGTACAAGCGTTTCGCCCCGCAGATCCGCGCCTTCAAATTGGAGGCCCAGCATCAGGCTGACGAGCGCGCCAAAACCGAAGCGCAAGAAGTTTCACGATCCGCGGAGGCCGATGTTCAAGTGAGCGCACATGAAGATGATGAAGACGCCGATGGGGAAGTGGAGGAGGAATCTGTCCAGCGCGCTAAGGGAAAGCGCACCGTAGCCAGGGGCCGCAAGCTAGTAAGTTTCCGCTTCTCTCTCTTCTTTTATCGTTACTAATTCCGTTATTTGCAGAAGACTGGTCGCATGAGTGTGGCTAGAAAGGTCCCTGTAGAAAGGGTCCACGCGGTCAAGTGCGCGCATTGCGCTAAATCCGGCACCATCTGCACTGGGAAGGAGGGCGTCGCGTGTACGCCTTGCTGGGATTGCCGCAAGGGTTGCGAGTATGCGACTCACAGACGCGGAGGTAAGTTTCCTTTCTCTTAGTATAACCGTTGCTAATGCTTTCCTAGTTGTCCAAGCCCGCGCGGCCGCCGTCGCTATTGCGCGGGTTGCGTCGACGTCTGAGTCCGCGGCTGTCGCTGAAGCACCGACAGGTGCGCAAGTTCTGATTCGCCGCCCTAGGACCACGCCGCCGTCTTCCTCCTCAGAGCTATCCAGCGATTCTGGGGAAGAGGATGAGTCCCCCGCTGGTCGGGAGTCTGAGGGCGGTAGGCGCGAGTGAGAGGAAAGCGTCGATGTCGGGATAATCGACCCGCTCATGGAGGCCAACGCGAACGCGGAGGACTTGATTCTGGAGGGTCGGTTGCGGACGCTGTGGGCGCGCATGTCCACCATGCATAGCATGGTCCTTGAGTTGATGAGTGAAGTTGAGCTTATCAACTTGGAGCTCAAGAAGAGGAGGTCCCGTTAGATAGTGTCTCCTTCATTTCCTTTTTCACTTTTCTTGATGAACTTAGCATAGCGCACTGTACAATTTAGGATAGCAATTTGGATAGCGCCAATAGTAGGGTCCGCTTGACTGTTAGGAATCCGTTTGAGCGCGCGTCTTAAGTCCCATGTCCGTGCCGTATGCGCTAACCTTAACTCCACTGGGTGCCTAAGGGATAATTAACGTAATCATGAGTGTGCGCACGCGATACGAGAGGAGGTAAAAATGATACGGTTGTCTGTTTTGCGGGTTACCAATCGTCTTCATCGTCGCGCCTCTCCCTTCTTGTCGCTATGGTGCGCTGGGCCGCTATAATCAAGGTGCGTGGTGCGCTGCCTACGCGTTCGAATAAAGGAGTATAGTAATAATTGTGCGCAGAATAATCTAGTCTTTGTCGTTGCGGTATAAGGTCTGTGCGCGATTAGCGCGTAACATAATGAGAGGGCGGAACTGAACACCGGACGAAAACTGGGATAAAAAACTGGTACTATCATACTATGAACGGGTATAGTTGCGGTATTGCGGATTGGCGGATGGGTTATACAATCAAGTCGAAATCGAGCGCTTCATCGTCGGGCTCTTCTATGTTTTCGCTAGCTAGGGAATTGAGCGCTTCTTCGTCTAGACCCGTGATACTGGTAACTGAGATCTTGGCTTCGTTGCGCGGGAGATATGGGAGTAGGCAGAATGCCGCATAGCGCAGTTTGGATACCGCACCATCTAATTCTGCCAATATATATGCACCGCCCTTAGTGCGACGGATGACAATCATAGGCCCTAGGTAGCGCGGCTTTGTCTTGCGACTTAGCTCATACTCAACTTTGGAGTTGCGTACCAATACATATGCGCCAGGTTTGAAGTCATAATCAACGATCGAGCGGCGGTAGCGCTGCTCGAAATTGCGAATGGACTGGTAGCGCGCTTTCAGGACTTTTTCTTTGATGTCGTCAAGGTCCTGTTGGCGCTTCTGGAGCTGGCGTGCTCGCCATGCGACTATTATACACAGGTGCATTATCCATTACGATCTTGGTGATTGGTCCCCATCTGCACAAGAGTTCTTCAAAAATAAAGGCGCATAGTGTGCAAGTGTTCTCCTTGCGCAACATGCACCATTCTGGGTACGATGTAAGTGCGCAGCGCGCTTGTACGAGGTACTTGAATCCGCCTGCTTTAGGCATCTTCATGGTGTCAATGTGCACCTTATGGAATAATCCACCTGGTATTGGTACAGTGGGGGGGATATGCAGTTTGTGCATTTGCCGCACTTGGCACTTGTGGCATGTCTTCACGTACCACTTGATATCCTCAATAATATGCGGCCACCAAAAGCGCGAGCTAATCATATAGATTCCCTTGTGCCCTAAATTGTTGTGCGCTTCTTCAAGGACTTGGTATTGCTTGCTGGGAAGTATGATAAGTTGGTGCTTGCCATGCGCCTCTCTGCACCATAGCTTATCTTCTAAAACGAAGAAACGTGCAGCCTGTCTTACGAAGGTTTTGAATTCCTCATCTGTGAGATCCAAGGGCCTCTTGCACATAATCAAAAAGCGCTCAATGCTTGTCAATAGCATGTCTTGCACACGCGCTTGTTCTGAGCATGGGATTTCTGGCTTGGGATCTTCTGTGCAGGTAGCATCAAAATACATGTGCAATATAGGTGTGTGCACAGTTTGTGAGGTGAAGCACGTGTTATGCACATCATGGCGTATGTCTACACATCTGCCATATATGTGATAAGTGTGATTGTTCAAAAGCATGATAGAGAACAAATAAGCATGGTCTATCCAATCTTCATAATCACCGTCTTCCATAGGGTCTTCTTCTACTGGCGGGCGCCTTGAGAGGCCATCGACGCCTTTGTGTTTTAGCACAGATACGTGTATGAGCTTGAATGAGAACAATAGAATCCCCATGATCCATCAATTAATAGTCGCGTTTGGCTGCAAGTCAGGATTATTGATCATCCCCTTGATGTACTTCACGTTGACTTCCACTGTAAGGTTCTTTATGCCAAAGATGAAAACACGCACTGTGCGCACCACGCAAAATAGGCTGTATAGTTCCAACTTTGCTTGGGAGTAGCGACTCTCTACTTCAGACAGTGCAATAGATCCAAATCAGCTTGGGTAGCACTTTCCATCCTCACCTACTTGTAGCAGAATGAATCCAATAGCGATGTTCAAGGTATCGACCGCTAAAATGACTTTGTGCTCGCTCGTGTAATCTTGGCATTTAAGCGTGGGTGAGCTCAATACCGCATCCTTGAGAATCTGCATAGCTTTGCATTGTTCTGCGCCAAATATGAATGGTGCATCCTTCTTCATAAGGTTAATAAGGGGGCACACTATGCATGAGAAGTCGTGAATGAATATGCGCAAAATGCCACAAGTTCCCAAAAATATGCGCACTTGCATGTGGTTGGTAGGCTCTGGCCAGTGGCAAATTTTCTGGACCTTAGATTCTTCGGGCATGCATCCTTCAAACGTGCATTTATGCCCTATGATGGTAGTGGTAGACACTGCTAAAATGAATTTAGATGCAGATACAGTTGCGCCTGTTCCCATATGAAGCGACATATGCCCGGGTTATCGGGGATGGTCTCATAGGTACCGTCCTTGCACTGATAATGCGTTTGCACAGATTTGACTGGGATGTCGTCAATGAAAGGCAATGTGTATTCTGGAATCTCGTGTTGAAGAATGAAGGCAGTGTCGCCTTGATACACCTGGACAGCATTGGCGTGACCTTGCGGGAGTGTAGTCAAGCAATGTGGTCCCAAAGGCGTACCAAAGGTCGTCAAATCATGCGAATCCTCATGAAGTGCGCGCTGATCATATCCTGAATACAAGTCCATCATACCATATACCACATAACCTGTGAATGACTCTGCAAGGTGTTCAACAAAAGGCGGAAGTGATGTGTCGCATATAGTAACCGCGTTGAGTGGCTGCAAGTCATGCACTAAGTGCAGGGATTTTCCATCCTTTTTGACAACGCAGAACCAGCATGATCAATAGGCGGCTGTCAAGGGCTCATACACACCCGACGCAATCTTTTCTTTTATTATGCACACTACTTCCCTAGGGTAGCTGGAGGAATAGGGATATTGTGCTGCGACCACCTTGCTCAGAGGTGTTCCAAGCGAAAGCATGTTCATGCGCGCGCACAAGCCATTGCACTAATTTGAGTTCTTCTGGCCATAGCCATTTGGCAGGATCAAGATCTAGTTTATCTGCATGCTCGCGCGTAAAGTGCATGCCTGGACAAAACTCTGGGGGGCGAGAGGGCAGGGGGGGTAAACTGGCTAAAGGGTCAGCGGGTAATTGGCGCACTACCCTATACTCTGCAGGCATAGCAGTAGGCACAGTTCTGACTTTCTTAGCAACTGGCTTGTAGACTAGCGCGTGACGCATGGGGTTGAAAGCGTAAATGGAATTAAAAGCATTGATTGATGCCTTATCTAGGACAGAGTGCGTGGATGTAAGATGTGCATAATGCGCGGAGTACTGCGCATCGGTTATAGCAAGGGAATGAAGCATAGGCGCTTGGAGCATATATTGAGAGGCGCCTTCCGTGCGCGCATTAGGCGCTAAGCGCGAAAAGGAGCGTTGTGTTGGCGAATTGGGAAAATATGAATTTGAATGCATTAAAGAAGGTGGGTGGAATAACGAGTGCAAATGGGTGCCTCCCCATGAGTATTGCAGATCATCGACAATTAAAAATCCTCCTCCTTGGAGACATCTACCTGCACGTTATTGGCGCACTTGGATTCTTTAGGGGGAGCTCGCTTAACCCAAGGTAGGGTAGGGATGCGCAACTCCTTATGCACGTTTGGGTCAGTTAACAGAATATCCTGTTCGCCATTGGGTAAATCAAATGTTTGGCATGAAGTTAGCTTGAAGAATGGGCACCCTAAGAGAAGGTCGAAGTTTGAGCGCGCAGTTACTTGCACTTGGAAGTACATGGGTCCTGCGCCAAAGTCGAGCAGGACATTCTCAATCACACCTAGCGTCGACTCGCACGTCATATTGACAGACTCCATATTGAGACTATGATCTGATCTCAGAGGGACGCCGCGCTCTTTCCATACCTCCCTAGGCATGACAACCACTTCAGTGCCTTGGTCCAGGACGCATGTGAGCATGCACCCTCCTATGGTAGTTGCACGTATACAGTGCAAAGGCATGAAGTGATCCATGACAATCCTACCATCATTGCTTCATAGGCACATGCCTTCATATTGCTTGAGCCATGTGTCCGTGGCAGGCTGTCCCAATAGTTCGTGCACTGAGACCACGCCTACCGTAACATGCTTCTTCATCATGAGCTCGTGGAAGTGTTGCCTAACATCTGGTGAAACTGCCAATAATTCTTGTATGGGGATATTCAAGTTGGAATTGAGGAGGCGCTTGACAACGCGCTTGTCAGCCTCTTTGTCTTCTAACGCAAAAGTGTAGCAATAGGTAGTCAATTGCACAGTAGGCATGGATAGCGTGGGCGTGGGTAGCAGTGACGTAGAATTATTGGTGGATGATGGGCCTGATTGCGAGGATGGAAGCGCAGTGCTTTTTGGCACCAAGGTAGTTTCCTCTGTAGAATTGTTAGTGACAGGTACATAGTGGCGCAATTTTCGCAACGTCCAATCCTTTGCCTTTTGAACTTGAGGCTTGGACTTCTGGCGAGATAATCTCATCCTCAACCATTGCCTGTTTTGAAGCAGGCTGTGGGCGTGGGCGCATAATGGGCAGTATCTCAATGCCATCAAAGCACGCTGTCTTTCCCTTCATGCTGCGTTTCTGGTCGTGCTTTGCGGTGACATACACTAGCACTTCTTGCATCAGGTTCATGGTCTTGTCCTCTTCGCTTTCTTCTTCATCTGGGCACACAATCATGTGTACAAACATTGTTAAGGTCGTGCTCAAAGGTAACGGATCCAAAGGGCTTCAGCCTCAGCTCGTACGCTGTGCCCCTTTCCCGAGTATAGCCCCGTATTTCAGAATGCTATAAGTATCGTATCCGAAGATCCGGATGGCTGTTGTAGCATATCCGAAAGTCCGGATGACTATCGTATGGTATCTGGGTGTAGAGGAGAGTAACGTATTCCTATCTGAAGACAAGGAATGGTATCATAGGATATCCGAAGGTAAGGATTAGTATCGTATTCATATCCGAAGATAAGGAATAGTATTGTATACGTATCTGGATGGTGTCCGGATATCGGACGAGAGTATAAGGGCTAGTCTAGGCAAGCCTAGGACTAGAAACTAACAGAGTATCGACTATCCGTAGATAGAGGCGGATGCATATAGACTATCGGATACAATCCTTAAGTCTCAGAGGGTGACAAGAGTTGTTAAGACTCGAGTCCGGATAACGGAATGAGGACAATCTAAGATGATATTTGAACTGAGGTGCTAAGAACATATACAAGAGTTTATATACAATAGAACTACGCGAGAGGCTATGCACAAAGTATCGCAAAGTATAAGCAACGCTTATTAGAAGTCAATCATAAGCCGGAAGGTAATCACAAGTGAAGCGGATCAGTAAACATAACCAGGAATTAATCACAAGTGAAACGGATCAGTAGAACATAGCCGGAAGAAAGCATAACCGATGAACCGGAAAGGAGGATATACTAAATGGAGGAAATAAGCAGTGTTTAACGTTATATGAACAGGATATGAATGAAGAAGCTTATCGTAACGGATCCGGTACGGATCTGTGGATCGGATCTGATCGGATCTGACATCCAGAACTTCGGATGAGAAGTGCGAGTATATGGGATATGACAGTATCCCCCCTTTAGGGCTGATCCCTAGAAGGCTAAAGAATCGTAGATCCAGTCCGCGAGAATCGATGGAGAAGAATGATGGTAGTAGTGCTGAGTTTGGATTTCCACAGATATACCAACTGTCAAAGCGTCACAGATGATTCCTACCCCCCACTTATTAACACACACTAGCTTAACTTGAAAAATGTCTGGCAACAACTCTGGAGCTCAGCAATCTGCTAAGGCTAGGCTTGAAGAGCTTAGGCAACAGATCCTGGACAGGGAAGAAGCGGCCCAGATGGAGGAAGAGGCTCTGAAGGCTCAGGAAGCGGAGCGGAAGCACCTAGCGGATCTGGAGAAAGTGAGGCAAGCAGAGCTTCAGATCCAGCAAGCGGAAGAGAAAAGGCGTCAGGAAATTGTTAAGGAAATGGTGCGTTTCGGATCCGTTTGCTAGTCTTTTCACTAACGTTTTGGATAGACTCAGAAGATGTCCTCTAAGGAGGACGGATCCTGCATGCGCTGCTCTGGAAGGGCGCGGATCTGTCAATGGACGGATGCTGCAGCTAATCCTTTGGTAAGTCGTCCGGATAGCTTCGGATCCGCGTTTTTGACGTTTGGATAGATCAAGTCTTGCGACGCTTGCCGGAAGGATAAGGCTACCTGTCCCGGACGGCCTGGAACTGTCAAGGCCTCCAAAGGCAAGAAGAGACAGCGCGCTGCCGGATCCCCTTCTCCCAGGGGCAAGGGCAAAAAGCGTCAGCAGAGTCCCACTCTGGAAGCTCTGGATTATATGGAGTATGATGATCAGGCTTGGGCGGCTGCTGCTAACAATATAGTGGCTGAGTTGACTAGGACTAACGCGCTCCTGGAGAAGAGTATTGAAGCGGCCGAGGAAAGTAGGGCTGCCATGGAGCGGATGTGCTCCGGACTGGAGCTGTTCCTTCAGCAACAGAGGGAATTCCAAGCCCTCTTGTTCAAGGAGCTTAGGCTTGACCCTCAAATCGCTTCGGATAAGGCTCGGATGGGTCCGGATGAGGAAGAGGGAGGTGATGAGGAGATGGAAAAGGCGTCCGGAAGTGAGGAGAGCGGATCCGGAGCGGATGAGGAGTCTATGGAGATGTAGATTTTCGGATCCGTTTTCTTAACTTCCGCTACTTGTACTTGTAGTTTCCGTTATGTACAATCTGTATACTTCAGTTTTGAATAGGACCAGGCTTGTCCGGATATGCTGAGTGATAATCCGATACTAGTTCGGACGCGTTCCCGAGTTCTGTAGCTAGTAACCATGAAGTCTCTTCGTCCGTTCCTTCATATCCGGACCATCGGACGAGGTATAAGAGTTGACATTGTCTTCTTCGACGGTCTAGCTTAGAGTCTAGGATTTCGGATATCTCATACTCTGGTTCTCCGTTAACTTCTACTGGAGGCGGAGGGGGTTGGATACGATTAGGAATGGTGTTCGGTGTTGCAGGTTCTAATTGGGACACATGGAAAACAGGATGGACTGAACGCATAGAATCCGGAAGTCGGACGGTAATGGAGTGTGATCCCGGACGAGCTATAATCTCAAACGGACCTAAGTTCTTTTCCGATAGTTTCTTGGACGGACGAGTGGAACGGAAGTATTTAGCTTTCACGAATACCTGTTCTCCAACTTTGAAGTCCGGAGCGGGTATCCAATGCGTGTCCGCAGGTCCTTGATATCTTTTCTGCGCAAGAGACATTTCTTCTCGGAGGAATAGGTGTAGTTCGTTAAGGTCTATAGCATAGTCACAGGCGAGGGCGGATGAGAGGTCGCGTTCTGGATGGATGGATATGTTCGGATGGTAACCCTTATTAGGCGAAGAATGGTGAAACTCCAGTGGTAGCACTCGGAGCGTTGTTATAAGCGAATTCTGCTAATGGAAGGAGTTCCGACCAGTTATCCTGCTGATAATTGCAGTAGATGCGGAGGTATTGCTCTAGGGTTTGGTTGGCTCGTTCCGTTTGTCCATCTCCTTCCGGATGATATCCGGATGTGAAGTGGAGGACCATATCAAGTGCCTTTCCTAGAGAACGGAAGAAATGGGATACAAATTCTGTACCTCGGTCCGAAGTAACATGAGAAGGGATTCCGTGCTTAGAGAATACGTGAAGCAGGAATAGTCTAGCGAGATCGGAGAGGTAATGGTATCGTGAGTTGGGACAAATATAGCTTGCTTGGATAAACGATCAATGATAACAAGGATGGCTGTATAGCCGGATGAGTCCGGAAGTTGTTCGATGAAATCCATGGATATGGAATTCCAAGGTCTTTCCAGTATGGGGAGTTGTTTCAGTAATCCGAATGGCTTATGTCTCGGAACCTTGGCTCGGCGCAGGTAGTACAGGATTTGACGTAGTCCTTAACATAGGTGCGTATACCCGGCCAGGTATATTCGCGCCGGATAAGCTCTAGGGTACGGTTCTGACCGAAGTGTCCTGATAACGGATGGTCATGGGTATTCCGGAGGACGCGAAGCCTAAGGTCATTGGATTCTGGAACGTATATGCGATTATCACAATGGAGGAAACCACTATCGTCCACGGTCCATCTATCGTCCGGAGGATCGGACATGCTGCGCGGATCCGATAGGGTCATTAGGAAGTGCAGGATAGGATATCCTTATGAAGCTGTTCAACATCCATAAGCACAGCTGCGCGGAGCACTGGAAATGCTAGGGTTGATGCTCGTAGGGACGAAGCTAACTGTTCAGATGTGAATACAGGACGGAAATTATGAGGGTTAACTTGAGCGTAGTCCTTATCCCCCTCTTTGGGATAGACGTCCCAGCGTCTAGTAAGGGAATCCTGGTTTAGCTCCAAGTTTTCCGGGACGGAAACGGATGATCATATTGAATTGGTGGAGGAATTCCGACCAACGAGCCTGATCGGCGAGAGAGGAGTTTGGTAGTCGCGAAATACTCAAGGTTCTTATGGTCTGTAACAACATCAACAGGCTCGGACGAGCCTTCTAGATAGTGTCGCCAGGTCCAAAAAGCCTTGTGAATAGCTAAGAGTTCCTTATCATGGGTATCGTAATTGAGTTCCGGAGGGGTAAGGGTTCTGGAATAGAACGCTACTGGACGGATTTCAGAATCCGGACATACTATGGACAGTATGCCAGCGATAGCGTAGTCCGAAGCGTCCGTTTCCACAATCAAAGGAACGTCCGGCATCCAATGTGTTAGTATTGGAGCCGTAGTAAAAGCTTTCTTGAGCATTTCAAAGGATTTCTGGCACTCATCCGAAAAATTCCAAGGTGCATCCTTGCAGGTAAGCCGTGTAAGCGGAACTACGATATCCGAGTAGTTATAGATGAATCGACGATAGAAATTTGCGAATCCGAGGAAGGATTGAATATCCTTAACCTTCCGAGGTTCCGGCCAGTCTACAATAGCTTGTACTTTCTCGTTAGACATAGTAAGGCCGTCTGGAGATAAGAGATAACCAAGGTACTCCACGGACGTGGAATGGAATTCGCATTTTTCAGGTTTGGCGTAGAGCCGATGCTTGTGGAGGCGTCGAAGTACTTCTCGGACGTGATTCTTATGGGATGCGAGGTCTTGGGAATATATAAGGATGTCATCCAGATAGACGATAACGCATACGTCTAGCATATTGGCGAAGACACTATTGACAAATCGCTGGAAAGCGGCCAGTGCATTGGTAAGACCTTCAGGCATAACCAACCATTCATAGGAACCATAGCGCGTTCAGAAGGCCGTCTTCCACTCATCTCCGGACGCGATCCGGACGAGATGATAAGTGGAATGGAGGTCGATCTTCGTATAGATTTTGGTGCGGCTAGGGGATTCTAATAGGTCGGATATGAGGGGTAATGGATATCGGTCTTTCTTGGTTATCTGGTTGAGGCCACGGAAGTCTACGCAAAGGCGTAAGGAACCATCCTTTTTCTTGACAAAGAGAACGGGTGCTCCGTGAGGAGAGGAAGAGGAGCGGAGGAGTCCGGTAGCAATATTTTCATCAAGAAACTTTCTAAGAGCTTCAAGCTCTACCGGGGATAACGGATAAATAGTTCCAAGGGGTGGGGTAGATCCTTCCTCCAAATCGATCTTGAGATCGTATGGACGATGAGGCGGAAGTTGACTAGCCTTTCCCTTATTGAAGACGTCTGCAAACTCGTGATAATCCGAAGGCACTCCGGATAGGTCTGGACCTTCGGACAAGAGCTTAGTGGAGCGGAGATCAACTCCGGATGGACGAAGGTAAATGCTGAACTGGGTGGATCCTTCTAATTTGCAGGCCCTGCAAAAGGCTACTGCATTGATTAGCGATATATTAGGAAACGGATTATCAGCGGATGATTCTGGCAAAGTCGGAGGGTGAGGTTCCACTGTAGGAATAGGATCCGGAAGTGGAGATGACGTCGGAGGGGTCGATGGCATTCTATGAGGTGTTGTCCGGAAGTCGATGCTGCCTGTAACCCAATCAATCAATGGATTGTGTAGGGAAAGCCAGCTATATCCAAGAACGATAAGACAAGATGAATCCAAAGGAGTAACGTAAAACGTTTCGGAGGTAACTTTGCCGGAAGAGAAACGAACGGAGAGATCTATAGCTTCGGAAATGGTAGCATTACAAGTACCGTCAAACAAGCGGAGTGGAATAGGAGGAATCGGATATGTACGGAGTTTTTGTTTTCGGACGAGACTAGTTTCTATAAAACAATGAGAGGAACCACAATCTACAAGAGCTGGAAATTCAGAAATACTAGGATAGTCCGGAAGTGAAACGTATGGACAAAGGGAAGTCGGATTCGAAAGCGCGACAGCGTTGAGTCTTAACTCCTTAGCACGGGTCGAGTCAACGCGACCCTCATCCCGTGCGGAGTCAGGAGGGTCGCGGACTATTTTTTTGCTTCGGACGAAGCCTCCTGTTTAGTTTCAGGAGTGACCTTGGCTGCACGTCCTTTAGCAGCACGAGAGGTCGACTTAGTGCAGTCCCGAGCAGTGTGCCCAGGTCTGCCACAGAATAGGCAGAGTTTCTTATCTAAACATCTTTGACGTTCCTCGGCCGTAAGCTTTCCGTCCTTACCCAGCTTGGTGTTAAGATCCGGAGCTTTCGGAGCGGATGAGGTAGACACGGACGCGGGTTTAGCGGATTTGTTCTGTCTGGATCTGTGACTCCCGGATCCGGACGGATGGGAACTAGCACGGTCGGATGTGGACGGTTTCGGAGGATTGGACGAAGAGGATTTGGTTTCTCTAGAGATTTCACCCTTACATTCCCAGTAACGGGCATCGATAGTCTGGGCAAGGGTTTTGAACTCTGAGAGGGTAGCGGGTTTACCCATATGACTGATTTCGTCCTTAATACGAGCTGGAAGTCCGTTATAGAATTGGTGATGTAAGGCTCTGTCACCCCATCCGCGGACCTGCGAAGCAAGCCTTTGGAATTCTACAACGTACTTATTAATACGTTGTCCTTCGCGCATATTGAGTTGCTCGAGTTGCATCTCAGCATCTCCGGATGGGTCATGGGGTCCGAAATTGGTTTGAAGTTCTAGCATGAACTTAGAGTAGTTATCCATCCAATCCGGACGAGGACTTAACCCGTCCGAAAGGAGGTCATGGTTCAAACCATTCGAGGGCCATGCCCTTAAGATAGGACTGGGCGAAGTTAACTTTGGCCCGGTCCGAACGGAAGGTCTTGGGTTTACTCTGGAAATTAAGCTCGCATTGAACAAAAAACACGCGCAACATCCTAGGCTCGGATCCGTCAAAGGTATCCAGCTCGTGAACCTTGACTTTGGAGTCGTCCGAAGGGGAAGTGCGTCAGTTATTATGCGCAAGGTTATTGATGGCTTCGGATAGCCGCATGAAAACGCGGTCCTGAGCGTTAAGGCCATCATCGTCTTCATCATGGTCGGGTTCATCATCCGGATCTCCACCTTCATCATCAGGTGGGTTTCCGCCTGGAGTATCATCTTCATCGTCAGGATCTTCATCGTCTGGGGCTAATCCGGATGGAGTACACGTAGGGGTTTCTGGATGCCTACGGTTCATCAACTCGGATATGCTCTGAGCTGGTCCAGATATGCTAGCGCGACGTTGAGAGAAACTGGTGAAGGTATTGACTATGGGTGTAGGGTCTCGTCGCGTGGACACAAGTCCAGCATTACGGAGGGAGTTCTGTGTAGTTCTAGTGGGTGCCATGGAGAATGTTGTAAGTATACTTGGAAAGGTGTGAGTTCAAATATACTGTTAAGGTCGTGCTCAAAGGTAACAGATCCAAAGGGCTTCAGCCTCAGCTCATACGCTGTGCCCCTTTCCCGAGTATAGCCCCATATTTCAGAATGCTATGAGTGTTGTATCTGAAGATCCGGATGGCTATTGTAGCGTATCCGAAGGTCCGGACGACTATCGTATGGTATCCAGGTGTAGAGGAGAGTAACGTATTCCTATCCGAAGACAAGGAATAGTATCGTAGGATATCCAAGGGTAAGGATTGGTATCGTATTCCTATCCGAAGATAAGGAATAGTACATATACGGATCCGGATGGCGTCCGGATATCGGACGAGAGTATAAGGACTAGTCTAGACAAGTCTAGGACTAGAAACTAGCAGAGTATAGACTATCCGTAGATAGAGGCGGATGCGTATAGACTATCGGATACAATCCTTAAGTCTCGGAGGGTGACAAGAGTTGTTAAGACTCGAGTCCGGATAACGGAATGAGGACAATCTAAGATGATATTTGAACTGAGGTGCTAAGAACATATACAAGAGTTTATATACAATAGAACTACGCGAGAGGCTATGCACAAAGTATCGCAAAGTATAAGCAACGCTTATTAGAAGTCAATCATAAGCCGGAAGGTAATCACAAGTGAAGCGGATCAGTAAACATAACCGGGAATTAATCACAAGTGAAACGGATCAGTAGAACATAGCCGGAAGAAAGCATAACCGATGAACCGGAAAGGAGGATATACTAAATGGAGGAAATAAGCAGTGTTTAACGTTATATGAACAGGATATGAATGAAGAAGCTTATCGTAACGGATCCGGTACGGATCTGTGGATCGGATCTGATCGGATCTGACATCCAGAACTTCGGATGAGAAGCGCGAATGTATGGGATATGACAGTTATCTTCATGGTTCGTGTATTGATTAATTTGTGCTGTAGAACTCTTCTTGCATCAATTAAATTCCTTTCACAATGTCCATGTCCTAGATGCCTGACTCCAAAGATACAAATTGGAAGCATTGGGACAAAAGTGGACTGACATTGGCATGAGAATGAAATTTGTCAAGACGGGAACGGAGTCTGGAGCATCATCAAGCTAGTTCGCAAGTGGCTATATGTTCAAGGTAGGAATATCACCAGTGTGTATGTTAAGCGAATGCTTCCTCCGCAATCCCTTGTTCCAATGGTGATGTGTTTATATCTTGTACTATGCGATTTATTTTCACTTAACAAAGTGATTTAGAATGTGTTTTCAATTCAACTTTCTCGCTTTGGCTTCAACTTTTACTCAATGTTTGTTCCTGATTTACTTCATGAGTTTGACCTTGGAGTTTTGAAGGCAGTGTGGTACTACTGACAACTACTCAATTATGCTGGTAAGTGACAGATTCTCGTGATTGTTTTTGTTGTACTAATCTATGTCAGGGTGAGCTTGAACATAGGCGTGTAAAATGCTTCTACCCAAGAGTCGGCAAGTCACAATTCACTTCTGGCATCGCAAAGCAACAATGTCGCAAGAAGATCCTATTCCGGATGGCAGAGCATGCACCATCGGCAAGGGATAGATCAACTGACCATAAACAAGGCAAAGGAAAACATCGGATGTGGAAACCTATTTCTTCCGATGCTCCATCATTACACTTCGAGGACTCTGAACAGCTCCCTTTCACTGACCCTTGTGCACATTACCACATTTCTACCAGAGTGCGATACTTCCTGAATATTCCTCAGTGGCTGAGAAAGAATGCAAATGATCCTGCCTTTACAGTGAGTCTTTCCTTACTTGACATCATCTCTGAGCAGCACTCACTAGAATGATCAGGACTTTCTTCCTCGACTCAAGGACCACATCATCTTGTGATTAAGAGGACACAACTATGATGGTGACAAAATTTCTTTCACACCCACTGAACGTAGTCACCTCATCTTTATCAATGACCAAATCTATCAACATAAAGTACTTCATGTTAACTACACCACATATGATCTGCAATGAGCACAGGACTCTCTCAACCCCCCACATTCATGCTGATATCATGGTCCTGTCCCACGAAAATAATGAGGTTGATGTACATCCTTACTGGTACACTCAGATCATTGGTATATTTCACACATTTGTCATTTTCAATGACACTGCCATGGGCACATCATCACATGAGTCAAAGCAGATTGATTTTGTGTGGGTGCATTGGTTTGGTCATGATCTCGACCATCAAGCAGGCTGGCGAGCAAAACAGCTGCATTGGGTTGGCTTCATTCCAAGCTGTGACCCTGGAGCATTTGGATTTATCAACCCAAAACAAATCATTCGTGGAGCCCACCTGATACCTGCCTTCATGAAAGGTCACATGACAGACTTACTACCACCGTCTATTATATGACATCCAAGCAAGAACAATGAAGACTGGATCTACTACTATGTCAATGTGTGAGTCTCATTGTAATATATAAATGAAGTTTCATCCCTAACATATGACTAGTTTTGTTGATTGCAATATGTTCATGAGATTTCATGGTGGTGGCATAGGACATTGAACAACTCATGAAGCAACACAGTGCTTCCTCAATGATTGTGATCTGCTTGATGATATTGGACCGGACAGTGGAGGTATCGGGAATGATGATGACAAGATTGACAAACCTGGCATCAGCTCCTCCACTACTCAGGCTACTACTAGCAATGTCCTAGAGCTGGGGAATGATGAGCTGGAGTATGATGACTTTGGTTACTCTGGAATTGAGCAAAGAGAAGAGGGTGAGGATGATGAGGATGGTGAGCAAGCAGGCAAGAACAAGGACGTCGATGAGGATGATGTTGTTGTTGTGGATGATGAGCTTGGTGCAGAGGATGGTGAAAACAGTGATGAGGAACTAGAAGGATTTGATGAGTTTTGACTTAATGCATAATTGGACATATATTTTGTCATCAATCATATACCCATTGATTGTGTTGGCGTCACCGGCCATTTGCTTCACTACTGCTGATGGTGGAGTTGTCATTACAATGACAGATGCCTTCCAATCTCTTCACACACCTTTGATCATGCATATGGTACATACATATGGTGCTTCTGTCAATCGTTATACAACCTATGCACATTTCTTGTATGAGTTTTCATTTTGCACCTGTCTGCTATGACTAGGCATATAGGCTACAACCTCATGTATATGTTCACACTTCTGTCAATTGTTAGACAACCTATGCACATTTCTTGTACGAGTTTTCATGTTGCACCTGTCTGCTATCACTAGGTATACAGGTTACAATCTCACATATACATTCACACATCTGTCAATTGTTAGACAACCTATGCACATTTCTTGTATGAGTTTTCAATTTGCACATGTCTGCTACAACTAGCATATGAGCTACAATCTCATACATACCTTCACACTTCTGTCAGTTACTTTGCAAGGTTCACACACTTTGTGCACGAGCCTTACACTTTGCACACACCTACTAGAACTTGTATGCAAAATACAATCTCATGGATACCTCCACTCTTCTGTTAGTTACTTTGCAAGCTTGACCCACTTCATGCACAAGCCTTACATTTTGTACATGTCCGCTAAGACTTGTGTACATGCTACATTTCCATGCATACCTCCACACATCTGTCTGTTACCATACAAGCTTCACACACTTCCAGCACAAGCTTTACATTTCAAACATATGTGTTACTACTTGCATGTGTGGTACAATCTAACACATACCATCTACTAGTCTGCTAAGCGTTTGTAAGCCATATAAGGCAATAACTGGCCATGCACACAGTCTGCTCTTTTTTTAGATTTCTGCAAGTGGTTTTTTAAATCTAACACCCACGAAGCATACTGTGGTGTGTAATGATTTCACGTGGCAGTTGCAAAGAACTCTCCTACCTCCTTTTGAATCCTTCTTGAAGCTCAGTGATGTCGTGGAATTCATCAGCAGTCTGCCCACTGTGGAACGAGAAAGCGAGATTGATGCTTGTCGTGCTTTTGCCGACAAATTCCCTGAATTTTGCACTAGGTATGACCATCAAATGAAGCTCGCACTGATGCAACTCCTTGGCCCCCCCACTGGTTTATTGCAAGATACCCTGGCGCTACAGAATCAGGGTATCAATGCCCATAACGAGACCTCACTGCAACTAGCCACTTCTATTTTCCAGTGCATTCCCTCACGCCCTTTTCCCCTGATCACATGGGAAAAAGTGCTATATCACACATGCTCTTCTCGCCTATTTTACACAGGATTTATGCCAACACTGGCTTGCACATTTTCGATCTCTCAACCTGGAATTACTGCCGCCCACTCTTTGTTAAGCTTAGTCGGCCTTGATGCCAACATTATGGCTGCAACTACAATGGATCAGTTCCATCATCACTTCTTTTGTTCCAACATCAGGAAATCTACACATTACTTAATGTCCCTTAAAATCTTGACAATTTGTATTAAGTAGACTACGAGGACTAAGCCAAATGTAAGAACATGTAAGAATATAAGTCTTTGCTTGATGGAGACTTGATGTCTTTGTGGGGAACATCATCACATTGTCATTAAGGAGCTTATAAGACATGAAGGTGCGACAAAAAACAATCTAAGTCAATATGCTATTTCGAACGTGTGGTGATCTATGAATCTGTTAACATAGAAGCTGGGCCATATGTCTAAAATGTTATGAAGTGTAAGGTTGTCCAGAGCAAAATCAGAGTCAAAAATAGGTAAGAGGTGACATGCACGAATAATGGTGTCAACATGAATGATGGAGAGCTCTTGACTCGAGTCTGCATGAAAAGAAGGTTTTACCATCCACATGCCAGTGTCTGGATTCGGCTCATTTGCAATGAATTTGAACCAGTGGACGAGTGCGCACAGGAAAGTCTCTCGACTGTGCTGGAATGAAAAAACACACAGGACATGACTGACATCCATCCCATTGATCCCATCCTCGCTGGCAGTATTGACGAGGACAGTGTCATTACATGCAGGGCCTCGACGCCATGATGGTGCTGCACGAATGTGTTCGTGCCGCATTCCACCAATACCGCTGAAGGGTGAGGCTCGACTACAGGGATGAAAAGGCGGTTTGAGATATTGGGGAAACTCTGCAGTAAGACCCGGGCGCGAGGTATATACTCGACCCGTAGGACAGCTACTGAGAGGGAGAACCTCGGAATATGGGCAAGGGACTCTCTTGCAACGAGGGAGGGTGCTCTAAGGCGCGGTGCGCGTTATGGTCTATATGCGCGAGTCGTTGTGAGCGCGGATACGCGATAATCCAATCGTATAGTGGGTACTTTTAGAATCTAACTATGGCTAAGGAGTGGGGAGTGCATGAAGTGTGTGAACTACCCGTCCAGTAAGGTCTCTATATACTGTATCTATAAGTGCGAAGGCGCGCGGTACCGAGCCGAATAGCGTGCGGTCCCGAGTAATTAGTATGTATGTAACTATATGTAAGGCGCGCGCTCGGGTCCGAAGTGGACGCTTTCATAGCAATTGAGATAACTTACCAGTAAATCAGCAAGGACAAGGGGCGGACAGGTGTGTTGAGATAGGCGCGAGGTGCGTGAGCGCGCTAAAGCGCGCACGCGCTGGACGTGGTGATTTGAGCATTGGAGTTTGCGCCTGTAGGACCTCAAATTCAATAGGTAGATGCGATGTTCCTTACACCGCTAGGGTCACTCAGTGCATAAAAACTGGCTGCGGCCAAATTAAATATTTTGATGCGGCCCTCAAATTGTGGACATGCACTGAGGGGAACGTTGTCGGAAGTGTGCACATCGTCCGTGAGGAGTTGATCAAATAGAAAAAGTCGGACAAGGTGCCACGATATTGTTCTTTGAAGACACTAAATTGAGTAATTTGAGATATACATGAGGGAGAGGGAACTCACAATGGGTACGTGCCAATTTGACATCGCACTGTGCTCTGGGTCCTTCTATGATGCCATCTCCAGGCTCATCCAAGTGGGGGCACTCCGAGTCTGCCTGGTCTGCCGGATTGATCTGGATGTCTTCTCCATCATTGTTGTCACCATCACAACGGTCGTTAGTGCCGTCGTCATCATCGTCATCATCGTCAACTGCAGCAGCTGCCGTGGCAGTTGTTGCTGCTGCTGTTGGTGTTGGTGTTGATGTTGGTGCTGCTGCTGCTGTGGCCATTCGGGTTGTTGTTGTTGTTGCTGCTGCTGCTGCTGTGGTTGTGGTTGCTGCTGCTGCTGTTGCTGCTGTGGCTGCAGCTGATGTTGCTGCTGCTGCGGCTGTTGTTGCTGCTGCCACTGCGGTTGTGGTTGCTGCTGCTGCTGCTGCGGCTGTTGTTGTTGTTGCTGCTGCTGCTGCTGTTGTTGTTGTTGCTGCTGCTGCTGCTGTGGCCGCTCATGTGGTTGTTGCTGCTGCTGCCATTGTGCCATGGCCATTGTTGTCCAGGGCATCCACCTGCATGGCGACGTCATTCTGTGCAGACTCAAGCTGGTCTAGTATGCATCCATATTAGTATACATTTGTTGTAAAAAGTAGAAGACGTACCTAGATATGCTAAATGATCTAAAACGAACGAGTTGTCAAGCATTCTGCGTGCAGTGAAGTCCGAGCGTGATGCAGCAAGTTTGTCAAGGCACTGGTTGGTGAGCAACATTTGTCTGAGCGCGTTGAATTTGCTGGAACAGTGCCAAGGCTCCTTGACGGCCTTTATGTGTTTGGACTCCGTTATGGAGGAGCATATCCTGTTTGGAGCACCAAACAAACGGATGAGCATGGAGTAATGGCACAGCGCGTGCTGGCATGGCAGTGAAAATACGTCGAATTGAATACCAGTATCTTGGAAGATTTGTCAATAGCGATGGAAGTGTCCAAGACAGTCGGAAAGCTGTAGAAGGGTGTCCTCTGCAATAATGTCTTGTTGCATGATGTAACAGAATTTGAGGAAGGCCCAAAAACACCGGATGATATCCTGAGGGACGTGTCCCTCAATCACAGGGAAATAGACCTTCATGAGGGCCTTGGAGTCATTGCCGGTCCATTGAGAGAATCCACGTCCTTGTGGAAATCGACGAAGTCCTGCAAAAGGTGGAGCTGCAGCAATTCTGAGATGATGAGAAATTAGTTAGAACAAAATTGAGAGACACACTGAAACTCACCGATGATCGATATCATCCAAAATCGCCTTCACATGTGTCTTCCCATGCTACGAGATGGTCTTTAAATGCTCCTTTAATAACTTGATGCAGGATGTCTGGTGCGAGGAGCTGGTGAATGTCGGTGCGAGGGAAGTCATTGGTGAAAGGCTGAACGTATGTTCAAATGATACCATAAAATAGTAGAAAGACTCACCACTACATCACTAATGACTCCCCATTCCTCCCAAAGTACTCCGGAGTCAACTTCATCACAAAGGATATCTACAACTTCCCGCGAACAAAGCCCACCCTCACCGCTGTCCAAATTGTCAGGATAAGCAAAACATCTAATGTATTGGTGTTAGTACAGGAGAGACCAAATACACAGATGAATTACTTACTTTGCACACCAATTCTGAACTACACAACCAAGGATAAGTTGCTCAGGATAGTCAGCAATATAAGGACCGAGACCATACACCACATGTCTAAAATGCCCATCCCCAAATTGGACAACCTCAGGGACAGACATGGCGGGCTTGAGCGATGACAAAATCCGCGACAACGAAGAATGAAACAATTGTTTCTTGAATTTTTGGAAACGCGGATCATCCGAATGTTTTTTTGTTGCTGTAAGACTTTGTTAGTATTGAGAGGTGCTGTGTTACAGTAGGCTTATCTTCTTGTCATTTTCTCTTTACTTGTTGTATTACATCACGACCGTTTACTGCCGTCGCTAGATGACTTACTTTTCCTTTCTTGGAGTGTTTACCTTTCGTCGCGCACACATACTTAATTAGGCAGTCATCTATTGTCATTATGCTTGCCCTAAACCTCTCCTAGGATTCCTTATAAATACGTGCCTTTGTACTATGTAGTTCTTTACTTTAATCTTACTGGGTTTTACCTGATACCTGATTTCCTTTGACTAAGCCCTCCAAGCTTAGTCGTCTGAACTGATCTCTGAGTTAGAGCACTCCTCTTTCTCAGTCTAAACCTTTGAACCTAACTCTAAGGTTGTACCTTATTGTTAGCTATTAACTTTGCAAACGGACTTCACTGTCATTGTGTTGTTAGACCAGACTCAACCATGAAGGCTCTCTTTTGAGTCTCGGTTGTTAGAACCCATCCCAGTTCGTAACACGCTGAGAAAGTAATAAACACACACTTTTTGGAATGGCCAAAAAGCCAATAACGGCTACAGCATTATGGTGAGCACAGCAAACATTATTATGAACATTCCCAATCGAGGCATACAGCGGGTAATAATCATTTTGTCCCATTGCCACCGAGACTGTGGTTTTTTTGCTTCCAAGTATTACTGGGACAAATGTTGAACTGTGCGTGGCAGGATCTTTGGCGATCTCATCCTGATGAAGTGTCAGTGAAAGAAATCATGTTTGTAGCATTGAACTTACTGCTTGGTCCCAGGCCCAATCGCCTGACATCACATTGTGCCATTGGTGAGTTGCGCTTTCACCCTGGCCTTTCCACTCATGATACGGTGCATAATCCATCTCGTTTTTGAAGTCGGGATTGCCCAACATGTTGCGGATGATAGTGTGCGGGTCGCGGAACCATGTAGTGTATGTGGCATCCATCCACGGTGTGAGATCACCTGCTGGATCAGCATCTGCACCATACTTCATCAAAAAACTCTGCCAAGCGACAACTCCAATTGGTGTTTCGTCGATAGTCAAATATAGGTCCCAGTGGTCTGCAAAAGGAGGGGCATCTCCATGTCGCGCAAGACCAAAGCCCCACAAGTGCATCAATTTATCGATGTCACCAGCAGACATCTGTACCTTCTTGTACAAAAACTCTGCGGTTTCAAACTCCAATTGACTACGGTAAGGCGTCCAGTCACCTGGCTGTTGCGATGTTAAGGGTAGAGGTATGGTATCCGCAGGAATGAAATTGCTTGCTGCATTGCATATACGACCTGCCCAAAAATTAGTTAGAATGTACTGATGATAAAATTGAGCTACATACCATCAAGTTCAAGGTGATAGTCATGATAGACTTCATCCACGTTCCCACTGACACCCGGGGCCATGTTGTCATCTATGGCATCATTGCCGTAGTCATAGTCCATCGTATCCTTGTGGTGATCGGCTGCGCGGAAGTCAACATTCGGAAGCAGCTGCTCCCCATTGTTTGAGTCGGATTCTGCAGGGTGTTGGTGTGCATTCACAGGCAATTCAAACGAGAAATTGTGGAGTGCGTGACGGTGCTGTGTGAGACCTAACTGGTTCTTGAAATAGCGGTTGCAGCCAGTGTGCGGACAAGGTATTAAGTTGATGTTGAATGTCCTGCGGTTTCGTCCCATTGGTGCAGAAGTCATAATGGAGTGTGACTATAGGTCAAATGTGAGTGAATAATCAGTGAAACGAGCAAAAAATACACACCAAAGAGACAAGAACACAGTGCACTTGAGAGCTCGGGATGCAGGAGGGCTTAGCAGCCAGCGTCAAGTTTTAACTGGCACTAAAACAAGCTAAGGTCAGTAAATAGCAAAGTACATAATGGCAGGCTCATGCGGTGTATAATAACAACACTCTAAAACAACCCTTCTTCACCACTTCTTTGCCCCACCCCAAGGGTCCACCTGTCCTGCTCACCAGCTCTCTTCCTCATTCCTGCCACTGACCATGGTCTCTACACGTCCATCCAATGCTTCAAAAAAGGTCGCTCAGGTTGTCATAGATGCGCAGCAAAAAAGACGAACCTCAGCCCAGGTACAAGAGGACAACACTCGTCTCCAAAGGGAAAAGCAAGAGCAGGAGGCAAAGACCCACAAGGGCATTGCCAAAGTCGCAGCTGTTCAGGATAAACTTGCCGTCCAGGAGCAAAAGGCAACTGCGGCGAGAAAACCCCGTCCTCGTCCTGTTGGCAAGACTGCCGCTGCAACCACTGTTACCAAGATGGCACTGACTCCTTCCCAGGCTAAAGCCACAGGACCAAAAAGAGGTGCTGCAGCAAAGGCAGCAGAGGCAGAGGATCTGGATGAGGTGGGTGATAGTGGTGAGGCAAACGTGCAGAAAAGCGGAAGCGAGTGCAGAAGACAACTCACCGTGATGCTGTTGGGGCTGTCCGTGGTGCTGCAGTATCAGCTGATACTGATAAGAACAATGATGTTACTGATGGGGTGTTGAGTTCATGTGCATCAGATGCTGGCCCGAAAGGGAATACAGCAACATACGTACCTTGATATTATACTACGATGTTGCTGCTGACTGAACCAACTCTTTTTTACTGGAACTTACTGAATGATTTGACCAGTGGCTTGAAGGATGCAGCCTACAAGGGCTCGGTCTCCGTGTGGGCACATGCAGTTAAGAATCCAAAGACAAGCACGCTGTCTCAATTTCCAAGGAGCAAAACACATCCTACCAGTACATTGGGCATCTCAGCACCCACACAGTTCACCAAAGTGACAATGATAAGCAGTGCTACTGCCCCCCCAATAACTCCCGAAAGCTCAGAGATCAACAATGATGCTCACATAGTAGGATCTCTGCTGGATGAGGATGATGAGCCAGAACGATTGGCGGCACATGCCCTCTTGGATATGAAGAAACAGCCAAGTAGTTTGCATACTGCATTAGGAGCAATGGTTCGTGTTTTTTTTGTTGATTTTTTATTTCCTTTGTTAACTACTTACTACAGGATGTGGTTGAGGTTCGCAATAGTTCACTGATCCCACCTCCACCTCCACCTTTGCAATATCAGTTCACTCACTCCGAGTCACTCCCCTCATCTGTCGCAGGGGACGTTTTCACGGATGACAATGAAGCGGAATCAGAAGACGTCATGGCTGTTGACAGCGTTGAGGTGAGCCCTGTCGTTGCTATGGGAAGCAAACGGGTAACATCAAAGGTATGTACAGTCACTCAAAGCAGCCCACACTGATATGCAACCATTTCACAGACCAATGTCGATGTATTCGATGATTTGGATGTCCCGCCCAAGAAGCGTGTCAAGAAGGAGCTGATAGATGCCCCAGAGAAGAAGGCACCTGCTGTGGAGAAGAAAGTCACCACTGGAGAAGTCTCAAGAGTAAAGTACAAGAACAGCAATCTTCCTGCTGGTTGCCAGGATGGTAATACATGGTGCAGCTTACTTATTCCTACTATCGCTCATGCCGCTGGTGGGCACAATGTCCATCCATGGCTCATTGAGGATGATGCACTGATTCTGATCCTTACGATGGCTTGGAAAACTTTCTATGCGAAAAACCTGACACTCATTGATCACTCGATCGTCCCAGGAGACGCTGTCTATTACGTGGTAAGTCTCACTGATACAGCATGTTTGTAGCTGACACTCTATCTAATGTAGGCTAAGCAACGCTTGAGTGAATGACGTGGTGGATTTGGTTCTGCTGCCGTCATGATGATCACAAGTCTCATGGCAGCTGACCTGCTCTATGAATCTGAGGATAACTGTGTTGGATTCGCAGATTTTGGCTTGAGGACAACAAGTTTCTCTTTGGGGATGTTGACTCTGACAACAAGAAGGTATGTGTCGTCATTTGGTGTGATTTTTGCTGACATCTATGTGTGTCTAGGAATGGTCAGGAATGTGGCAGTCGACATTCGTCCTGCAGACTTTTGTGGCGCACCTCAACTACACCCAAGGACGTGTACCGGTTCCAGAGCTCAACAGTGAGGAGCCAGTTCTCAGAACTGCACTTTCTCTTGCTGCAGCAGCAGTATATTTTTTTTTGTTGAATTCATGCATTCTTCTGATGACTTCAGCAGGTTAAACGTGCGCTTGTTCTTCTTGCAAATAAAGAGATGACCTTCAAGATCAAGACCACCACCTTTAATGGCAAGAAGAAGCCTTCACGGAAGGGTAAGGCATCAGCTGCAGAAACTGAATGGATCGCCATCATCAGTGACAACGAGACTTTTTTGGAGCTGCTCTGGGGATATGACACCCAAATGTTCTTGACTGCCATCAATCACGTTCCTGCTGACAAGATGAAAACCATCATTGAACAAGCTCAACAATACATGAAGGCCACAACTTGCGCTGGACAATCAAAGACAGATGGTGTGCTTGCAGACACCCAAAATGAAGACTTTGATGAAGAGTATGCTGACCTCCTTGCTTTCCACTGGGTGTAATTTTTTATTTTATTCATTCATCATTTATGGCACTCACTCATTCATAACAGATGTACATCCATGGCTTGTGGCTTGTAGTACTCGAATTTCGCCTGCTATCATTCAAGTTGCCCAACTGCCGACTAGTGCTTTTCCTTGTTTCCTTCATATAACGTCTCACTGTCACTCTCACATGCTCGAAATACTATCCTTTTTACACCAGCGCATTGCACTTCAATTTTAATCGTGCTTTCGTGTTACTTTTCCTCTGCTTGTTTTGCCCTAAATTCATTTTAATACCCTTCGTAATCCCTCTTAGCCACTACTTTGGATCTTACTGAAATGAATGGATCGTGTTTGGAAAACAGCGCTTGATCAAGTAACCCTTAAGTTGAACATAAGAATTTGGATCTAATTTATTTAAGAGATACTGTTCTTAATGATTTCTGGCTTATTTGTTCTTGATTCATTGTGAGTACATGCTCAGCCATCATTAAGGCATCATTAAGTAATGTGTTGATTTCCTGATGAACTGTCTGCCCAAGCAAGAGAATGGAGGATTTTACCAGATGGCAATGGATTGGCGCCGGAGCGTTCATTCCTGTGTTTGTATCTTTTGGCAACATGCTCAATAATTGTACTGTATTTCTAGGTCATCCATTACATCGAGGCATTACACACAGAACCTTGTTGGGAGCTCTTGAGTGCTGTGCAACTTAAAGTGATCCATGGCCCATATCCTGCCAAATTTCCCAGAGTCACTGATCTAGTGTGGTGTTGTAACAAGTGCGATAGGCATCAGGAAAAACCCGTTAACAAGGCGACCGTCACACCTGAGACACAGCCGAATATGACACCACCACATGTCCTACTCAAATTTGGGGACAAATTCTTGATATTTACAAGGCTATGGTTGCGCTAAAAATTCAAGACTAGATTTGGAAAATGTTCACCATTAGCCGTAATCTAATATTCGTGATCAAATGGTGAATATATGAAGATGAAAAATGTTGAGTATGTGGGCATAGGCTGACATATTGTCAGATTCTTAGCCAGATAAAGGACATGTTACGTATGTGATTCATGCGCAGATACAATAGCAAATTTTAGATATGTCCAGTGATCAAATATGTACTATATTTTAAATCTGTTTCGTATTTGATGAGACAATAGACATTGACTATGTTAGGTGAGAAGTGCTAAGAAATGTGCTGAACATGCGCATGAATATATCAAGTAGCCTTATTTTGGCGACAACTCTAGAACTGCACTTAGACCAGACGAGTGCCCCACTAGGTGGGGCACTCAGTACTGTATTTATGGATCACTTGGGCTTCGAAGCGGAGCACTCACAACCTTGCTATATGTCAGCAACAATCAAGCCATTTGAAAAATCAGTGTTGTGTAATCATTGTAGCGGCACGAGCACATCAATCCCCAACTATTACCAAGAGTGCATGCAACTTGCTGTGGGAGAGCCTACTACTGTAACCAGGCACAGAAAGGGAACTTCTAAATGAGACAAAAGAGAAAACACATGTGAGAGACTAGTAGACCGCATCGATGCACAACAAAGTGCCTGGCCAACAAAACCCGTAGATACAATTATTTGTACGTATACTGCAACATGATGGGAAGAAAAAAAGAAACAGAGCGGACGTTTGAAGCTTAAGTAATGAATGAAACTCAGCCAGTCAGCCACCTTTGTCAGCACCTTTCGGCAATTTCCAGTTCACTATATAATCCTCTTGACCTCTTATCTCGATTTCTTTTCCTTCCACATTTCACTATGCAAATCCATGGTCTATAGCATAGCGCGCTTAATGAATAGTACTAGTGTTGGAGTGTTACATACATATGTTATAGTAGAAATTTCCCCTCAAAAAAGACTTGAAAACAGACTGTATGATCGGGTGTCAAGGTTATATTTCCACTACGAGGATTGGTATATGTAGGTTAAACTCTCTCGTAGTCGAGACTGGCACTGAATTGCTTCGTTAGGATTGCTTATCGTGATGCTACTTATCCATACATATGTTATAGTAGAAATTGTTCCCCCCCAAAAAAAAACTCACAAAATAGTCTTTATGATCGGGTGTCAAGGTTATATTTGCACCACGAGGATTGGTATGTGTGAGTTAATCTCTCTTGTAGTCAAGACTACCACTGAATTGTCTAATCTAGGGTTGCTTCTTATCATGATGCTACTTGGCCCTTCTAAGCCCTTATAATGCTTACAAAGTTATTCACAAAACAATGACCCATTGTAATCAGTTAGTCGGTAGATTAAACCTATTGTCGTCCCAAATGTTGCTGAATTATGTTTGTCATTTCTATTGCTCCCAAGTGGTTAGTCTATTGATTGGTCATTCTATTAAGCAAGTTCGGTTGCAAGTCCCACATGGAATGAATTATTGATCCATGATCTACTCACTCACAACAAAAGCAGGGAAAGCGCTGTAGGTATCACAACCTGGCTAGGCACTAGCTATAATAATGCGAAACCAGTATAAGTGAGTCTCAGCTCTACCTAGCTGCCATACTTGCAGAAGCAAGAGCGTTCGACCCTAAAGGGGACGCAAGGAAAGCGAAGATCCACAAGTGAGTGCTGATCAACCCTAATCAAGTGCGAAGAAACGCGAAGAAATGCGATGGAATGCGGTGAAACGCAAAGAATGCGAAGAAACATGAAACGCGATGGTCGCGCGAAGCGTGGGAAAGT
Source organism: Suillus cothurnatus (assembly GCA_016758765.1). Classification (NCBI taxonomy): domain Eukaryota; kingdom Fungi; phylum Basidiomycota; class Agaricomycetes; order Boletales; family Suillaceae; genus Suillus; species Suillus cothurnatus. The sequence continues at coordinate 96,180 of JABBWL010000139.1, read as the reverse complement.
AGCGCGCGAAGTGCGTAAGTGTAGAGAGGGCGTATAAATGATGCTGGGATGTGAACCAGGGCAAGGAGGACGGATGTTGGACGGATAATAGACGGATAATGCGATTGCCACTAGCTATAGACGGATGCTAGGGACTACAACGACGGATACATGCACTGCATGGAACTAACTGGTGATAGATGGTGACTGCCAGAAGCTAAGTTGTAAAAACAGACATGGCAACTCTAAGTCGCACATAAGCGCCTTCCCAGGGCTCGGAAGCGAATCGGGAGCGCTCTGAGTAAGTAAATGATGTAATGTAAGGGTCCATAACGAAATAATAATCGTACGATGCCAGACATAGTCAGATATAGTAATAAACGGAATGCGACGCACCAAGGAACTGGCTGGACAATGGATGGATGCTCCTGCGATGATGCGCACTAAATCGCGATGAAATGCGAAGATGCACGATGGAACGCAAAGATGCGCGGTGAAATGCAAAGATGCGCGGTGAAATGCAAAGATGCGCAAGAACGCGAAGATGCATGATAGAACGCGATGATGTGCGATGAAACGCAAAGATGCGCGAGAACACGCACTAAGCGCGAGCGCGGGAATGCATTGCGCAAGTGCGGGAAAGTGTCTTGAGTCTGGCGCGTTATTGCAGGGAAGCTGTGCATAATATGTGGAATCGCTCTACACATGATAGTGATGTTGTGCTGTGAAGCCCAGTCGTCATGAGCTGCAAAATAGGCCAATACCAGCCTGTAGAGAATTGAGTCTCTACAGCGCGCGCGCCCTCCAATGCAGTCATTGCATTGTGCAATCTGTCCTGGATACATCACAATAAGATGGATTGGTATTGGAAAAGGTAAGTACGTGAGCTTGCCATTTTTACATGGTGCACCAGTCATATAAATAGGATACTGCATTGCACCTATTCTTCATAAGCCTCATCCTGTCATGGGTATCTGTCAAAGTCAACCCTGTGCAAAGGTAATATCCTACTGTCTGACATGTTCTTACTTTGATATGAGAATTTTCTCTGCAGATTTTATTAGGCAATGGGAATACAGATTCCGTATCGTCACTATCGTCACTGGACTCCTCCTCATCATTTCACTCCCTGGAGGTATGTTTAATTCAAGATCTTATTGCATACCACTCACTAATTATTCTGCAGGAGCATGTTCCTTTGAAGCGAAAGGCCGTAGATCACTTTCTTGACAGTTGTGAGTGGCCCACTCACAGGAGGCATACATTTTGGAATGGAAAAGATCAGTTCTCGCAAGATCCAATCCACCCCGATCTTCTGCAGGCCCAGACACTGTTGTTTGTACGTGGCTGTTCCCAATCCTCAGTCCCCAAGAAACACACTTTGTGCCGCACATATGCGATTGAAGACCTAAGTGTAGGTTACCCAGTCCATTCTTCATATACGTTGTTCAAGTTTTGCTGCATTTCGTAGGTCCAGGGAGAAGGTCCTCCAGGCGGTCCCTTAAGGATCCCTGAGGGGCTTGAACACAATGCCAGTATCACAAAGCCATGCATGAGAGCTGAAAGGCAAATATCAGAGACCCCCCTGAAGCAGCGGAACGCAAAGTGCAAAGCGTCTGATGATGTGCCTGGTGGATCTTTTCCAATACCTAAGAGGTGTGCTTGGTCTTGGTCCCTGTCGTGTCCCATACATTTGCGCTTCTCATCCGAAGTTCTGGATGTCAGATCCGATCCGATCCGATCCACAGATCCGTACCGGATCCGTCACAATAAGCTTCTTCATTCATATCCTGTTCATATAATGTTAAACACTGCTTATTTCCTCCATTTAGTATATCCTCCTTTCCGGTGTATCAGTTATGCTTTCTTCCGGCTATGTTTACTGATCCATTTCACTTGTGATTGTCTTCCGGCTTACAACTGACTTCTAATAAGCGTTGCTTATACATTGTGATACTTTGTGCATAGCCTCTCGCGTAGTTCTATGGTATATAAACTCTTGTATATGTCTTATAGCACCCCAGTTCGAATATCATCTTAGATTGTCCTCATTCCATTATCCGGACTCGAGTCTTAACAACTCTTGTCACCCTCCGAGACTTAAGGATTGTATCCAGTAGTCTATACACATCCGCCTCTATCTATGGATAGTCAATACTCTGCTAGTTTCTAGTCCTAGACTTGTCTAGACTAGTCCTTATACTCCTGTCCGATATCTGGACGCCATCTGGATAAGTATACGATACCATTCCTTATCTTCGGATAGGAATACGATACTAATCCTTACCTTCGGATATCATACAATACTATTCCTTGTCTTCGGATAGGAATACGTTACCTTCCTCTCTACCCGGATACCATACAATAGTCATCCAGACCTTCGGATACGCTACAATAGCCATCCAGATCTTCGGATACAATACGTATAGCATTCTGAATACAGGGCTATACTTGGGACAGGGGCACAGCGTATGAGCTGAGGCCAAAGCCCTTCAGATCCGTTACCCCTTTGAGTACGACCTTAACAGTCCCGCTCGTCTGTGACTGCCAACCCAATGGTGAGGTCACTAGGTTTACATCATGACCAACCCTGTCTCATCATATTTTTCACAGGAACTGACACTTGGAACAAAGGTTTCAGTCGTCCAAGCACCATCCTCGTGTTGGCCATTTCCCAATGAACTTGTCTTGAAGATTCTGAAAGACATACCAAGTCAGGATCTGCGAGTCATCATGCAGGTATCATGTCTCTCTCAGGAGTTAGCTGCTCCTCTCTACCTCCACTCCGTAAACTTGTTGTTTAACGACGACACCCTGCGCATCAGCACCCAAGTGTGTTTCACCCTGCTCCTGTACAGGCACTCAATTTTATTTTGTGTGCCAAAGTATCTGTGATGCAATCTTCTTGACGCAGATGATTGCCACCTCCAAGCGCTCTCGAACTTCATGGAGTTACTAGGAAGCAATTCATCACTGTTCATCTCCATTGTGAAAGATGGCGAGATGCTGGGAGACTTTGCACCTCTGTTTCAGTGCATCCGAGATTCGGGCTGCAGGAGTCTTCGGTTCTCAGATCGGGAGGCATCTCACCTTGCATACCCTCCGCTGATTCTTCCGGATTTCATTGCTGTTATGGATCCTGCCATCACAAATAACTTTCACATTTTCCATGCCAATTCCACAATCTTTTTCTCCCGATCCATGGTTGCACTTACTGTCTCGTCCTTGCAGAACTCTTCATTGACCGACCTCAGTCTAACTCATACTTCACTGAGCATTCTTCAGTGGACGGTGTTAATGCGCGACATTCACTTCCCACAACTTCATTTTTTGTCTATCGATGTTGAGTGCCCTCCCACCGTGCTCATCGACTTCTTGACACAGCATGGGGTTCACCAGCTCTGGCTTTATAGTATGCATCTGGAGGTCATTTCTCCTTATGGCATGGACCTTGCACAAAATGTGACTACTCCCTGCATTCCCATACATAGCTTGCGTTCTCTCACTGGTCCACACTGGTATATTTCATTGCTATTAGACAAGGCTCGTTTGCCTCTATGCATTCAAAACCTCGACTTGGAGCTGGATGGTCACTTTCTGACATCCACTCCCAATTACTTGTCAGCAATCCTCTATATTACCCAACAATGTGTCTTCATGGATCACCTGCGACTCAGTTTTTACGATGGATCGTTGATTTATCAAAGTTTTGATGTCTTATTGGACGAATATCGAACTATTCCAGTCAAAAATCTAACAATCTTTCTACCACACTGGTACAAATATTCAAGTCGGCACCCTTTGGTAAGCACTATATATGAGGCTATTCCACGTCAAGTTAATGTTATTATCTAGTTCAGTTGCAGTCCTTGGCTACAAGCCTTCCATCACGTTGAAAAAGTTTGTCTTAGGCCTGGGGACACTACTGCATCTGAGCGGCAGGAGCTGGAGGCTACTTTTCGTCGTCCAGACAATCCTTATTGTTTGGATATAGGCCTTTGGATATAGGCCTTTCTATGTAACATTTATATCTATGTCGTATCATTAGTATTATCTTTCTTTACTGCAGATCATCCTTATACCCACTCAAATACCCACTCAATTTACTCTGTATCGGCTATCGGGAATAGCCAGTGTACCACTGATGTTTCATTCACTATAAATGTCTTGAAACTTTGCCTGTTTCTATTTCTGTTGCTTCAACCTTAGATTATTGGACATAGAATATGATAGTTGTGAAATAGCAATAGACTTCAGACTACAAGGTATAGCTTTGTGCTTTGTACTATGCATTGGCCTACAAACTTACAGCGCCGAAGTTCTGATAACTGTCAGTCGTCATGATTGTCCAAACCATGCTAGACCTCACCCGGTTCAAAGGTTTCAGCACAATGTCGGTTTCCCCCCATTTCATGGATATTGAGTGGCAAATACAACTAGTGCCTACTGGAACAATATCGAGATGTTGGCTGGGGGCAGAACTCCAGAGCTTTGCGCCAAAGTCTCCATACGATTGGAAAGGATCATGATGTTCTGCTGCTAGAGGTATGTTATGCCACAATGCGAAATAGTATTGTTGCTGATCTTCTTCCCCTGTGGAGAAAATGTACTCAATCATGCCAGGCACAAATTCTTGAGGTGTTCGCTGGAAGAACATGTTCGAGTCTTCATTTGACCAGGCGTGACCGGAGTACTGCACACCTAAAACATTCAACTTCTTGTATAAAATAAAATGCTTGCTTCTAGCGTAAGGACGCCCTTGACACAGGTGGGTCTCTGCAATTTGCCATGCTTTCCCAAGGTCATCGGGAATGGGGGTCTTGAGGACATGAATGTCCTAGTGAGAACTGGCATCCTGTCCAATCGTGGATAGGATATCCATGTTATTTTTCTTGCCTCCTGTGAACATGTCACAGCATTGACTCAAAATTTTGGCTGCTTCTTTGAGAATGACGGGTCCCTTAGGATTCTGTATCATGGCTTTAACATTTGCGGCTGCGCAGAATGTCTCCAATATTGTCTTCTCTAGTTCTCCTATTGTTTTGTTTATACCATTATTTTCTTTCTCTATTCTGGACTATACACTCACCTATCTTGTAGTTCGTGTTTGTTTTCTGCAATGCACCAATGATCCTCTCAAATGGAAACATCCACCAACCGTGCATAGGACCATATCTCAAGAGGAACTCGGGAATATGTAGAGCTGCGTGATGATTGGGGCACCACAAATGATGCGGAAATATTTCTCAAATGCACTCGAGGTACGCCTTCATATACATGGTGTATTGCTGAGCGTGATGGGGTGACGTCACATGTGAAGTTCCCCAGCAGATTGCAGTCGCAAGCAGCATTGTGCTGTGAACCAACTTCTGCCTTTGAGATCTGTGCTCAGTGCTATCAGCCTCACATCCTGCTCCCCACAAATGCATAAGGGCCACTGGTAAGTCAAATTCAATCAACATTTTCCATTGTTCTGCCTTAAGTTTACCGTGTTCCGCTTCCCCTAAGTTTTTTGGTGGGCCACAGTGCCACGATGGTCTCTGAACTTTTCCTAATCTTTCCTGAATATTGTTGATCTCCCTATCCGCCAAGACTTCAGCTGATCTGCTCGGTTCAGCCGTATGCACTTGTGGGGCGTACTCTTCTATCAATTCATCGCTAATGAACGCCTGATCATAGGGACCCAGCTCATTCTCCCCAATGTCAACATCCATAGGGGCACATACTGGGAGCGCAGACTTTGGACTCGTTAGATGACTTGTTGTCCCCTCAAATTGTCAACTCACTAGCAGCACTTCAATCATATCTTTTTCCTAGGATGTGTTCTACTGGACAACTCCACCCCATATTCTTGGACCAGCGCTTCCAGGACCATGACACGCAGGCGGGTCATTGCGGACACAGTAGGGTTTGACGTCAATGTTTGTATGCCCTTTTCTAATTCTTTCGAATTGACAGGTCTATGGTTGCCCTTCCTGAGTTCCTTGTTCACTTGCTTGTCTATCACGATCAAATCTCTGAAGTGGTGTTGAACCAATCCCAGGAATAGATTATGCATGCCATTGATCATGATGAACCTCATTGGATCCCAGTATGGAAGCTGTAAAAGTTCTGACCACCTCACCCCATGTTGCTTGAATATCTTGTCACGACTAGCTTTTGTCTCAGCATTTTTCCACTCTTTGGCAGCCGCTTTGTGTTCCTCGAGTGTACGTCATGTCCATCTTTCACAGTCGAAGTCTACGATATCTGACTTCATGAGCCAGCACAATCCACACATTTGGTTTGCTGTTGGGCCCACACGGCCTGCTAGTTTACGAGCCATGGGCAAATCATTGACTGCGACGGCAATAACAGATCACAACAGTCTTCCTGTTGCATGCTTGACTGTCTTTGTGAACCACGTCCTGTCTTTCCAGGATGACAAGAAGAAATCGACTACCGGACGAAGGAAATTATTTATCTCGTCAAAAGCTGGCTCTCTGGGCCCTGGAATGATGCCGACTAAGTACATATTTTTGGCTTTGTACCGGAGGCTTGGTGGGAGGTTCAGTAGTCCCATCGTGATCAACCCTATGTACTTCTTCTTACCTGAGGTTTTATTCCTGTAAGGGTTGAACCAGTCCACTGAGAGGCTCCACGCTAACCTGAGATCGATTCTCTTCAATCTGTCAATGAAGGGCTTCCCATCAGAACCCAGAATCTCTCCAATCGCTGTGCCATCCTTGATGTCCCATATCTGCAAATCGTTGCTGACCATCGTTCCTTGGTCCATGGCCTCTTCCATGCCAGGATGGCTCAGTAGACCAGCGAGAAAAGAGTTGAAGTCTTGTACGACATAGGGGCGCACAGGTACATACAATGCTTGACCTCTCTCCTTCGTACGTTTCACCAGCAATTGCCCGCATGGCTTGCTTCCACAGTACTTCTTGTAGGAACAGCGCTCAGGGTAACCTGATTTCTTCCTCGTGGCTAGTGACTTTTCCCTTGTGTCAGGCGGGTAAGTGCATGAGCATCTGGCACAGGTGGCAAAGGTTTTGGTAACGGCTTCCAGATCGAACTTCTTCCATACAGATCGGATATCACGAGGAATATATCCCTTCGACTCATTATGTCCTTCTGAGGCGTCCCCAAGCGTGGTCTTTAGGAGAAGATTCAAGAGTTCTAGAACTGCATTACACCATGGCCGGGTAACATGGCCCAAGATATTCAAGACCAGTGCGATAAACATGGCGAGGAGTAGGGCAGGCTTAGCATTGTTGAATCTTTTCAAATGGCGGCATAGGGACTCATATTTCTATGGGCACATAATGGGCATATTCACGCAAGCAGTCCGTTTATCATTTGCATAATGACTTGCACTTCCATTGGTATATCATGCAACACGTTCCTGTATAACGCGCCATAGGCACGATGCTTTCCCATGCTTGCGCGATGTATTCCCACGCTCGCACTTAGCGCATGTTCTCACGCATTTTTGCATTTCATCATGCACTTTCGCATTTCATCGCATTTCATCGCATTTCATCGCATTTCATCGCATTTCATCGCCTATTATCCGGGAGTGCCTATCCATGTCCAACCACCTCATTGGTACATCATATTCCTTGCCTCATGGTTGTAACAAGCATTGCAGTGCTATTAAATGTTATTATATACTATCAGCGCGTTTTCTTCCTATCCCTTCCACGTCCGACGTGATTCTGTCTAGTATATAGTTTGATGATTGCACTACTACTCTTCCCCATTACTCCCCTTTACTGTACTTCCCTCACTATCGGGTTTTACTCTGAAGTAGTAGTCACCATTAGGGTGCACTTTGTGTTACCTATGGTTATTGTTATTGGACTAGACTAGATTAATCAGACCTCACTTTTCACTCGCTTTGCATTGAGCTCGCTTTGTGTATCTGTCGATCCATTATCTATCCGTCCCTCTATATCACTCCTTATTCTCCGCATTCCATCCGCGCTTTCCCACGACAACGCGCGCCTTCCCACGCTTCGCTTACCTTAGCGCGACTTTCCCGCACTTCGCATTCTCATTGCGTTTCTTCACGTTTCTTTGCATTCCTTCGCATTTGTCTCGCATTTCTTCTCGCACCTGTGCACATCCTTCAGACTACAAGGGTCTCTCATATATCTGGTTCTGTGTGCAGTAGCAGTCCCCTTTAGGGTCGAACACGTCTGTCTCAGGCATAGCAGCCTAGGTGCAGCAAGACCCAACATTCTGCCTCACCAGCAGCATTGTTGATCTCACATCGAGAGAGTGATTGCGCGAGCAGCAGTCACTTAGTGCCTTCAGCGGTCTGCTAACAGTTAAGTGATGTGCTCTGTGTAAGTACGTACTCCTGACCTGTTTCTATAGTCTCTGATGTGTCGTCCTTTGGATCCGGATTCTGTTTGGTCCTATGTGCAATTACATGCATGACACTTTCTGCAGCCTCCTTGGTTTCCTGTAACAATTGGAGATGTGCATGGCAAAATTGCGCATTACAGGCATCGGTTCTGACGTTCATGTTCGTCACCTCCCCCAATGTCTTCTCCATCCAGGCATGTTCTTCCGAGAGTGCTGCTAGTGTTTCTTTATCACTGGTCGTATCAAGCTTGTCTATAACATTTGTCACTGCATGGACATGGTTGTGAGCTTCGCAGTCGAGACGGTAAAGTATGCGATAGTCTTTCCATGCTTCCTCTTCATGCTGACCTGAAGGTTCTCTAGAATTGACATCCTGTCTTGCGAGTTTCATCTGTGACATGCCCAGGACAACATTGCGCACATGGGGAGCATCTTTTACTTCTACATCATCTTCCAAGGTTATCCTGAAAATCTTCCTGGCAAGGTCCTCATCATCGACCGCCTGTGCCATTGATAGCTTCGACAAGCTAGATTCTTGGTACTGGTTTGTGTTTAAGTTAGGATTTGATGAATAATGAATGCTCACAAAGTAAATTGACAAGGGTGCAACACTATTCCGGGATACGGAGAAAGAAAACCTACAATATGTCGAACACCTTTTTGTAGTGAATACTAGAATCGTGATCCTTTAGGTAGTTGTTGTTTTTTACTTTACGGCTTTGTCTAATTGTTGTGCTCCTTGTATTTAACCAGGTAGTTGTTTGTTTTTTGCTTCACGGTTCGTCGCGTTGTTGTGCTCCTTGTATTTTAACCTTTCACTTTACAGTTTAGAGTTTTGTCTATGTATTCTTGGAATTACTCTTTTGTTTCCATCGTTGCCGTTGTCTGTGTCAGACTTCGACGTCCTCGAGTAGTAATGATTGATATAATCAAATATGCTCCCAAATGGTTTGTGTTTCACATGATATTTCTTGTACCCCTCTAACCTAACTCCCAGCCTGCCCATGCCCAGAGTCCACTTGCACTGGCGATATAATCGTCATTTTGTGCCTCTTACTATGCATTGTGATTTTCCTCCAGAACACCCACTGGACCCTCCTGTGTTAACGCAGCACAAAGTCTTTCCGCAAGAAGTCAATTCAATTCCCCCCGCAATGCCGGGCTTACCGGCTCCTTTGACATTGTCCGCTCCTCCCAAGATCCTGAAACCTCGAGGCGAAGTCAGCCGTCTAAACCGAGGAGGCCACAACTTACAAGAGAAATTAGGGTGGTCACTGTCAGAGTATGAAGAAGTCCGCGTATGTGTCTGCTATGCTAGGATTCATGTAGGGCGCCTACTAACACCTACTTTGTAGAGTTTTGTCATCCATTTAGCTCGCGAGCACCTCAATGTGCGAAGGTCCTGGAAAAGGCAGCTGGTTCCAAAATTGCACTTGGTTTTCTCGGAGCTGAATACTAGTTACTCTTTGTCTCGAGTTGCTGTTTACTTACTTCACCAGGCAAAGAGCTGCTATCCTGTACTCAAAGCCTATAAAGATGATTGGGTAGTGTCGGATTTCTTGCATGTCTATCTTAAAAATAGCAGTACTCGCGTGAACTAGCTGACAGATAATGTAATCAGACAATGTTTGTTGATGGCAATCTTGGCCTCTCGTCTGTTTAGTTTCGTTACATGCACACACTATTCTATACAGACTTGATCATGAAATCCCAAAGATGAGTCGAAAGGCTGCCAAGGTCAGCGACAACGAAATCATGAAAGGAGTATGTCGTATTGCAACTGATTTATATCATTATCTATGGCAATATGCACACTCAAGCATCTATTTTCCTGTATGAGCCAGATCTCACTACCCCACATCATTGAACAGCTTGTGGAGTTTCGATGCAGCTATCTTGGCACTGGACTCGATCGCTAGTCCCAGTAAAAGTGACCGAGATGTTGGGCGCCATCAATGCTGCTGTCAGCCATTAGCTCTCCGAGTGGGTATCACACCCAGGGGAAAAGACATCCGATTTTTCTATTCAGGCTATACAGTCAGACGATGTTCGTGTATGTCATAAATGAATCAAGATTGATATGCAACACAACAGAGAACATGAGTGAGTATTCGAAAGTATTGTGAGGCTTGAAACATGACACAAGGTAATCGAGCCAAGCGCAAGGTGATATGTCTATATGGACAATTATCCTCAAACCCTACATCTCTTGCTGGATGTCGTGAATTCTACCTGTGAAGGACATGTTGACTTTGTAAAGACATGCCGTTTTACGTGGAACTTCCCCTGGGAAGTGATTGTTTGCACCACAGGAGGGTCTTGAGGCCAGCTGTCTAATCGAAGGTAAGAATCATAAACTTCTATGATCTTGTCATGCGACCTCAAGGTCTCCATGTGCATCTTCAACTTGTAGGCAGGATGTGCCTTCAAGAGATCTGTGAGGGGGGCCATCTCAACGGCATCTGGTTTCAGCCCTTCGATGTACTTGCACATCTGATGATAAGCTTCCTGCTGCTCCCGTGTGACCAAAGTATACCGAAGCGCAAAGAGCTCAGCAAGTGCAAGAACGAGCCCGTCGAGCAGTTTGTGGTTGACAAATACGTCGACCCCAAATTGTGTTCTTGAGTTGAGAAAAGCCGATTTAGAGGATGATCCAACCCCTCCAATTCATCAACTTCAAAGACCTGTTTAATGAGTAATGACCACGCGGGAATAGTCAAGTAGGTCTCTGTGCACAGTAAGGCAACCCATAGAACAACGTAGAGGCTAGACTCCAAGTCATCCTCAACATCATGCTTGGCGTCTCTATTTTCGACCAGATGGGCAGACATGAATTGCCAGGTTCCCTTAGTGATACAAGATTTAGTACAGACTAATGAGCTTGGGCACTGAATGAAAATGAACAAACCGTACGGGTTATCTGCTGAACACTCTTGAAGTTGATTAACTTTGAGAGGTCCCAGTCAATGAGGATGCCCTTGCCATGGTAGATGACAATGTTTCCTACACTGAGGTCTCGATGTAACACCCCCACATTGTGATACACGTCCCTGTGAGCTTTAGCGATATGAATATAACGCTTTTTGAGAGGGTGTGGTGGCAAAATACTTACCAATTAATGTTAGCGACTAGATACTAGGCGCTTTCTTACTTGGATAATCTCGTGAGACCTGGAGTTCAGGTGCTGATCACGAGTCTCAGTCCAACCGCTTGGGATGAGCGGGTCGATGAGCAAATAGACGGGTGCTGTCTTGCAGCCGCTAAGAGCTATAGCCGAAGTCGTCAAGGGTGACGACGAAGGCTTCTAAGGTTTAAAGACACAATGACCAAAGGTCAAAGTGAAGTTTAATGGTCACAAGGATAAGCGGTTAAGCTTAAGAGGTTATGGACTAGTTAACCGTGTAGAACCAAGTAGATTCAAGTTAGAGAATACAAGCGTAGTACAGAGGGTTTATATACGTAAGGAAATCGAGCACAGACCAAGCTGTAAATAGTAGTACAGAGAAAGGTAAGTGGAAAGGGAGATGAGTCAGAGACCGGTGATAGGGTAAGGGCAGAGGGGAACTGAGTCACAGACCAAAGCTATGGTAGTGGTAACAGGGGACCGAGTCATCAACCGAAGATGCAGTAAGGGTAAGGGTGACGACATCTTGGACCGATAGTAAGGTATGGGGTTCAGGATATAATAGGATGAGTACCGGTAAGATGGAAAGGGCATAGGGGATGCGAGCCAGGGATCCGGCGAGCAAATATAGTACAAGTGAGTGAGAAGGCAGTCAGAGGGAATACAACCAGTAAAGGTAGGGGAAGAGTACGGTCAGCCAGAATAGGTATTGCATGTGTATGCGCGCGTAGTCTTCCGGGTAAAGGTAGAAAGCGAGAGCGAGGAAGAAAATGAATAGGGGCCACACCAGAAGCGGATGTTCTTGTAACATTACCTCCGTTTCTAAGGATGAAATCAACGAGTTCATTCATCTTGATTAGTATCCCAGACGGGATCGAAGTCAATGTCAGCGAGCCATTCCGCGGCTTCGAGCGAATTTTCTTCCCTCTCTTGTTCTTGGCAAGCAGCGGCTTGGTCATAGGCAGCTTCTAAGCGACAAAGGTCGTCGTAAAAGCGTTCTGAAGAGGGTCCTCGGCGAAGGATGCGCCGTCCACGAAGATCTTTACAATGAGGGGTAAGGTGCCCTGGTGCGAACTTTCCACAAATATGACAGAAGTATCTGTTGCAGAACTTCTGTTTGTGCCCAAGTCTAGAGCAGACTCGGCAAACAAAATTCTCTCGATGCTCCTGGGTGGTAAGTGACGCCTCAAGTTGGGCGATTTCGATGATTCGCTGGGGGTCAGGTTCACCAGGGTATCTTTTGCGAAGAGGTCTAAGTGCATTAGATGAGGCAAGACCGAATGATAGTATGGTCTTGGTGTCGACGGATCTCTTCTTGCCTTTGCCTTTGTGCTTAGGTGTTGGCGGGGGAACAGGAATGGGGTCTTCCGGGAGAATCATGGGAGGGTGGATGGAAGGACAAGGAATTTCCGGTACTGGTGTGATTTCCTCGAGGGGAACTTCGAGAGGGTTCTCGGGGATCTCCGAGGTGGAAATGAATTCCTCGGGTTGATCCTGAAGGGAGAGTTCAATGGCGGTGTTAATGATCGACGTTTCGAGATCCTCGGATAAGGAAGACTCCGGTGGGGGGATGGAATGAATGTGTCAATGTGAATGGGTGAGTCGCAGATACGAATTGGTGCATGGATACAGGGTAGAACTACGAAGTCGCCTGGGGGAGTATTCCATGCATGCTCCTCCTCCATACGATTGCAGACATCGTTGAAGTTCCTGGTTTCGAGAAGTTTCATAACAGCGTTCCTAATGGTTCGCTGGGGGTATCGGATGGAAAGAGCGCTATGGGCAGCATGGGTAGTACGCTGTAATTCTGCAGCTGGGGCAGTGAGCAAATCTACTGCTCTTAAGATATTGACTAGTTCTCTAAGAACTAGTCATTGGTACGGGTGATATAGCCGTCAAGGCGGATAGCATATTGGGTATCAAGTATGACTGCCTCCCAGATAGCGTGGAGGTCGCCGGTGGTGGTTGGGTGGGCAAAGGGGGTTTGCTGGGTGTAGAGGAAAGGGGATTGAACGACGGGGGCGGTAGAAGACGAGGAGGTGGAGGAGACAGAGGAAATGGAGGATGCACTGGAAGACATGTTGGTAGTAGCTGTTTAAGTTGCTGCTGTCGTTCAGGCTGACTTGATCCTCTTTTTATATTCTGCTAGCAGCTCCACTGCCGATTTTAGTTCTGACTCAGGAGCCACGTTCGTTCCGAGTCTGGGTATCCTACCCAAGTGACTAGGTATTTTCGGCGAGATCCGGTTCCCTTGTGCTGGGTGATCGCTTCTACTTCATAATGTTCTTCCCCATTGATAAGATCTGGGGGTGGTTCAGAATAATTCGGACCATGTACCTCCGTTTCAAGGTAGGATACAAGTTCCAAGGCATGAAACACGGGGTGAACCTTCCAAGCTGTCGGGAGTTGGAGCTTGAAGGTTATGGGGGACAAGACTTCTATGACCTTGAATGGTCCGTAACGTTTTGGGGCGAGTTTCTTGGTGAGCTGTGTAAGGAGATGGTTGGCTGATAACCAGACCTTATCTCCTGCCTTCCAGGGGCGATACTTCTGCCCGTGGGTTCGGTCAGACATACGCTGTTGGGCGAGGCTGTGGCAAGCGAGGGCTTCTTCGCGGATCTTATGGAGTGAGTTGACTCGTTCTTCTGCGGTTGGAAGGTTGGAGTCGGGAAAAGCCTGAGGGATGCTTCGGGGTTCGTATCCCATCATCAGGAAGAAAGGGGAGGCATTTCGGGCACTGTGTTTCCGGGAGTTATGAACAAATTCGGCAAGAGGAAGATGATTTGCCCATTCGGTAGGGGCTGTTCTGCAATAAATCCAAAGGTATATTTCTAATTCCTGGTTTAATCGTTCCGTTTGTCCGTCTGTTTGAGGATGGTAGGCTGTACTTAGCGCTACCTGATAGTCCAAAAGTCTTCCGAGTTCTTTGGCAAGTTTCGAGGCAAATTGGGGACCTCGGTCCGAGATAATTTTATCGTAGAGTCCAAAACGTTTGAAAACGTTTTTGTGGAAAAGATGGGCCACGCCTTCGGCTGTTATCGTTTTCTTGCAAGGTGAGAGAATTACCCCCTTTGTAAGCCCATGATCGACCACGACCATGACGGGGTCGTGGCTGTTGGGAACAGGGAGGTCCGTGATGAGATCAACGGAAATCTGCGAAAAGGGGCGGGTCGCCAAGGAAGGGATAGGAGTGAGCGGGGGGGTCGTCGGGTGAGTGATAACTTTCATCTGCTGGCATATTGCACAGCCATCAACGTACTTTCTAACATAAGTGCCCATACCGGGCCACCAATAGGCCTTTTTCACGTTCCATTCAGTGGTAGAACGGCCGGGATGTCCCGCGGTGGGATGATCATGGTGGAGTTGGAGAATGCGCTTACGGAGATTGGAGGGAACATAAGCGCGATCTTTGTAAAACAAAACTCCGTCAGTGAAACGCCAGTCGGACAGGGCAGATTTCATAGGGGGAGCACAGACACCATTCAGGGCCTGAAGGGCTGTTTGAATTGTTAGATCGTCGGTAGATTCTGTTAGCTTCTGGAATTCGTCGGCTAACTCCGTGTCGATCATATTGATAAACAATGAATCTGGGAGGAGGATCTGATCTTCGTTGTCAAGATCTGTATCTGATGTGATGTGATCGGGACGCTGGGATAAGGCATCTGGCGCAGCAAGCTTTGTTCCGGGTACATGGTGAAACGTCAAATCAAAATCACAGAGGGTCAACTGCCAACGAGCTTGACGACGGGTGAGTTTCTGAGCGGACCGGAAATAGAGAAGATTCTTGTGGTCCGTGAAGATGATAACTGGGTGTGGGTTCCCTTCGAGGAAATGCCGCCATTCCTTGAGTGCACGAATGACTGCAAGGAGTTCTCGATCATAGATCTGATAATTACGTTCTGCTGGGTTAAGGGATTGGGAGAGGTATCCGCAAGGGTGATAAGACCCGTTTTTGTCAGTCTGTAGGAGTACTGCTCCTGTTGCATGTAATGATGCGTCTGTGGCAAGGGCGAGCTGGCGCGTAGGATCGGGATTGCGTAAGACTGGTTCTGAAAGGAAACATTGCTTTAATTTCTGAAAAGCAGTTTCACATGGGGGGTTCCAGGTAAAAGGAACATCTTTCTTCGTGAGGTCCAGGAGGGGTCAGGCGATGTCCGAATAATGGGAAATGAAGTGCCGGTAGAAGTTGCAGAATCCGAGGAATGATCTAACATCTTTGACGGAAGATGGGGTTTGCCATTCGCTGATGCCTTTGAGCTTGGCGGGATCCATGGCGACTTGTCCAGGACGAATAATCATACCGAGGTATTCAACTTCTTGAGCGTCGAAAGTACACTTCTCGGGTTTGAGGAAGAGGGATTCCCTCCTTAGCATTTCCAGCACTCTTCTAGTGCGTTCCTTCTGTTTTTCTAGGGTTTCTGAGAATATAAGGATGTCGTCCATGTAGACGATTAGCCATCCTTCGTTAATTTCCTTGGCAAAGGTCTGGTTCATATAGGCCTGGAATGTGGCTGGTGAATTACACAGGCCAAAGAACATAACTTTAGGTTCGAATAATCCAAAGGAGGTCGAGAACGCGGCCTTCCATCTATCGTCGGGGTGAATCAAGATATTATTGTAACCCGAGCATACATCCACCTTGGTGAAGTACTTAGCGTCTCGGAGTTTGGCGATAAGTGGTGGAATAAGGGGGAGGGGGTAGGTGTTCTTGACTGTCCATTCATTGATGTACCGGTAGTCTTGGCAAGGTCGCAGGGAACCATCTTTCTTCCCTACAAAAAAGAAACCTGACGCCTGGGGAGATTTTGATGGTTGGATGAAATCTTTCTTCAGGTGCTCGTCCAGGAAAGCTTTAACAGCTTCGGTCTCTTTTGGGGATAGAGGGTAGGCACGAGATGATTTAGGGATAAAGCCATCTTTCGTGTCGATTCTGTGGTCGATGCCGGGTCGAGAGGGAGGTAGCTTGTTAAACCCATCTTTTGCGAAGATATCCGCAAAATCGTGAAGGTACTTGGGTACTAATTCTTCGAACGATTTCTTCTTCAGCTCGGTGGCTTTCTCTTTGGCGAACTCTTGGGCTTTATTACTCGTTTTTGTATATTCCTCCTTCTGAGCGGCGAGTATCCAGATATTCCTCAGAGGAAAAGGGGTTTTCTTTATTTGTTCTTTCTTTGAGGTTCCATCGCGAGTGAGAGGGGTGTTGAACGAGAGGTTTTCGATAAGCCGAACATTGGTTCCATCAGGGGCGTATTCAATGAGGACTTCGTCATCTTGCAGTGGATAGGTTGCAAGTTCTCCTACTCTAGGTGCCATCTGGCCAACCCAAACGTCTTCTTTGGTGTCCATATTGGGAAAGTTCTCTGAGGGGGGCCGCCCCACCGTCTTCCTCGTCTTCTTCTGACCAGGGGCTTCTCCCTTAGTCGGCTTCTTGGCTGGAGCAGGTCCTCCCGCAATCTTCTCGGTGTCAGTTAAGGCTTTAGGTTTGAGGGCTTCTTTAATTTCTTCAAGAATAGGTGTTAGAGTGCGCTTCTTTGTCTTCTTCTTCTTTTGGATCTGTTCTAAGCAATGATTAGCATCCTTAGATAGGGTTTTGAGCGGGGTGAACGGCGCTTCTTCTTCTTCTTCAATGATTGATTTCCTTCCCCTGAAGAGGTAAGGGGAAACGCCTTCGGATCGGCGCTGTTCATTAATTTTGTCTTCTACTTCCCTAGATCGTTCAGTGGCAGGGATTGAAATTGTATCATTGGCCCAATCGATATCGGGGTTGATTGCTGAGAGCCAAGGTTTACCCAAGAGGATGTCGTCCTTCTTGGATAGCTTCGTGATGTTGAATTTACCAAACATGACTCTTTTGTCAATTCTGACGTAGAGCATGCAATATCGGTTCACTTGTCCAGCCTTCGAATGGCTTCCATCCACGGTAGTGATATGGAAGGGTTGCGAGAGTTGGTGGGTCCTAATTCGGTTTCTTCTGACGAAGTCAGCGTCAATAAAGGTACCACCTGCTCCAGAGTCAATGATGGCGGTTGCTTCGACGGTTTTCTTGCTGAGTACTGAGAAAATTGTAATGGGAACGCGGAATTCATTCTTCCGCCCTACAGTTTTAGTATACAGCAAACATGTGGAAGATACTGACGTCGAGGCAGTCTTCTGCTTTAAAAATCCTTCTTTCCAATGGGGGTCCTCCCATCGGTCTTCGCCTTGGTTGAGGTTTTCTTGATGTGGGTGACACAAGTGAGTTGCACGTCCATGTCTTCTTCATCGTCTGAGTTTTGATTATCGGATTCTTCATCGTCAGACTGCTCTTCTGCATGTCTTACCGGTTTCTTTCCTTTCTTGGACTCCTCCTTTTCGGTCTTCCGAACTTTGGCTGGGCATCGATTAGCCCGATGACCTTTCTCATTGCATTTGAAGCAACGTCCTTCACGGAATGCCTTATCCTTCTCGCTAGGTGAGAGGGTACGGTCGACGTCCATAGCGTCAGGGTCTCTGCGAGAGGCGCTAGGACGGGGAACATACTTGGTGTTGCTGTTGCCCTTCTTATTCTTTTGGGCATGGTTTCGGTGGGAGGCACCTTGCCTCCAGTTGGCGTCCATCTTCATTGCTGCTGTGACAAACTTGTCAAAGTTGGTGGGGACGTTCTCCATGCGATAGATGGATGTTACGAGGCCATAGTTAAGACCTCGGCAAAACCATTCTATGAGGACAACGCTTTCCTTGATAGATGCCTGGCTAACCAGGGCTTTAAACGCGGAGACATATTCGATGAGCGGTCCGCTTCCTTGCTTGAGATCTCTAAGCTTTGACAAGGCTTCTCCAGCTTGGTCGGGGGATGAGAATGCTTCTTTGAAAGCCTTCTCGAAGTCATCCCATTTTCCAAACTTGGGTGGGCTTGT
The DNA here is from genome assembly GCA_016758765.1 of Suillus cothurnatus. Taxonomy (NCBI): domain Eukaryota; kingdom Fungi; phylum Basidiomycota; class Agaricomycetes; order Boletales; family Suillaceae; genus Suillus; species Suillus cothurnatus. The sequence continues at coordinate 77,823 of JABBWL010000139.1, read as the reverse complement.
GCTAAAAGCATCTCCATAGTAGGTCTGGGCCCATGTGCCAGCGGTTCCTTCAGTCATATACGCTAAGGCGAGTCCAACCTGCCTAACATCTGTGTTGTAGACGGTCGGGTTCATTATAAAATAGGTTTTGACTGAGAACAGAAAGCGTCTTGCTTGGGCTGGATCCCCATTGAACTGAAAAGGGGTTCTGGCTTTTAATTCCGAAGTGGAGACGGTAGTCGTGGGAGCTGGGTTAGACATTCTGAAACTAGGGTTCGCGGCTAAGTTTCGGGGTGGTTGTTCCTCAGGGAATTCGTCCGATGAGGTAGAATCTGAATCTGTAGATGAGGCAGTATCCTCGTGTCTTGGGCGAGGGTCCGATGGTTCCACCGATCTGGTACCTTCTATATCCAGCTGTATTGGCTCGTGATATTCTTCTTTGGGTGAGGTGTCTTCCTCCTTCCTGTGGCTAAAGCCGAACCAGGACGTCTTGGCTCAAGATCTCGGTGGTGTCGAGACAGGCGATGAGAAACTTGAATCTTTTGTTAGCGACTAGATACTAGGTGCTTTCTTACTTGGATAATCTCGTGAGACCTGGAGTTCAGGTGCTGATCACGAGTCTCAGTCCAACCGCTTGGGATGAGCGGGTCGATGAGCAAATAGACGGGTGCTGTCTTGCAGCCGCTAAGAGCTATAGCCGAAGTCGTCAAGGGTGACGACGAAGGCTTCTGAGGTTTAAAGACACAATGACCAAAGGTCAAAGTGAAGTTTAATGGTCACAAGGATAAGCGGTTAAGCTTAAGAGGTTATGGACTAGTTAACCGTGTAGAACCAAGTAGATTCAAGTTAGAGAATACAAGCGTAGTACAGAGGGTTTATATACGTAAGGAAATCGAGCACAGACCAAGCTGTAAATAGTAGTACAGAGAAAGGTAAGTGGAAAGGGAGATGAGTCAGAGACCGGTGATAGGGTAAGGGCAGAGGGGAACTGAGTCACAGACCAAAGCTATGGTAGTGGTAACAGGGGACCGAGTCATCAACCGAAGATGCAGTAAGGGTAAGGGGTGACGACATCTTGGACCGATAGTAAGGTATGGGGTTCAGGATATAATAGGATGAGTACCGGTAAGATGGAAAGGGCATAGGGGATGCGAGCCAGGGATCCGGCGAGCAAATATAGTACAAGTGAGTGAGAAGGCAGTCAGAGGGAATACAACCAGTAAAGGTAGGGGAAGAGTACGGTCAGCCAGAATAGGTATTGCATGTGTATGCGCGCGTAGTCTTCCGGGTAAAGGTAGAAAGCGAGAGCGAGGAAGAAAATGAATAGGGGCCACACCAGAAGCGGATGTTCTTGTAACAATTAATGCGTCATGAACGGCTGTGACGAGCTGATGAGAGCTTGCAAATTCACACAACTGCTTGCCCACAATATTGAGAACGAGGCGATAATGAATGTGCTGAGTGATCGCGTCATGTGAACATGCCCAGACAGCATCTGCAAGTTTGTAAGTCTGCGTGGCTTGTTGAGGGATAGAGGGTATGTCGTGACACGCGATGCACGACACAATGTTGGAAACATTGTTTTTTTTCAATATTTTGTATGTCTTGCCTTCTGATAGAATATTGGCAATCACAACCTGCCAAGAATCTTTGAACATGACAACACTGTCATTGCCAATATCATACGCAGGACATGTGCGAGTACATCGGCCAATAGGGGGTTGACCAACTGGCACAGGTGCTGGAAAAATCAAGGTAATTGAGCCAGAGTCATCGACGTTGGGGACAGCCACTTTCAACATGTGCGTGGTAGTGGGGAGGCCTAACTGCGATCTTGCAAGGGCAGCCTCCTCAGTGCTAGTGGACGTTACCGAAGTATCTACACCACACAACGCAGGCGATGCTTGTGCATAGCGATGGAAAAAATCAGCCAGATGTGGTTCCTCATTGTATTTAATGGCGGAAGACACGGTAGCTCCCTCCCTATCCCATCTTATAATATAAGCTTGATCATATATGATCAGAATGGAGAATGCGTGAGTACGGTATTGTGCGCTGAGTTGAGCTGCTGTATAACTCGTTATTTGACCCAGGGTGTCCATGGCCTTGTCGGTTTCAGATACAAAGTGCGATATAGGACTGGGGTCACCTGCAGGTGTATGGAATGGATTGTGATGGGGCTCCCACTTGAATTCAACAACCACTTCTGCAGCAGAGATATCGCAGGATGATTGTCTAGCGCGGGGTGGCGAGGCTCCATCGGCATAAACATAGACATCTGGTTTGACTTGAAACATAAATGATTTACAATTTGTCGTGTCCGCATTGCTGTGGGTGTCGATAAACGATAGACCAGGAGCAAAAGATGACATGGTATTGATCTACACCTGGAATCAGACTGACTGATAACGGTCTTAATATCATAAGTGAAAGTACCTACAAATGGTTCGTAAGCTCTCGTCTCATGGGCAGCAGAGAGTGTAGTCTCGAAGGCGCCATCAGAGAAGGAGGTGAGAGGCTGATAATCTAGGATCGCTGAAGGCGATAGAAACTTCTCGAGAAAAAGTTCCACTGGCATCGGACCAACCAGATATCCCATTATCTCCTTGCCCAAGGCATTGAAAGTGGTATCTTGGCAGCATGTATTGGTTGTGTATGGTTGCATGGTGGAACAGCTACGTTTGATAGGAGTGCTGTCTGTAGGGAGAACTGGCTGCAAGTCCTGTGTAGACTGCGCTAGTGTCCGTGACGGCAGCTTGGGCGTCCTTAGTTCTGCAGGAGAGATGTTGCTATCGGTTGGGTCAGCAGATACCTGTAGAATGGGTATAGCAGGGAACATGATTTTTGAATATAGTTATTTATTAATACAAATGTTGGGTATCACAAAATGGGTATGAGATGCAGACGAGAAGTGAGAAAGAGAACCAAAACAACCGTTGGAGGCTTATATAGTGAATGGAACTCAGCTGGACATTCCCGCAATCCACTCTCTGGTATTTGTCCACTATGTAAGTGGTGTGAGAGTACAATCTATCTTATTCATGATTAGTAGCCTATAAAGAATGATAACAGGTATCAAGATGACATACATTGTAATTTATAGGTGTTTCTGAGAACAATAGGGCTCCAATGTTGGGATGATCAATGACTTGCGAGCCCATAGAAGAGCACGGGCACTGCTCGAATTAGCTTTATACCAGTTGACATTATACCAGTTGCGTGGAAGCCGTTGGATCGCAATGGAATTTTGAGCCGAGCATTTTGGCTCCAAGATACGTGGAAGGGACGAGTTTCCAATCGGAATGGTCATATTTTCTTCATGAGTTGCTGGAGCATATGACTCCACAGCATGGAGTAACTGAGTGATGTCGGGATTGAGCCATGGAAGGCCTACTCACCTTACTACCTTTGGCGTCGCCCCAATTGGCGTATCTGTTTCATCCCCACTGACACCATCAACATCTAACTGATTGATAATACATCCGATCGTGTCCCAGGTATCAGGGCTGCAGTGTCGATTTTGTGCTACTATTTTTATATGTCTCTCGAGAGTCTAAAAAGGCATTCAGATGATACCAGGATAGAACACTGTCTGCCTACCCCATGTTTTCGAGTATTACACCTATCTAAGTGCTGCCTTCGCTTGTTGCGTCCTAACAATTGACGAGATGCATGATTCATATCGTCGAGATTGGCATAATTACTGATCTGAGCATGTTGTTGACATTTGTATTGAGTTCTGCATAGCTTGTCAATACACAATGAACGCAGATTGTCGAGACTCATGGCTTCCGCATGGAATAGAACTTGTGCATAGGTGCCATTCCTGATCCTTGCCTGGAAGTCTATGACTAAGAGATTGATCACCTCTGTGTTCCACGAAGACTTTTTCAATGAGTCACTCCAGTCCATAAAGGGGTTTTCTAGGGTGGGACAGCAGTCGTGATCATGATTGAAGGCTTGGATGGTTTCAATTGGAGGGGATTGAGGCAGTGAGCTGTCTTTGCCCTTTAGTAGCCTTTTGTCTAGTAGATAGCTACAGAATGCAACCTGATGAAATTGATTACCATGGTCGAATAGAAAATGTTGACACACATACATGCAAATGATTCTTTGAGCCTCTCTTACCGGGGCGCTTCCGGTGGGGGCGAGGTGTCAAATCATCATCACTATCGCTTGCTTGAGTATCTGATGAACAATCCTCCTTATGAGTATGATGCTGGAGACCAACGGAGACGTTTCTCATATCGTCTGATAGCCATTCAACCATGGAAGGAATCATGGCATCAATAGCATTCTTCAAAGCCGGCGTCAGCACATTATGAGACAGCTCGAGAAAGCGCTGCATAACAAGCCGGTCAAGATGATTTTCAATGGTAGAGGGCATTATGAAAGGTCTCTCTGGTGAAGGAGTTTGAAGTGGGGGATCTGTGGATTTGGAATTAACTTTGGGGCTCGTGTCCATCGCGAGGGTGATACTGGTAGCTCGAGGCTGGATTGGAGGTGTGGCATGGCCAGTGTCAGTTTGGAGTGAGTGTTCATATTCCATTGAAATATCATGTTCCCCACCACTAGATGGAGGCATGATTAACATCTGCTGATGTCCAGTACCTGTAATGATACATTAGCATGTAACATCATAGGACGTGCGCTTTGACACTGACCAGAATGTGAAGTACTGGCACGACCTGATATATTAGGACTTCTTGAATGACTGCTGCCTCTGCGAGATGACACTTCGACCATCTGGTTCAACACTTGACAACTCCTACGATCTGCACCCGACACAACATGTGGGACATCTGACCAACCAGCTGGTATCTGACTCTGAACTGCGACAGTAAGAGGTGGAAACTGAGGGGCTGGTAGTATGGACTGAGGCACCGGGTGCATGGACTGAGGCGCTGCGACGGGGTGGGATGTTGTGAGTACCGTATTCACAGCACGAGGGCGGAATGGGATGTAAGGCAAGTACACTGGTGTACTTTCATGAAGTCTGTCAATATGATCTCAATGTTCTGGCAAGAGAGGGCCTTGAGCTGATGATGAACTGCGTGTTGTGAAACTGCAAGGGAAATGACGCCAGTAAGAGTAAAGCTATGACCGAAATTTGACAGTGCACTTTCGCATAATGGAGCCCAGCCTATGAAGTGCTGATGCCAGTTCACCAGGCGAAGGTTCCAGGGATGGTCCCCCTAGAGGACCAACAGGAGAACTACTGTTGGGCAAAGACATGAATAGGTATGTGTAGGCGACAGCCTGTCAGATATATGCCTTGAAGTCGGTCATCTAGACAACAATCATCATTGTCAAACCAGTCGACATAAGGAACCACAGGCACTCACAAATCCGCATTTTTCGTATTTTGGTTATTCGGCCTACCCTTGGTTACTGTGCTTATTGTCATTTAATAGGAGTAAGTACTATAAGATTGTTTGTATCTGAGTAAAGTAGTAGAGTATATCAGCTCTATCATAAATCAACCATTACTATGATACTACAACCTTGAGTTCATTACATCACGTAGTAACAGTATGTAGACATGTGGTACAATGAAAGAAAAGAGAACGGTGTAATAGCGCTTAGAGGCTTAAATAGTGAATGAAACTCGATGAAACTCAGCCTGGGAAATGGACCACAGATCTGGCGCACACCAGATAGACTTTCAATGATCAGAGCCAGGGCCTACAGTACACTATAGTAGATCAAATTTATTTGAATAAACATTGACAATATCTGACTCTGAGTATGCCTCTCTGCAGATAATCCAAAGATAAAAGGGCGAAACCAAGGGCGAAACCGAAGAATGCTATGGCAAGCAAAACTGATGTCGCTTGTGCAATCCAAGTGTACGGTGGCTATAAATGAGCTTACAATGAAACCAGGAGCGCCGAGGATGACTTAATAAATACCTGTTGTAAATTAATCGGTCTGGTCATCCTTTGAGGACCAATACGCCCCTGAGGGTGCGCTCAACTTAATCGATGCAAGCTGGAAACTGAAGATCGCTGTTCCTTCTGCTGTATGTCAGCGGGGTTTTGGAGAAAAAGAATGACATACGTGACACAAATCCATGTGTAAAGGACAAGTGTGCAATAGCAAGCGCTATGAGTCGGAACACTGTGTTTATAAAGATAATCAAGTAAACACAATAGGATTGCTGGTAAGGTTACTAATGCCGTGTATTCAGGTCAGCGACAATGAGAAAAACAAGGTTGTAGCATTGTAAGCCTCCTCAGGACTATTTGTTGTGTACAAGAACGATATTTTCAAATGACTACAATACAACTGTAAACGGAAGTAGGGGAAAATTGTATCTAAATGGGTATTGGAGTGGTTACAAGTGGGTTTGCAGTGTGGGAATTAACTTGTGAACTATAATGCGATAATGGTAGTAAATCGGTTGCAGACATCATATGGCGCCATCACCCAATAAACAAGTATGTAAGCGAGGAAATTGTTTACCTTCCCTCATTGTGATAATGGCATCGTTCCTCTTCGCCACCTTCGTAAAATGGATGGTCCCGATGTCATCTCCACATGTCATGACAAAACACTTGCTGCTGCCCACTGGGGGCTCTGCGATAACGTAACACAATGGAATTTGATCGTCTTTCGCACCAATGTTCCTAGTCCTTGAGAGATATCTGACCGCAACATTTCCATGCGCGATGGGCCCACTTGGCAGAAGGAACGGGTCCAGAACTAGTGTACGAACCAGGTGATTATGGTAGTTCTGATACCATGTGCCACTTGGTGCTGGTAGCACCCTTAAGACTAACTGGCACCAAGCTAGTACCATGCTTAATTTGTTGCTGCACAGAAATCGTGCGGCTGATTGAAGAGTTAAGTGACGGGAAGGAACAGTAATTAAAAAAACGCATGAGATGAATCTGGGAGATCAGAATTGTTCTCCCCTTCTGAGTCTTCAGGATTCACCTGCCAAGGATCATATGCTGTGATATCACATATTAAATCCATGCAGAACAGTAATGGTTGCGAAAATCTCACAAGGGGCTGTGCATGGTGTTCCTTCCAATATAGAGGTCCCTGGCTCAATGCTAAAGTCAACTGACCACGGATTGAGGTGGGGTTCAGGGGCAGAATGTGGAGGAGGTGGAGGAGGGCTTGGAGGTGGGGTGCGGGCTCTTGCAGGCCTCTGGATGTACGATTGACGCAACATCTGAATGAATATCTTTAATTGTTTGGTTGACAATCTACCTCCGTTAAGAAGATCCCCTGATTCACTATCAGCTCGTGAGTGAAAAAATGTAGGACACCAGCAAGCATGGAACTGACCTGACGACATAGCTTCGTGGAAGATGCTGCCTTTGACCTTGGAAGAGGTCAACTTGACAGGTATCGCGTGTGAGAGAGCACAGTGTTCCACGTAGCGATTTCATACGTCCATGAATAACAACTACTTGCTTGCCAATGAACTGTCGCATAGGGTCATGCTCCGCTGTTGAGCTGGTCCTGGTGGCATGAGAGATGGGAATCGTGATCTGAGATAAACGCAGTCAAATAAAAGCAATGAATGTGATTGTCAAAGTACCTTTGCATAGGGACCTTGGAATGTCAAGGTTTTATTGGTCAGGTTGACATTCAGGACAATTCCCAATAGGTTCCATGCTGCCCCTCTTACAACTTTTATAACATCTCCGGCCACCACATCATATCCATGTGCCGGCATAAATCGCAGGGCAGCTGGATTAGGAGAGACACTGGTCCATGGAACTGGCATGGTCAGATAGATGTCTCATGTACCCGAGACGAGGAAAGTTAACTTGTTCAATGCAGCATCAACAACTGTTACTGTCCCGGACTTCAAGTAAAAATCCCCTGCTTTTTGTACTACAACAATATCACCTCTCATCGCTGTGCCATCGTTAGGAAGCGCCGTTGACATTGGCATAATGGTACTGAAAGAAGCGGATAACCCGCGATCGACGATGTGGGTCTGGACAGAGTTGCTTGATACAACAAACTGGTGATTGGTGTATCAGCTATTGACTTTCAAAGGGGTAAGTATCACTCACCTCAGATTTTGTGACCAAATCCAGGACAACGAGGGTTTCGCCGACAGCTTCAAGAACTATTCCTTCCTTGCCTTTATAATCCAATTTCTCTGCACTTGTATCCAAGACATGGACATGATGCCCAGCTTGAATACGCCTCCGCAGCTCAGTTATGGGAAATGAAACTGGTGCATCTATATCAACAAGTACACTGTTTGACCCTGGGACACAGGCCAGATCCACCAGTGCCATGCCATCATCGATCTGAACATCCAATATGATGCCCCAGGTCCCTGACATGGCCCCAGAGACAACTCACACCTCGTCACCTTCTAACCAATACTGGGTGAAATACATATGCATGGTTACTGAGACAAATGCTGGGTCGCACCCCGACTCCTTGTGCAGAGCAATGTCCTGCGCAGTAGGGAGGGATATTCTAACAACATCCATAACATGCCGTTCGATGCACATCAGACCATGGATGTATTCTTGACCTCAGTATTTGTAATGATCAACGCCAGCAGGGTGCTCAAGGAGGCGACACTCCTGTCTGAGCTTCCCAATGTCCCTTGGGTCGTCCAGTCGTCTGGAGGCTACTAATAACTTGACAGTCTTCGTGGGATCATCATATGATAGTCCGTACGCTATGTCGCGATTGTATGCACCATGCGTCATGCAATACCATCCAGGAATGGCCATGCTGGCGCATGCAGTCTGATCATCAGAAGTGAATGTGCACCAGAGGAGGCAGTCAGCATGAGAGGGCGGAAAAGCTGCTCGGATGATAAGGGAATTCAGTGCAGTGACATACAGACGTCTGCGGAGTGTTGGATGGGTATAAGTTTTCAGGCCGAATGCTTTGATAGATGCTGCGAGAAATGATGTCTTCGATGCTGCAAATCGCTAAGCATGACACAAGTGGATGAGGGTTCAGATACATACCAGGCACTGTCACGACCCATTGGCCTGGCATTCTAGGCGCAATGACTTTTCCTACATCACAGTCTCTCTCATCCGAGAGGATACATGATGGCCTCACATCCCTTTGGCCGAACCACTTATCAATGTCCTCAACTGCATCCATAAAACTGTTGGAGGGGCAACTTGACGAGGGGTTCGTCAAGGTTCCTCCCAATGGAATGTACCGTGCTTTGATGCACGCAAGGTTATCTAACGCAATATTGATATCGCCGTCCCCAGTGAACAGAGAGTCCACCGCCTCCTTCCAATCCTCTTTGCGATATCTGACGCCGAGATAAGCACGCAACTTTTCTAGCATTTCCTCGAATAACATGTCTGTTGTCAGGTGTTCCCAAAAGATGTCCCAAGCACCGACATCCTTCATTGGAGATGAAGGATGCACAGCATTGTTATCAGACTCATTGTCTGTGATGTTGTCGTCTGGGACGACAAACAGTCGATCTGCATGAAGAGAAATCAGACAGCATACAATCAGAAAACCAACCAGCAAACCCCACCTTCTTCACTTTCTTCACCTTCCGAATCTTCATCCTCCGAGGCAACCTCTGCCTCGAGACTCAGAAAAGTTATGGCCTTTGCGCATTGTTAGTACTGACGTCATCGTGTAGCAAATGCCTTACTTGTGATTTTTCACAAGATAATTTCCTGCATTTACAATGTCCTTCAATGGGTACTTGGGTACTAGACGGATGCTTGGGCATTTTGTGCGCAAATAATAACTACTTTATTGTTTTAATAAGTCTAGCGCTCGCTACTAGCGCTCGCTACTAGCGCTCGCTACTAGCGCTCGCTACTAGCGCTACTACTAATAGATCTAATAAATGATGATGAAAGTAGGAAAGGAAAGCATGATACAAGCACCGCACCTATTTGTAGTGAATGGCAATTTGGGAATACCCACAGCCACTTTGGTGTCCACATTAGTGGCCATTGTGTGACTAAGCATACGAGAACTTACCATGACGCTCTGATATGATGTATCAAGACTTTATAAATATTGGACTTAAAATTGACTGGTATAAGTAGTAGGTACACAAAAATGACGAGGTAAAACATATGTGTATTCAATTTCACCCAACGTCAAGTATAATCTTATGTCCAGATAACAGGGATGTGTGCATGTCGAAGTAGCATGTAAAGAGTGGGAAAAGAGCCTGATTGCAGGGCATGCATGAGAACATTCACAAGAACGCAAACAATGGCAAATCGAATCAATTGAAGTATGGTTGATGAGGATGAGGATGTAGGGGATATTGCATGCTCCTCCAGCATCTGATCCAAATTAGAAATAGCCAGAAATTGAGCAGAATTAACATACCATATCACAGTCCCCCCACACTTTAATGCTACTGTGCCCATTAAGGCAGGTGCCGGTGACAACAACACACCTTGAGTGTCCTTCGTGAGACTAAGTCTCGTCAGGGTGATTTCGTCAGTCGCTAAGCAGAATGTCACTTACTACTACAGGTGTGATGCAATTGCCACGATTACCGTGATTCAACTGTCCATGGTATGCACCTGTGGTATAATCAAAAATTAGAGCAAAACCATCGTCACCACCAATGAATAGTAACCCTGACTGTCGAGCAACAGAAATTTGTAAAGGAACATTGCGCAAGATCACATGGTTAAAGGACTGCACACATGCAAGGGCGGGAATGGTGTATTTGTCAACCCCGTCTTTAAGGTTGCTCACGAGCAAGTAGTTGCCATCAACAGCAGTATTGCCGCTGAAACGTGCCAGTTAATGGAAGTACAAGTGTTGAATCAAAACCGACCTACATCCTGCTTGATACTTTTTTGTGCCATTTGAGATCCCAAGGCTCTATCAAATAACAAAATCTGAGAATGCATCAGGTCAAGAACCAGAATCAAGAAATGTTAACTAACACGTCACCACTTTCCAGGTATGACACCAACAAGGAAGTACCTTTATCATAAAAGTGAACGGTGCGCGCAACATATGCCTGTTTCTCGGGCTGCGAGACGACCGACGTGAATGTCTCTACAAAATGTATTAATACACACACAACACTACAATGATCATGAACTGTCTGGTGTCAGGTTCCAAACCTGTGGGTGACCGTCACCAGCACTCGCCAGTCTGCAATGATTCGGATCCCATGCAAGCGACTCGATTGTGCCTGAGTGACCAATGGTGGTACTCCTGAATTCAAAAAGTGCCTAACATAACGACGATAAGTATAAACCGAGCTCGATAGCATACATATCATGCACTTGCATCATTAATTCTTTCATGCATTTGAATGTTGCCGTCGGATGCCCCAAATACGAACATGTCTTCTCCACTATCATCAGTGTCAGTCCAGGTAATTGCACTTATATATCCCGCCACTGGTGAATATATTTCTTGAATCATTTCACCTGATACGAGGCTCCACAGAACAACGCGACCATCATTGCCTATACACGATTTCAGCACAAGTATGGTAACCAAAATGACGAGTTACCTCTGCTAAGGAGCAATGCTCCATGCTTGCTTACAGCCAATACATTAACTGCTTTAGTGTGACGAGTCAGTGTAAAATTGTTGGCAAACTATTCGGTATCAGTGAACATAGCATCCTGGTAAAATTGAATACATACTTCCATAGTCGAGAATCTGATCAATATTGATACGCAGTGATCAGCGGTATATAAGCGTGTTCGAGTAGTCGACGTCACAAAGAAATGGGACACAAAAAGGAATCTACAAGACAGTGGAATGACCGTTCAACAATTAATGCTCCAAGGAATCAATTGTGAGCACTTGCCATGGAGACAAGGCATCCCAAACATTTCAAATCGGGCTTAGTCAAGAGTTACAGTATAGGCAACGAAATTGCATAATGCTCATTCACAATAAGTACACTGAATACAATTACACTATTGTAAGCAATGACCAGAGCACTGCGCAGTCTGACACAACAAAACTGTTCGATCAAATTCAAGTCAGTAAGTTGCTACTACACAACATGGGATCCAAATTACCTTCTCACAAACAAAAATCCTTCAATACACGGTTCAAACCGTATGCCCGAGCGTCACTGCGTGCCATCAGGTCATCGGCGACACACGACAGTCAAGATCTCGAATGGAACAACCAATCATCCTGGAGATTTTATCAGAATGAGCTTGAGAGTCACGGCGATGTTGAGCTGATGTATTACCTATATTTCGTGATAACTGAAGAATGCTAGAAGATGCAAATGGGATCAAATATGGAGATTGACCTGCCCATCATTTCCAGCAGGACATATGGTTGTACAGACACCATCATGGCCAATGAAGAGGTTAGCACGACGACTATGCTAGTACCTCTCACAGCTTACGTGAGAGGTTAGACCGGACCCCTCACTAACATTGCAACTGGAAACAGTGCACAAACTGAGAGCAGGGAAAACTACTGCCCTAAAAGGACCAAACTTGTTCGTGGCCTGCAGAAGACCGCTGATAAGTACTTGCAGTGTCACTTTAAAAAAGATGACCCACGCACTGAACGGCTATGCGAGCGTGTGCACATAGCGCTCCATGCTGCCACACTGGGAGTCGATGTTCACGGTATGGTGCTGCACTACCGGAGCACAGATTACTCTCAGCCCGAGGACAAGAGAAAAGTAAGGCCAAACATTGACGTCAGTGAGCTGTATGGCTGATACATTAATAGATTCAAATGACAAACGAATATATCATACCTCCTGCAGTAGCACGAGGCATCATGAACTGTGTGGCTAAGGGACTGCGGTCACTCAGAAATACACTAAGTGCAAAATTGAAGTTAGTAGAACCGATCATTGGAGCAGGTGAGAGCACATGGCTTAAGTTTGCTTTGCATGACGTGACTCCTGAAGGCAAAGCAGTATACCCAAAAACAATGCCAGGGGAATTCGACGCAACACTGTAAATAGGTCATCACATGTAATCTGAAGTACACAACATACAAGTTATGCATCCTGTGGAACAACTCTGCAGTAATGTCTATAGTAGTATTACATGTCTGTCTGTAGTACGAGCGAAAAGGAAAAGAAAAACTACGGTAAGGTTTAGAGGTTATATAGTGAATGGAACTCAGCCTGGGCATTGCTGTTATCCCACGCCCGGTCAGCAACTGGCTGAGTGGCTCATCGGAGTTTCGACTGAGTTTGATTCACTACTTAGGAAACGAAACCTTGTTGTGTCGCTTTTCTTTTCTCAACATTTTGGTTGTTAGTAGGGCACGGTAATGGTAATGGCGAGGAACTCAGTGCCCCACTCGTACATATCTTGTGACATATTTCCAAATTGGATTTGAATTTGTTGTTTTAGTATATAATGATACAATTATGAAATTGATTTCGGGTGAGCTACTGAGGCAGATTTTACGCTTGATATGTGATTTGTTCCTGAATTTTTTCTCAAATATAACACACGTAATACGCACAACCAGTTGCAACATCTGAAGCAATTTCACAGCCGTCCACACATTCAGCAAATTAAGTCAATCTGTGACACATTCAGATTCTTGGACCAATTTTCCTTATGCCTAACTAACACAGCGTGAATTTAGTTCATACAATTGATCCTTATGCATGCTCATGGTTTTATTATAAAATTGTTCATTATCTGCACAGTAAAGAAATAGTTCGACAGAGGCACAAATTTTCTCAGGATATGTATTGCATCTGCCAATAGCACTTTGTTGGCTGTGTCTCAGGTGTCATTGATCATATGCGATGGTGAACCATCACGTCTTCTGTTTCACCCACCTCACTAACACCTCTAACAGGCATGGAATCGCCGCTCCGATCCAAGGAGTCGACTTTAGCTATGACATGGGTCCTGTCGAGCTACCGCCACCAGGAACGAAGTTCTTTGTTACCCCTCCTCAGTTGCCCAAAAAGCCAGCAAAAAACTATCGCTGCTCTTGCTGCAGTAGCAATAGCTCACGGACTTTCGTATTGGGCGGTGTCAAGGAACACATCAAACACAAGTGAAAGACATTCTCATTCTATCCAGTCGTGCCCTACTCATTGATTTTTTTAGGCACAAAATCGGCTCTCCACTTGAGGGGACACACTTCTATAAAATCAAGTAATGACATCTCATCACTCCATAGCCTCCTTCATCTTTCGCTCCATATAACCCGTTAACACATATCTGGTCACGTACGCCTACTCTATTTGCATCACCAGCCCTAATGTCTATGTACTCCGGACTTTCATCTACTGTCAAATGAATGAGAATTGTTGAATGCTGAAACGACAATCCATTAAGTACGTATACGTAGATTACCGCCAGAGCATGCCCGCTAGCTCGCTACCAGGATATCTAACTCTAAGCAACACCATTCCCTGTCTTCTCATCCGGGTTCCATGGTCCTGCGTCGCTCAGCGAGCACCCGCCTGCACATTTGCACTTGCCACCCAGATCTGCAGGAAGATCCTCCGCACGAATGTCCTGCAATAACTTCTGTTGGTATGAACTCCCAAGAATTTCTATCTTCGACACAGTCACTTCATCCAGCCAAGGTTTGATCAATGACCACACAGCAGAGAAGCCCCACGGCGCATTGATGATGTAAAATTTGCCCATGCATTCCGGATATCGGTCCTGTCCGATCTTTGAAGCCTCGTTCACGTAGTCTCTGACTTGGTAAAAGGAAGAGAGGGAGACGCCCTTTAGATCAAGGATGGTGCAGACCGTTTCGACGGGGTGACCAACAGCTGCAGAGCATGCTGGGAGACGGTCTGTGAGAAACCTCTCGTACTCGAGGATGAGACGCTGGAGTAATCGTTCCTTTGTCGTGATGCCGTAGAGTGCTGGGACATTGAGCTTGCCGAGCCGCTCGATGTATACCGGTCTGCCATCCTACAACACAGCGGTCAGTGAAAGAACTGTCTGAAGGATATAACAGCTACCTTGTCCATTTTATGGTAGTACTGAGGATAGTATTGATCGACCTCCTTTTTCTCGGCGAAATCAAAGTTCCTGCGTTGGGCGAGATCAGGATAATCGACAGAAAGCAAAAGGCAAGCGACGGACTGCACGATGTCATCTATCTTCATATCCAGTCTCCACTGCTCAGCAGCTAGTAACATCGCCTTTGCCTTCGGAACATCAAACTTGCGCGCCCTTAGAAATCTGCAGACTGGGTCAACGCACGCCTCACATGGCCAATCGGAAGTAAATTGCGGGTCTGCGACACAGAATGCATCGACAGACTCATGAATCGAGGAGTGGGACACACCGTAGTAGCATCGGATCATCCATTCTCTCTTCGACGAAATGACCTTCGTCGAGGAGCTGATTCTTCAGGGTTTGGAGGGCATGTTGTTGTGGGACAGTGAGGTTTCCAACCCGCCCTGGTAGTGGACGGAAATTAGGATCAGTAATGCCGTTTGGCATTGGACTTGCGCTAGCTTGTTCGAGTGTGGACATGGTCAAGGGTTAAGCTTAAGTGCAGGCGTTGAAACTTAAAAATCGGGATCACAGTAACAGCCTCCACTGTTACCGGTGGCTGGTGCTGTTGCTCCAATTACAACATTCCACAGCTTTGATGACATACGAGAAACAAAAGCCAGGTGGCAGGATATCACAAATGTAGCAGGAATCGCATCATTATTTCCAGAGCCCAGAAACACGAGTTGAGTCGTGTTCCTAATGCGAGGGGGCTTGGGGTTAATCCATCTACTAGTAGTACACGATGCGGCTCAGCGAATAAATTTACGGAGCGACGCAGGTTGAAATGCTACTGTGTGTGTGAGGAATGTGGTGGAAAGTAGTATGCAAACAAAAATAAAAAGAGCGGAATGCTGTCTAAGGTACGGTACAACCAACCTGGCAGCCAACATGATACAACATATCGTTAGTTTTCAAATTTTGATATGAAGAGATATAGGAGATGAGGACATCAAACGATATCCCAGAGTTCTTCCAGACCACAACATAACTATCATATAATGAGAATCTAGTTCAAGATATTATCGAGAGTACTCACCTTGCCACAAGCGACTGACGCGGAAAGAGGATAATCGCTAATACTGATCTTTTGGTCCACAATGTGATCAGCGAAGTCATCGCGGCCTCTAGCCATAGCGCCAACAAAAACAGCAATTGAGTGCGTGTCCGGAAGAGTCGGAAGATAACGGGAGAGTCTGACAGTGGGAGCATCACCAGAAAGGGCTAGATAAGGGATAAGGGAGCAGTGATGAGTGGGTATCTATGGAAAGCGTGAGTTGACTGACTGAGTTTCATGGTATTGACAGGAAGGTGATCGGTCACAGGGTTCTGAAGCACAAGGTCAAGCGATGCTTGCAGGTCGGAGAGAACGCAGAACACACCTTGATTACCTTGAGCAGCTTCTCTGGACCATTGACACCGCGAATAGACAACTTATGAAGAAGTTGAACTTGAAAAAAATGAGTGACGAGAACAACATAAACAGACGTTACTTACCCATCAATCCGCTGAATCGTTTAAAGGTACGAGGAATCCTCACATGAGGATTGACTTCGATGAGCACCCCCTTTGTAGTGTGGATGTACACCTGCAGCAGACCCGCCTTGTTTAGAGGCGAATCCAGGAGCGTCAATAGGCACTGAGGAGCAAATTTAGTATGAAGGGTCGCATGTCATTTTCCAAGGACACGTACCTGATGCGTAATATCGGGACGGGCATCCGCGATATCTCTGCCAGTCTTTGCGAGGATGCCTTGATGGTCGTCGCAGTTCAGAAGAGTGTACTTGACATCGCCCTCCCTACCGCCTTTGCCCTTTCCTCCACTTGAAACTCTGTATGCCTCCAAGCAAGCTTGCTCTAGGACGACATACAACCTTCTCTGAGTCGATGCGATACCACCACGGGGTACATGAGCCTGAACTGGTAGCATAGATGGGTTCGCAGGTTGCGGCATAGGATTGCTGGATGAATTTCCGGCCATTTTCCGAGATTTAGCAGGTAGAGGACGAGTAGGACGCTCTGGGCTAGAATTTTCCGAGTTGAGCGTGATAACTCCACGTTTTTGAGTAGATTCTTGAGAGTGTGATGGAGATGATGAAGATTGCTGAGTTTCTTGACTGGGCGAATCGTTATCAACCAGCATGGTGGATGTCTCCTTATCGGAGCCTTCCGAATCAGATTCGGCTGAACCGGACCTGCGTCGTCGTTGGGGCCGTTCGTCAACGGGAGTTGATTTTGGTCGTGGTGGGGGTATAATCATAACTTCATCGTCTTGTTGTCTTTGGAGTAGATTGAGGCTAGCACGAATTGGCGCTGGTGTTGTTGTCGATCCAGAATGGCGACGACGACGAACAGGAATTTCTGGGACGACGGACATGATTCGATGTAGGAGGAAGAGGGGGGCTGGATGATATAACTACAGGTGAACCCCAGATATGAGATCCGCAAGTACTTATTCAATTTTGTTTGGAGTATACTCAGTATATCCGCAAGTACCCGCTAGTCTGGCATAGGCAATGAAAATTTTCACAAGGCACTATGTAACACCAATGAGATCTCACACAATCAGACACAAATATCATAGATTTATTCGCACAAGAACTGTTCAAGCTTGTTAGGTCTCAAATGAGGATCTCGATGAGCTGGGAAGAGTGGGAAATACGTTGCGCTATTGATTCACAGTCATCCTCTCAATCGACCAACCATCAACTGCCACCTCGGATAGCGAGCGCAGTTTAGATAAGAAAAGTCACCCGTGGAGCTGAAATGATAAATATTAGGTACCCTGGGGCTTGTGACACTCTTACGAAGTCATACTAGACTGCACGACGCGCGTGTGGTACCATCGTGACCATCGTGAGCGCCACAAATCGTCCCTACACAGCCTCTACAATTGTTTATGGAGAGGTATGGCAGAATCACTGATGAACCCCAGATGCCGATACGATAATCAGTAGGGGGAGACATGACGAGAGTCACTAAAAATTAACTGCACGTGTCCCATTAGAACTTGACGGTCCACAAAAGTGAATTGAATAGCCCCTGGGTATTACATACTGGTCGTATTTACTCAAGCTTGTTTGAGAGACGATATGACTACATCCACCTATGTGGACTGCTTCCATGCCTCATGGAAACTGCTGATGGAAGAATATTGAATGTTCTTGTAATGCCTTTGGAAACGCGATTGACAAACCTTGCAGGTATCCCGGTGTATGCGGATGCTTGTATTCGGCCACTACGTGATTATTAGTTTGGTATGAATTCGAAAAGATCGACGGTGAACACACGTGACCACAAATCCCATGAGGGGCATGTGCCACTGAGATGAATATCATTCGTGCATAAAAATGCCTACAAGGACGCTATTAACATCAGCCGAACCGTGTATCTGATGAAGGAAAGATGTGCGGTAGCTCACCGCCTAGCAGACATACATCACATGGAAGAGGTTAAGTAGACGGATTGTCGACGACCAGAATAGCAACCGTGAAAGGACGGCATCGCACTTCGATATTCGGATATCAAAACGTTCGTGATAGTCGATAATCTTCCCGGAGTGATAACGGGGGAAACGAAGTTGGAGGAACTTTACCACTTCCAAGCCAAGTATCCGAGGAGTCTCAAGGTCAGCCGACATGGTCTCACGTACACATGTGAGGTGCAACCAGGCCCATATGTCGTACAGTGTGAAAATGTCGCCGCTGTGGAGGTCTTGGAGGAGTTTCAAAAGAATAACAGGTTCTCTGAGAAATCTCAGACTAAACCAAAACTAAATTAAAATTAGCCGAGTATCGCGGAGAATCAATGATAATTTAAATAGGTTGCATTTTTAATGAAACAGTGCTTTTATTTTAAATGCGATGATAGCGGCGAACAAATATTAATCCTGACTCCTGAGACATCCTTCACCTGACACCTAAAAGGCCTGCTCGGGCATCGGACCTATTTAGTTTCGGACGTTAAAGACCTAAAGGTACAACAATAGGTCAAAGCTTATGCACAGGTTCGTGTCAACATTACTTGAATAGATTCGAGCGCATGCTTGGCATCTTCAAGGAAGACCTAGGTGCCGTGCACTGGCTGACCTATTGTTGCCAAAATCAATGCACGTGATCTGTCGCGTCAATACACTCTGCCTGTGGTTGGCACCAAACCACATTACATACGAACTTCACAACTCACAGCTATTATGAGACCACTCTCTTTATCGGATAACGACAAACTAGTCGCTGCATATAGTCATGCACTGAGATTGATCACTACATTGCTCACACGGGCGGGAGTCTTCCTCACTTCTCTTGGTATTGACGGCCATATCGTCTCCAGGGGGATCGCCAGTCTTGCTGATGCATTGAAGGAGTTTCAAGGCATAGCCATAATGATAGAGGACTTGGTAGGACACATGATAAATAGCCAGGTCAGTACTGCCTCTAGTCATACCAGGCGATATCGGTGATATCGATATGGAATTTACAGAACAACGCTCAGGTAGAAGGTGGGCAGAAAGAAGAGGAGGGCGTGGCTTCACTTCGTACCCCGCCACGCAGCACTCACCTGAATCAATCTCCGTGTCTGAAACCTACCCCCGCCGTGCCAAGCCCCGCAGCCCGTTACGGAGCGTCTACACTGTGGTCGGCGTTTCCGCAATCTTCGCCTCAAGTTACATCGCTGTTTCGCCGTGACATTCAATATACTCCACTATCCATTCGGAACGCGCCCGCTCTCTTCAATCACATGCAGGCAGTACCTACATACCGAACTCCTGTTCGCACACTTGGCCTCTTCGGATCTCCCATGACCTCCCCCCGCGTGACGACGCCACTTGCATACAGAGGGCGTCTTTCTTCTATCGACACTTCTCGCCAAATGCCACCATTGTTCTGGCGACCAATACCAAAAGCACATGCGATCAAATTAATGGTACCGGACAGTGCGAGACATAGAAAGAAGGCTGGTAAAGATGACGAGGAAGGAGTGTCGGTTGCCTCTGCAGCAAGCAGGTCAATATCATCACTCTTTAGGTAATATTTCTGTCTATCCAACTGAGGTACGCAGGCGCTCCTCTTACATGATATACGAGTAGCATACATGTCCATTTATCACGAACGACTTGCAAGTAGATTACTGGCGTAGTAACAAGATCGCTTCTACAAGCTTAATCGTTCAGCTCAGTTAGGAAAAACGCAACTAATTGGCGAAGAGCACGAAGGATCAAAGACTTGAATGTTGCATGAAAGTCATCGGAAAGTGCGATGATTGACATTACTGGTGACGATTCTTCATTCGCAATATCTAGGTCCGCGGTAGGTGATGATGAGTACCAACATGCACAACAAACGCACCTTCGCTCTCCAAAGTCACCCAGACCTGGAACGATGTAAGATTTCTCATTGAGGCACTTGTCTATCCATCCGGTGATCTGGACGATACATTGAGTAGATCAAAGTTTACTGACAAATGTCTGCTCACCACCCGCAAAGATGGGAATCTACTACAGAATCTCTTCAAACCCTCCGGAGCAGCAATCTAGAAGGCGATGAAATACTTGCTTTCGGATGATACTTGCAGTAAAACAAACCAAGTTGATGAATATAATTCGCTCTTCTGGAACGCCTTGCTCCTGCAAAACCTCGACTGCCTTCATAGCAGAGCCTCCAGTGGCTTTTGAAGCGTTCATCAAAATAATGTGCATCGCAAGAGAAATATGGCATACCTAGCATCGGATCAAGGAGAAGTACATATCGGGATGCGATGTCTTCAGGAAGCTGCAGTTCCAAAGCAGTCAACGCAATGCTCGTCGCAGGGCACAGTGTCTACCTTAGAATAAAAGAGCTTCGGAAGAGCAGTCTCCTCATCCTAGTTGCAAAGTCGTTATTTATGACCAGCGATGCGGATACATGATCATACTCGTTGAATCAGAATCTTCCCTATGCGTACGCTACGGCATACTTCTCGCAGACCAGCTTCCATGGCCTGTTACGTTCAGTATTGCCGCTACCGGTCAGGTCATGTGCTATTCATACAACGATGACCGACAAACCTCGCCAGCACGCAAGATTGATACTCCACAAATCTTTCCCTCGAAGCCAACACCTTCGTATGTGGCGCCCTTCAGCAAAAACACGTCAATATAGGGGAAGTCGACCCAGCTTCTTCCTCAACCCAGGTAGCCCAAAAAGAACTGACATACCGTGGGAGTCTCCACTGTCTTTGGGATCACAGGTAGATGATTTAAACTTTCTTCGACAAGTAGGCGAATGATCCGGTCAGAGTAAAACAAGAAATCTCCCCGACTTGTGGTTTTATCGCGAATGATGGTGTACAGGGCCTCAAGTTGTGCTGTTTGGGGAAGAGTGAAAACAGATGGCGGTAGCGAAGCTGGGTGCGTTTGAGACGTCGGTGCCGTTGACGCTGCCATTGCTTAATGCTGGCACTGAGTACTGATGGAGAGATCATGGTGCGAAGTCTTACCGGTGATAACGGCAACGAGTCACGTGCACGCGATTCTCCGCCAAGTTTCGAGCTGAGGTGTTTAACCGACCCGACAATTACTCTCAGGTCTCATAAAATACACACGCCAATGTCAAGAACGATGCCATCTAGGGTTATAACTAAGTATCTAGCACTCACACTGTAACGTCCTGCAGATGTTGCAGGTCACTTCGTGATGCAGGTTCTTTTTACACGCATCTCCGAGCAATGTCTGACAAACGCTAGGATTTCGAGAATCGAGAGGGCCATGATCTTGATGTGCATATGCGTGAAACCTCTATTATGCCTCACGCACATTCTTAATTACTCTCGGTTTTTATAACAAACGATATCCAAAGTGGCTGTCAGCCTCGTGCGATTGCTTCGACGTCAGCCGCCGTCCTTGAGCCTCCCCAGTTCTCAAACGATCACTTTCCCTTTGCCTCTCTTCACATGGCACCTGCTGTCAGGAATGCTCGTAACATACCTTCTGCTCATCTTACTTCAGTCGCTTCTTCATCTACTTTTGCATCCTTCTACCTACCAGATGGACTGTCGGGCTCTGGGATCCCGCAAGATGTGTACTTCAAAGGTGGCTCCTTCTGTCTCTCTGTAGTTGCGTTCTCCGCCATTGGACTCTTGTACCGCTCAAAGAATAAGGCCCGGATGCCAAGGTCTGGTCTTCGCGATCTCCCTCTCCCCGCTGTCGTCTTTTGTGACAATTCTGATGCTCCAACCAGACTTGCTGCTGGACGGTTCGCGAGGGACATATCTGCACCCTGTCTCGTTTCTTCTACCAATGCTGCTTTGGACCCTTGTTATTTTGAAAGTCATACCCATCAACTCCATTCCTCAGTTGGAGTGTCCCCCATTGCATGTCTTTCCGGGGTGGAGTTTTCGAATACTTGCAACGGCACAGCCCACACAATGTTAATGGAGGATAGCCTGCGGCATCTTCATGCGGTATACCAACTTTCATAGGCTGCTGAAATTGCCGCTCATCGTATTCACTCAGTCTACTGTTTCGATGGAACACAACCAGTCGCTTCCTGTCTTTCAAAGTGGGATTGGAGAGTCCCAGCATAGCCCAGAAATGGAGCCATTCTATGATTCTAGTTTTTTGGACCCTGAACATCATTCCTATATTCTCTCAATGCCGATCATTCCGAGGATTACGCTCGAGGATTTCTCCGAGGACGGTATCACTTCCGTTAAGAAAACTTACGACTTCAAGATTATGTCTGTTGGTGCTTCTGTCCGTGAAGGAAATTTTTTAGAATTGCCTAATGGATACTGGTCACGCGTATCACCTTCTCGATCATCCTCTTCTCCTCAGGGCGTTCGCCGTTACAGTGTCCACGTCGTCGATATGGCCAAATATACTGACGCACTCTCTGCTCCTGTTCGTCGGCTACCTTCCTTCCAGGTGGCTCACGAAGATTCTTTGGAATCCAGAAAGGAGAGCGAAGACGAGACTGAGAACCAGGCTTCCAGTATTATTTTAGAATTCATCGAAGATAGCAATCGGCACCAACAGTCCGACCTTACTTGTGCGAGCAAGGAGAGTCAAAATAACAACCCCGCACCAGGAGCCACTTCACAGTCGGACGGGATTCTTGTGAAATCAGCACCTGTTTACCCATGCCTGGACCCCTCCGCAGTCGTCCACTTCCACGGTAAACATCGTCGCTCCCTAGCAGCTTCCTATTATATCACCTCTGGAATACTGGCCGAGCGCAGAGACCTTATCGAGATCCAGTCATCTTCCAGGAGCCCAAAAGAGTCGCGGTGGGCACCCGAGAATGGTATGATGGTCATTAAAGTCTACATTCCCTCTACCAACGACCTCTGGGCTGCGTACGTCCCCATCAGCGTCACTCTCTCTACGTTCACGTGTAAATGGTCGTCGAAGTTGAGCCTTCACCTTCGGTTCAGCGGGAGTGTAATGGACACGCCGGAGTACTACTTCGATAGCGATGAGGTATTCCAGTGCTGGGTAAAACGCCGGATCCGGCATGGTCGCAACCTTCCCATCGTTGGTCACTTGGATTACGCGGTCCCTTCGCTCGCTGCTACTTGTGCTGAAGGCGACTTAGACCAAACTCTTTCTCTCTGGACATGCAAGTCTCACTGCTGACATCCTATCTCCACGGCTCATATATCTCCAACTTTGGTCGTTACCAATATGTTTATCAATTCAATGTTTTCGTTTTGTGGGATTTGCCTGTCCTTTGCTGTTATGAGGCCGAACGTCGACGCGAAGACCAATTCATCATGCAGAGTAGTACGTCCCCACTGATTGTTGGAGTCAAAAGCGGGTGATCTAATGTACATCTTTTCATTTCACGTTATCGGATATACTGTATGCAGGGCCCGAGGCGGTGTTGAAGCAGTTTCGAGCTGCTGAATAATTATACCATCTTTATCTTTTCCCCTACCTGGTCATTTTCTAAGTGATTTGCAGAACGAGACTCAAGTTGAGCTACGAGATCCTGTACTCCCAACGTTGATCGTTCTTGTCGAACGCGATCGGTTTCCCATCTCCCAACACCTCTGCCGGTTACACCCATGTTCGGGCATTCTTGATTACAATCATTAACACTTCATTTGTTAGAAGCTTGTCAAGTCGTTTTTGTGTTTGTTCTTGCTGAGCTCCTTTTATCGTTATACATGCATCGGTGGACTACTCCTGCATGTGTCTTGAGCTTTCTGTTATGGGGTGTGCTAGAGTTTTGCGTTGATCTATGTCCGGTGCCTGGGACTTACCGCGGCAATCGAAGGTAAATAATTTTCGGTTCTGCCTTGGCATGGACATAAAAAGGAGCGCATGCAAACTACACACATCAGAACGATATGGCTCAGTCTGCCACTTTCAACTCTTCCGGCCTCGCTGAAGCCTCATCGATGGACACTCCTTCGGTCGTTGGTTCTTTCAAGGCGACTGGGGACGACCTGAAGTGGAGGTTACATCATTTTCCTGGCTGTTAGAGTCAACTCTATCTTCAGCTTGCGTGCATTCTTCTGGCTTCCAAGTCCCTTTAACATTTTTGTCCAGTGGTGAATCCCGGCGGTTTTGGTTAGTCTATCGAGAATCTAGGTTGGCAGTGGGCACGTACGCACATCGAGGTTATAACTTATATTTCTGAGTGTGAAGTGAATTACTTTTTGTAGACTGATAGGTGACTAGGCCTAGTTAAAATGAACCTTTGATGGTCTAAAATGTTGACAGCAGGTTTCGAACCAACTCCAAGAGAAACAGATTTTGACTCTGTTACGGTAACCACATGGCTAAGACGAGATAGACGGACTGTTGAGGAAACCATCCATGAGTCAATGGCAAGCTGTGTTCCGATAGAAAAAGACCCATCATCCAGCAGGTTTCGAACCCGCACAGTCCAAGAGAAACAGATTTTGATTCCGTTATGGTAACGACTTGGCTGAGACTAGTTAAGATGCGCCTCCAAGGAAATCATCCATGAGTAGTGCCAAATGTCAAGGTGGGTTCTAATAGAAAAAAAAACCTTGTTGTCGGCAGGTTTCGAACCTGCTCAGGGCAACAGAAACAGATTTTGATTCTGCTATGTTAACACCTTGGGTAAGACTAGTCAGATGAATCTCGGAGGAAACCATCCATGAGTGAACACCAACGTGCGTTCTGATAGAGAAAAAAGATCTATACCCCACAAAAACGTTGACAGCAGGTTTCCAACCAACTCCAAGAGAAACAGATTTTGACTCCGTTGTGGTAACCACTTGGCTAAGACCAGATAGACGGACTTCTGAGGAAACCATTCATAAGTCAATGGCAAAGGTGTGTTCCGATAGAAAAAGACCTATCGATCAGCAGGTTTCGAACCCGCACATTCCAAGAGAAACAGATTTTGATTCCGTTCTGGTAACCTCTTGGCTGAGACTAGTTAAGAGGAGCCTCCAAGGAAATCATCCATGAGTAGTGCCGAATGTCAAGGTGGGTTCTGATAGAAAGAAAAAACTTTGTTGTCGGCAGGTTTCGAACCTGCTCAGGGCAAGACAAACAGATTTTGATTCTGCTACGTTAACCATTTGGGTAAGACCAGTCAGATGAATCTCGGAGGAAACCATCCATGAGCGAACATCAAGGTGCGTTCTGATGGAAAAAAAATCTCGT
Organism: Suillus cothurnatus; assembly: GCA_016758765.1. NCBI lineage: Eukaryota > Fungi > Basidiomycota > Agaricomycetes > Boletales > Suillaceae > Suillus > Suillus cothurnatus. The sequence goes on along the minus strand of JABBWL010000139.1, from coordinate 52,284 downwards.
TGTTGGCAGGTTTCAAACTTGCGCAGTTCCAGAGAAACAGATTTCGACTCTGTTGTGGTAACCACTTTGGCAGGGGCGCTTGGAGAATTGAGATGGACCCACGAAGATAAGACGGAAAATCATTTGTCGGCAGGTCTCGAATCCGCAGTGCGCACCACCGAAGAGAACAGGTTTCTAATCTGTTCTGGTGCCAGTTGGCCATGTGTATGACTATCTAAGGTAGACTTTGAAGGATCCAAGGATCCATGAGTAGATGTTGGAGGCGTGGAGAAAGGAAAAAGATTGTTGAGCATCGAAATTTGCTGTCCTATCATGCTTACTACCATGACCACAGTTTGGCAAGTCGAGGTGGATGGCGTCTACAAGTCGAAGAACATTATGCATTGATAGTAGAATCAAATAGGGTTAGCAGTCATTTCAAGTTGCCAACGCCAAATGAAATAAAAAGACCGTTCAATTCGATGGACATTGAACGCAATACCGTTGCCAGAATTTGAAATAAGCGAGTCGGCTAGCGCCAAATGAGTGCATTACATAATCGAACGCGATGAAGTCCGATAAACTTGTCCTGCAAACTCCAAAACTACAGTCATGTCCATGCACATATTCGGCAACGAGGTAAGTCTGGCAGGTTGATGACCTATCGTGCTCGACGTCACTAGGTTTTATCCAGGCAACTGAGGAAAAAGCAGAAAATGCTCGTCTATCCTCTTTCGTCGGCGCCCTCGCCCTTGGCGATCTTGTAAAATCAACGCTTGGGCCAAAGGGCATGAACAAGATTTTGCAATCGGCATCCTCGGGAGATATTAATGTGACTAATGATGGTGCAACGATTCTTAAGTCCATCCAGCTCGATAATGCAGCAGCCAAGATCCTCGTCAATATCTCGAAAGTCCAAGATGATGAAGTCGGAGATGGAACCACGAGCGTGTGTGTGCTGGCAGCAGAGCTTTTGAGGGAAGCAGAGAGGTTGATTGCTATGAAGATACATCCTCAGACGATTGTTGAGGGATACCGGATCGCGAGCATCGCTGGGCTTGCTGCACTCGAGAAAGCAGCAGTCGATCACGCGTAAGTCTTCGCGTTTTTCGCGTCGTTAATGAAATTTCTTACGGAAATGACTTGGTTTGTGTTCTCGAACAGCTCTGATGTTGCCCAGTTTCGTCAGGATCTTTTCAACATTGCTCGTACCACCCTGTCATCAAAAGTCTTATCACAAGACAAAGATTACTTTGCCAACCTAGCAGTAGATGCCGTGCTTCGATTGAAGGTACGTTGTAGCTGCTGTATTCGACGCTCGTATTCATCTTCTTCAAGGGTTCAACGGATTTGGAGCACATCCAGATCATCAAGAAGGTCGGAGGCAAACTCACAGACTCATATCTCGACGAAGGTAGGCTGAGAGACGCATCCAATATTGCTTATCTTACGGGCATACTATCCAAAGGTTTCATTCTCGACAAAACTATTGCTGTGAACTCCCCCAAACGGATAGAAAACGCGAAAATCTTGATCGCAAACACCTGTACGTGTGCGACCATCTCGTTTTGATTTGGAACTGAAGCACGGTCCCTGAAAAGCGATGGACACTGATAAGATTAAGGTTTTCGGAGCCAAAGTAAAGGTGGACTCGACAGGAAAACTTGCTGAGCTCGAGCGGGCTGAACGGGTATTTGCCCGCTTGCATTGCTTCGTTAATTTTCTAACGACGCAATGCAGGAAAAAATGAAAGCCAAAGTAGACGCGATCGCCGCACATGGCATCAATTGTTTCGTCAACCGGCAGCTCATCTACAATTACCCCGAGTCTCTCTTGGCAGAGAAAGGTATTGTGGTGATTGAGCACGCTGATTTTGAGGGTGTTGAACGGCTATCACTCGTCACTGGTGGTGAAATTGCAAGCACGTTTGACAGACCAGATCTAGTCAAACTTGGGAAATGCGACTTAATCGAGGAGATTATCATTGGCGAGGATAAGGTTGGCGCGATCGTTCACTTACTGATCCCGCGCTGATCAGAAGTCGCAGCTAATAAAATTCTCTGGTGTGGCTGCGGGTGAAGCCTGTACTGTTGTGCTACGTGGTTCAACTAATCAGATGGTCGACGAGGCCGAGCGCTCATTGCATGATGCGCTTTCCGTCTTATCGCAGACAGTCAAAGAGACACGTATTGTCTTGGGCGGTGGATGTTCTGAGATGTTAATGAGCTGTGCTGTGGAGGAGGCCGCGCGGAAGGTTAAGGGCAAGAAGGCGATAGCTGCCGAGGCATTCAGTCGTGCGCTGAGACAGATACCCACTATCCTCGCGGACAACGCTGGCTATGACTCTAGCGACCTCGTTGCCAGGCTAAGAGCAGCGCATTATGAGGGGCAGTCAGATGCCGGACTCGGTATGATTGTATTCTTTTTCAGGTTGATTCCGAACTTATAGTATTTTCAGATATGAACCAGGGCACCATTGGCTCGATGAGGCAACTCGGTGTTACGGAAAGCTATAAACTGAAGCGGCAGGTTGTCCTCAGTGCAAGTGAAGCAGCAGAAATGATAATACGGTATGCAGCGCTCCTTTGGGATAATGAGCCTTCTTTTGACCTTGGATGTGAACAGGGTGGACGATATTCTACGTGCTACACCTCGGAAGCGTGAAGCGGTATAACCAGAGTGGGATTAATTGTAGGAAAAAAACAGGGAAGCTCGCGGTGATCCTTAATAGTCGTCTTTTTAGAACCAAGAATGATTGTGATGACTTGCTCCAAGTGGTCGTGACCCATACTATCTCCATTTAGTAATTTCATTTTTGTCGCTGCATGTGGCTACCACCCCTGTATTTCAACCTTTCAAATTTGGTGACAACAGCGCGAGGCTTGAGTGTGAGTGACTGTGAGTGCTAGGTCTCCCCTTAAACATTATCCATCGATGTGACAGTCATATAGGCTAAAGCCGCTTCTACCTTTTTCGTCAATTATGGACGTGAAATGTCAATTACCCGTGAGATTTGGAAATGTCATTTTATTTGTCGTGGAACTCAACGCAAAACTAGTTTGCACCATGCTCAACGACAAATGGGAATAACCCCCCTGTTTACTTCAAGGAGTTTGGGACGCGGCCGAATGAAACGGATGGCACCCTTACACACCACTGTACCAAGTTTCTGAACAGATCCAGTACGATCAGCCAACCCAGCATTGATGTGATGTTCGAAAAGATATGTGAAGACGGTCTTTACGACCGAGATCAGCGTCGATGGACGGATCGCAGCCACTATTCCGATGCTCTACTATTCCTGAACTGCCTGACAGATCGGTCATATACAGTACCTTCTACAATGCCAGCTTCCGAGACGCAGCGCCCAAAGCGCCGAATTTGGGTCATGCATCCGACTGAATCATCAGTAAAAATCTCCGAGCATCAGGTATTACTTCTCGTGAATCATGACACTCAGGGTGTATCGGCCATGGATGAGGTGCACGCAATCGCAGAGCTTATATCTGATCATGACGCCCCGCATGATCAAAGTGGCTCCAGGCCCTTTCCGTCGACTGCCAGCACCTCTCTCTCCAGATATGATCGCCCTTTTCTGTTTGGTCTATCGATCCAGAAATCAGACACTATGCACCTGGTCAAGTATGATCGATACGGTTCTATGACCACCCCATTTCACATCCATCGTCATCCATGTGCAGTCATTGGCTGCATAGACACTTTGGCTACGTCTGATAGCTATTATCTAGGGTGTCATCCCAGCGTTGAGTCTGCTCCGATTCAACCCGATAATATATCCTCCAGATCCATCAAAACGATCTATTATCAGAAAGCTACCCGTTTGCGCCAGAGTGCAGACAATCACACACGCGTCAGACTAACAAGACCGCCAGTCTTCGGGTCCTTCGACGGGTCGCTGTTCCCTTGTAATTGCCCCTTCCAATGGAAATTTATTTCAGATTGCGGTGCTGCTCCTCAGGATCATGCACAGTTTTTGGATGAACTGAAAAATCTCGAGGGGGTACCAAAAATAGGGAAATATCGATCTATGACGGTTGACTGTACGATCGCCCACGAAAAGAGACTTTTTGGTCCACGGCATCTGATAGTTGAGAGCGTCATCCAAACCGTAGAGCATCTCATCGACATCACCTATTTTTCATCCCGCAAGGAGTTTTTCTTGGCGATAATATCCTGTATAGAAAGTGAGTAACGACGCGTTGTACAGTCCGACACCATGTTAAGTGTGTACAATAGCCCACCGTGCTGCGTATTTCTCGCACAAGCTGCTTCATAGTGATATCAATCCGCACTCCATCTGTCTGAGCGTGAACGATCCAAGTGACGAGAGTGTCATACCGTTTTGGAATTCGGACGGAACACCTCCCATACGGCAAGCGATGCTCTGCGGGTGGAGATTCGCAAAACACATGGACAACCCTGGAAATCAGATGATCAGTCTTCACAGACTCTCGGTGAGGCTTCTGAGGACCTATGTTGTTTCAGCGACTAGAGGTTTTGTAGGAATACTTAGCAACAGAAATATTGTGGCACAAGAGTTGTTCGCCACGACGAAGACACGATCTGGAATCATTCCTCTGGGTCATGCTTTTCATTTGCATCAATTTTATGGGACCTTATAGCCAAAAACGCGCGAGACTACCTAGCTGGGTACCCAAGTGGCTGCAGCCAAATCTCATGCCTTCGTATCGGCTAGATATATCTCAGGAGAGATTCCGGGTGGGGGACTGGACTTCCACCTGCAGTGCATCCTTTTCACATTACTTCAACCACCCGCCTATTGTGAATGGTCTTGCACATCTCGCCTCAAAGCTATCGCCACGAGGCTCCTTGAAAATTAAATCCGATGGTAGTAAATCTGCCACTTTCCCGGAAAATCCAGTCACGCACGACGACATGATTTTAGTATTGAAAAACATTATAGCAGAGCTCCCAGAAGAACAACCACCGTCGGAGGATGATATCCGAAAAGCAAGGGAAAGATATAGAAGTATACAGGGTCCAGTATCTCACCGGGCTCCAAATATCTACAACTGATCGCTATCACCAATCATATAGATGAGGGGATATTCAATGGGATGATCTACATTCCTCCGTTTTATCAGTACAAGTTTAATTATCATCTGGAAGGTGTCCAGTCTTCTCGACATCCAAAAGAATTGCCTTCAACATCTCATGGCAAATGGTGGCTTTGAGGAAAAGATCGCATTGACTTGGAATCGCCATTAAGTGTATTACACAGCTGAGATCAAAAAAGAGGGCATACCCATTATACCCTGGGGGTGGCGGAAATTCAGCTCGTCTTTCATCTTCCCACATGTTTGCCAGTCGTCTATCAATCCATATTGCACTAGGAATGAGCGTAGATATCCATGGGATTTCCAGGACGTTCGCTTCATTATGAAGCATTGCATAGCGCGGACCAAGAGGAGGGGGGTAGATTGGACTATCTGGATTGAATCGCAGAGGAGACACGAACCGAATGATTTGCGACCGTCGATTGCCGATGAGGCGGGAGTATTTTTGGACGGCCCAGGTAATATCGAGAGGCCCGCGTATATTCACAGAGGCAGCAGCAAAAGAACGAAGGAGGGAATGGGCTTTTGCGAGCTCAGTTTTGGTATTCAAGACGAGTTTAGATAACGGGTGGTCCAAAGACAGCAAATCTGGGTGGTTGTCACCAATTGTGACAAATACGTCTCTCACCGGTACATTCATCTCGCTTTTTGACCAACGATGGTGGGATCTTGTCCATCGCGAGATGATGCATCCAGAAAAGGCGAGGACGGGGACGACCATCGAGAGTTTCTCCCAAAATGAGTGACTTGAATACAGAATGACTGAGCAGCTGATCAGCCATGCAATATACTCCAAAATCGAGAGCTCGATGGCCTTCTCAAGTGACAACGCTACATATCTGGGTACGCTTGGGGCTGCCAGGAGAGGCTGGACAGAGTTGCGGCTGGTGAACAAAAGTATGAGCACGGTTGTTATGATTGACCGCCAGCCCGCTGGGGCTAAAAGATAGCAAAACCCCGTGGCATATACGGCATCTAGAGGAATATTCATGCTCTGAATTACTACCAAGTGGTAGATGACGAGTTGTTTGTCCTTGCTAGAAACTGAAGGCACTGGTAAACAGGCACAAATACGGCGGGCTATTTATGTACAAATTTCATCTCTGATAGTATATCGGTCAGTACACCCGCCTGTCAGAAAGCAGCCCGCGGGAGAGCGGAGTTCGATTCTCCGTCAGAGAGACATTTTTATACTTGAATGAAATTTCGAGGAGTGAAACTTGATTGCAGACTGTTTCGCTCGGTGCCGTGTTATTGGAAAGAATATGGCTCAAAGCTACGATGGAGGCATGCTTATAGATGCAACTGGTTTCTACTGTCGTCTTTACTAAGAGAGAAGTGTAGGTGCTGGAGACTCGCTGTGGAGACTAATACAATGTATCATATTAGTTGTGACCTCCTTGATTGCAGATTGCAGGGTATGCTATAGGAATATGAACACCATATTTCAGTTCAGTTCAAGTGGTACGACAAATTCAGTTCTATTCGCGTGAATTACGCCCTACGATCAGAAAACATGACATGGGATAATAGCGACAGCAGTGTGCAACACGACAACGGGGAAGCGACACAACAGCAGTGACAAGAAAGGCAAACACAGGGTATGCCATACAAGAGCATCCAATGACGAAGTGACACGATGAGCAACAATAAGATGGCGGGGAGAGCAACAGTACGGGTAATGGGCGTGAGGTGAAGCTAGTGTGGTCGACAGCCCTTCTCATTCCAATATATTCATTAGACTAGACAACACAAGGAAGCTGGGGAAGTTGGTGACAGTAAGAGGATGGCGACTTAGGGAGAAGACGATATTATGAAGAGAGATGAGGAGACAGTTGCCTCTACAAATTAGAAGTTTTGGGTTTATGGCGTCACAAAATTTGTGCAGACAGAAGACTTGGATGAGCGTGCCGTTATACTTGCATGTGACTGGATGGATGGGTGATTTCAAGCGGAGTTGTTGCCTGGTTGGGAGTGGGCGGGCCTGACATTGAGTGAAATTACCTCGTATTTCATGCTACATAAAAGCGCTTTCCTTGACGTGGAAAGCTTTTATTTGCACCTGAATACCTGGTTGTCAGCGCACATATCGTGTCATAGAAGTGCACGCATACGCATTTTTTTCTTTGTGAAACCGTTGATAGCCTACTCGTTGAAGCTGGGGGAGTGTTTATGGCAATGGCAATTGCATTCTCGACGAATGGCTCGTTGACGATGTTCACGGTGGATTCATCAAGTTCGCAGTTGTCTTTGAAGCGGCCTAAGGGCTGTGGTTGCATACGACGTGTCCTGGGCGTCTAATAGGGGTACTCAATTCTTGCTCCGAGCCTGTGTATACTCGCTAGATTCGCAAGCCATTAGAAAGCAGCGATTAGTATTTCAGGTATAAGCTGAATGTATCTGCTCACGTTCCAGCTATACAAACTGGGGCCGATGGTGATAGCTTCTCCTGCACCGAACGAATTTCGATAATCAACAGAACGGACTCTGAATGCGTGTTATTTGTTAACGAATGTCGGGTAACTGCCGAATGTCAAGCGATGTCATCTGGTGACAGCTGGAACTGAACCCAATAATTAATATTGAACAGCCCTAATGATACATGAAGCAGGTTGAGGCTGTGAAAAGGCACCAAAAGGCCCAGTATAATACGCACCCCTGGAGTCTGAAAGATCAAGACCCACAAGCTCTCCGTCAAGTTGTACTCAACACGGCATCCGAATGACGGAAGCAGAACAGCCCACCATTCGAATCACCACAGCTAGTCGAACATTTGAAGGTCATGGAAATAGTATTTTGGCAGCCGCAGTCTTCCCTGATGGACGCCGTATGGTGACGTCCTCGGGCGACAAGACACTTCGTTTATGGGATTTAGAAGACGGTGTTGTATTGAGGATAATGGAGGGGCATCACTTCTGCGTACGAAAAGTTGCAGTATCAAGAGACGGGAAATTCATAGCGAGCGGTGATGATGGCGGAGAGCTCATCGCCTGGAACGGAGATGGCGGACCTCTCACCCAGCCCATCAAAATCCACTTTAAACGGATATCGTCGCTTGATTTTTCCCCGGACAGCACATTCCTTGCGAGTGGTTCATTTGACACCACAGCGGAGCTCTGGAACACAAAAACATGGCGGGTGCAAGGAAACCCAATAAATTGTGGGTCTGACGCTGAAATCCTCTGGGTTCAGTATTCGCCGTCTGGTGAACATCTTGCTATCGCAACATTCAAGGATATCCAAATATGGTATCCAAGCAAAAGGGAATGTGTCACAAAGTTCCGGGGTCACTCTGTGTTCAGTGGGGCATATAATGTTTCACTCGCATGGACGCCCGATGGCAAACAACTTGTCTCGGCTGGTAATTTTGGTGATCCCACCATACGGATATGGGATTCATCGACCTGGATGCAGGTCGGTGAACCCTGGAAGGGCCATACCGACACTGTCTACATGATTGCCTTCAACCCTACCGGTACCCTTCTCGCGTCCACATCTGAGGACCACCAGGTTCGCCTTTGGCGGCTTTCGGATCGACGAACCATCGCCATACTCAAGCACCCCAGTGGGATATATTGTGTCACCTTCTCCACAGATGGGAAGTATATCCTGAGCGGAGGAGCAGATAGGATGATCTCAAAGTGGGCAGTACCTTTGAAGGAGGACATTCTGGAGGACAAAGCATCAGATGTAAGATTCTGTTCATTTTCCGTCCCTTCATCTCATTTTCTCTAAGGATGCGTTACGGGAAGACACTTTGAATGAACAGGAGGCAGATAATGTGTGTTCCCGTCTTCTTGCATATTCATCCTCAATCTTGATGCCAAGGTTCAACAGTCTGATTGCAAGGCAAGTTGTTTCCAGCCTTCACTCTTATCACATAATTTGTCCATGCGTGATGCAGGTCCTCACCATCAACACGACAGCCCGTAATGCATGCATAAGCGGAGACTTGATCACTGCTGACACACTGTTAACACATGATATCGGCGCTGATGATAACGACTACAGCTCTTATGCGAATCGCTCGTTTGTTAAGTCAAGAAATTCAGACTGGGACTGCGCACTTGATGACGCACTTAAGGTGGGATACACTGTATGTCGTGACCTTTTTAACACAGGCTAACTTATATGGTGAGATAGAGCATCAGTATCCAGCCCTCCTTGATCGGCTGTATCTCCAAGGGCATCGCCCACTGTGGAAAACGACAGTTCCAAGACGCAACGAAAGCATTTGACCTTGCGTTCATGTACGTGGACGCAGACTTACATAGAACTCGTCTTCTACTCTTGATTAAAGTACGTCAATTGTATCTCATATATTACTCTTTACTTACATGACAGCTGTCAGGCTATCGCCCTTTTCAATGCAAATCAACATGAGGAAGCAATTCTGCGCGTCCAAGAGCTAGCTACCACTCGTCCCAATTCAAATTCTCTTGCCTGTGGTATCGTTGAAGTGAGTGCTCCTGTCACAGTCAAGTCCAGAATTATGCGTCGATACTGATTTGTAAACTTTGCACTTTAGGCCTATCTACACGTCCAAGTGGGAATGAATGCATTAGACGACGCGCGTCACAACGAAGCTGCTGGCCACTTTACTGCTGCTGTCAACACTATTGGTTTCTCATCTATGTCGCCCATCCATTCTGAATATGATGTCTTCGTGGTGGTAGGTTGGTTGCAGTGCAACTGAAATCATTTTTTCACGCCCGACTGTGCCTTTTCTAGTTATTCGGGTGGGACCTCAAGTCCTTGTGGCGAACTGCACACCAGAATTGGTGCCATGCGCTCCTTCGGGCAGGTAGACTTCCAGAAGCCATCAAGGCATACCGATACATGATGGATAGGGCTGATGAGGCTACGAAAGCACACTGCCTTGATTGGTCCACTGGTAAGTCTCCATAATGTTACCTAGCATAATTCTCAACCCCGTTTCACTTAGCTTTCAAGCAAGACTGCAACATTCTCTATGCTACCACCGGAGTGACTGACCTCGCTGCGAGCGGAGATACTGCCCTCGCTGCGGGTAATTACGACAGGGCTGTCGAGCTTTACTCAGCGGCGATCGACCTCGATTTGGCAACCGATGCCGTCTTTGTGAACCGGAGTAAGGCGAGGTCAGGAAAAGTGCTATGGGACGAAGCTCTCCTCGACGCGGAAAAGGTGCAATAACAGCTACCGTTTCGTATTTGACGCTCATGTGGTGATACGCACTGGCAGGTTATCGAACTCAATCCCTCATCTTACATAGGATATCAGTTGAAGCATGCGGTGCTTCACGGCGCACGCCGATATGATGAAGCCACCGAGAGCTTCAAAATCATGCTTTCCAAGTTGGAAAATGCTCCTGATACACAAACACAAAGTACGCCCCAAAATAGCACATCCTTCAGCATTACTGACTCTTTGTCCAGACTTGCGCCAACAGTATGTTAGTCCGTCCGAAATAGAAGGCGTTATCGAAGAGTGCATTAAGGCTCAACTCGATGACGCCCCGCATCGTCTGCTTAATACCTTTACTGGGCGCTTATGCGATCGAGAGGTTCAGATCGATGCCTTCAAAACGAGCACAGAGTACAAGGAGCTTTTATCATCCACGATGAAGCATGCAGACCTTGGAAGGGAGCACATCCAAAATGTGGCAGCGATGTACTTCCGTTATGTCATGCTATCGCATAGGTGGGAAGGGAAGGAGTTGTTGATGTATACCATCCGGAGCAAGGTGGTATACGACTTAGATCCTATTGGCGGCATCGCGAAGGTGCAGTCATTCTGTAAAACCGCCCGTGATAAAGGGTATCGCTGGGCATGGATCGATACTTGTTGCATTGATCAGACTAACAATTTCGAGGTTCAACAATCGGTCAATTCCATGTTTATCTGGTATCGCCACTCAGCACTTACTATTATCTACCTGTCGGATGTTCCACCTTTGTCGCAGCCTGGCGCACTCACAAGTAGCGCTTGGAACACGCGAGGATGGACAGTTCAAGAATTCCTGGCCCCAAAATTTGTCCTATTTTATCAGAAGGACTGGTCCCTATATCTCGACGATCGCTCTCCCAATCACAAGGATTCTGTTGCAATCATGCAGGAGATGGGAGATGCGACGGGCATAAATACACGAACTCTTGTCGCCTTTTGTCCTGGGATGAGAGACGCACGGGAGAAACTCCAATGGGTATCCGCGCGTGTCACCACGTGGCAGGAAGATATCGCATACTCATTGTTTGGGATCTTCGGCGTCAACCTACCTGTCATTTATGGCGAAAAGAAACAAAAGGCGCTCGGGAGGCTTTTGCAGGAGGTCGTAGCTCAGTCAGGTGACATTAGTGCCCTGGACTGGGTCGGACAATCATCCGAATTTAACAGCTGTCTACCAGCCAACATCACTTCATACACGGCTCCGCCGTGCACGCTGCCATCTCTGTCCGAAGATGAAATTCAGAGTTCGGTCTCCTTGTTGCGAAATGCCGAGGCCATGGAATCAGCTTCGAAGCTTTATACCCTTCTCGACCACACGAGCGCTCCTCGTTTCGCGAACTGCAGACTGCATCTGCCTTGCATAGTATTTCGTGTCACAGCAGTGAGACGTAGTCATACTGAAGACCAGGATTCACATGCCACGTATGAAGTCAAGGCAGACGGTCTACGTGACCTGCTAATTACCACGGATGATAAATTAATTCCGTCCTCTTGGACACTTGCCACGCGGCAAACATTCTTGTTCGCTCGTCCATGGGATCGTGATCTCCTCGAGCTGCCTGATTTTGTGGAGCTGCCTGGCATTGCAGACGACACGCAGAGCGAGGAAGATTATTGGTCTGCACCTGGGACTCCGTTACCGGATTCTCATGACGGGTCCCTTGAAGCACAAGAACCAGTTGATTTGGAATCAAGCGAGCAAGCGTTGCGATTGGTCGTTCGCCTTGGACAGCCTTTCAGCGCATTTTTGCTAGCGCAGCAGCGTGGCGGAGAATACAAAAGAATCGCATCAGATTATTCTATCATTGCACAAGTCAACGATGTGGCCCTTGTTCAGGAAACGATGGACGTCAGGACACTTGAGATATTGTAGTGAGCAGCTATGTGTATGTATGTTGTACATTCTTGAGAATTCAGATCGACGGCTACATATAGTTGTATGCATCGTAATCCGGCCTTTGTGCTTGCATTCACGGCATGTCGTATCTGCACACTGTCAAATTTCAGGCCTTGAAGCTTGAAGCTTGATGGCATCCGGATGAATTGGTCATGCATTTATGAGTGAAATATTTGATTGATATGACCGTGGCCTCATCCGATGCCAAATGGATCATGCAACGGGTACCGTCCCACACCAGTTCTTCCGAGTCCGTCATCGTTGCTCAAAATCAGTCAGCCCAACCGAGCATATTCCGGTTCTGTATCCATGTACCTGGTGGTGCATTGATGATTCCTGAATGGCTAGATGTCTCTACCCAACTTGCCGACAAATCTATCGATTTTCAAAATTGTTCAGCCTGGCCATAAAATACACGCTATGGATCGTAGTCTCTGCAATTAATACCCTATACCTAGACTCTAGTGTGTGATAGATCACTATGTCTTCTTCGACTTCTGCACTCTTCTCCCCCATCCGCGTAGGCAACATCAACTTGCAGCACCGTATCGTCCTAGCTCCACTTACCCGTCTACGTGCACACGCAGATCATGTCCCAAGTCCACAAGCACCAACGTATTACTCTCAGAGAGGGTCTATCCCTGGTACTCTTCTTGTCGCAGAGGCCACATACATATCTCAGAACGCTGGTGGTTATCGTAATGTCCCTGGTATATACACCGATGCCCATGTGGAGGGATGGAAAAAGGTGTGTTGTGTCTTGCTCAATGATTTCACCAGGTGAGAACCAACTCACGCCTCGGACTGCAGGTAACAGAAGCAGTCCACGACAAGGGTTCTTTCATTTTCTTACAACTCTGGGCGCTCGGTCGTGCCGCAGAAATAGCTATTCTTGCCAAAGAGAACGATAGTCCCTACGTCGGTGCCTCACCCATCCCCCTCCCCGGAAGAACAGAAGTGCCACGCGAACTCAGTACGGATGAAATTAAAGAGTACGTTGCCACGTATGTCACTGCTGCAAAAAATGCCATTCGAGCTGGCTTCGATGGCGTTGAAGTTCACGGCGCGAACGGCTGCTTGATTGACCAGTTCATACAAGACGTTACCAACCAACGTACAGACGAATACGGCGGAAGCATCGAGAATCGCGCAAGGTTTGCACTCGAAGTAGTAGATGCCGTTGTGGAAGCTGTTGGTGCTGAGAGAACGGGGTTCCGAATAAGCCCATGGGGCGTAATTAGTGGTACGTGTGTCATGAAATACTACAGACATTTATTTAGCTGATTTGTGGCGCAGGTATGGGCATGGCAGACCCCAAACCCCAGTTCTCCTACGTGGTTGAGCAGCTGCGTAAACACAAACTGGCATACATCCACGTCGTGGAGCCGATGCCTGCTGAAATCACCGCTGAGAAGAACAGCGATTTCCTCCGTGATATCTGGCAAGGGGTTGAAGGAAGCACCTTCATCAGCACAAACGGGTATACCCGGAATAGCGCAATCGAGACAGTAGACAATAAAGGTGGCCTTATTGGATTCGGAAGGTTATTTATGCCAAACGTGAGCCATTTGTTCCCGGACTTGTCAGTGGCTAATTTGCCCCCCTTTTCTAGCCCGATCTTCCATTCCGTCTGTTGAAGGACATCACGCTTGAGCGGGGTGACCAGGCAACATGGTACGTGCCCGGTGATCTTACACCGGCAGGTTACTCGGATTGGCCTTTTGCACCAGAAAATAGTCAGCAACAGATAAGCAAATTCTGACATGGTTTTGTAAGAAATCCGCTTGCCTGAGGATGGAGAAGTACTACGGTTGGATCCGGCAAGATATGGCGAGACAATAATCCGTTCTCAAGTTTCAGAAATATTGATACTAGTAGCGTTTGCAGCGACATGTAATGTTAGTTTGATGTCAGTGCGTGATGAACAGGAGAAGGAAATAAGCGCCCCGGATGTTATAGCATCACGTAATGGGCTGTAATTGACCATAGTTCATTGTTTTAAGTTGGCATTGCAACCTCTGTAAAGATACTCTGGCAGGGTCCCACAACCTCCAAAGCAGACTTGTATTCCTTGTCCAACGTTCACCCCTGATTGAAAAGTGCTCTCTGTTGATTTCATATGGCCACTGATTTCTGGGCCAGTTCGCACTAGTGAGGAGGATCAAAGTCACAAGAGGTGTGAGAGGCTCATGGTGGGTATCATAGCAAACGATGGATAGTGGATCGGGCTACCTTGAAGGAGTCTCGTTCAGATGACCTACAATACGTGGACGATTCAGAGTACCTCGACTTCTTTGCAATTTTCTTTGTCAATGGTAAGTTCAACACACCTGCGGAATGCAGAATGGCACTCAACCCTTTCAGTTATAACAAAACTAGGAAAAAAGCTCAACTTCAGGCAGCGCGTCATCGCAACAGCCATTGTGTTTTTTCGAAGATTTTACATCAAAAACTCGTACTGCGAAACCGACCCATTATTGTCATCGCAGCATGCTGTTACGTGGCTGGGAAGGCGGAGGAGTCGCCCGTGCACATCAAGAATATGGTAGCAGAGGCTCGCCTTTTCTTCAGCCGTGTGTTTTCATCGCCAAGTCTATTTGTTTGAATACTGATATCAAGTTGCACAGAACAGCCGTACGGCGTGAAATATTTTCCTTCTGATAATTCCAAACTCGCCGAGATGGAATTCTACCTCGTTGCGGATCTTGAATGCGATCTCACTGTTTTCCATCCATATCGCACGTTGTTGTCCATTTGCAAGAAGGAGAGCTCGAACGACTTGCAGACAGAAGCCGGTGAAGTGGGAGTGGGAGTAGACGACGGGCCAAGGTATTGGGGAAGTGGAGATGGGCAACTCGAGTTGCCAGATGATGCGTTCCAGCTAGCTTGGTGAGCGAATTTGTTG
Organism: Suillus cothurnatus; assembly: GCA_016758765.1. Classification (NCBI taxonomy): domain Eukaryota; kingdom Fungi; phylum Basidiomycota; class Agaricomycetes; order Boletales; family Suillaceae; genus Suillus; species Suillus cothurnatus. Next base: position 37,196 of record JABBWL010000139.1, on the reverse strand, counting down.
GAGAAGTGTCTCATAACTGATTTTTAATTGCAGGTCTATCATCAATGACACATATCGCTCAGATCTTTGTTTGCTTTATCCTCCCCATCTACTCGCCATTACGGCGCTCTATCTTGCTGTGGTTTTACACGGTCCAACTAGAGAGCTCCTGCAACAGCAGTCTCATTCGGTTGAGGCGGCACCAGTCCACAGCTCCCCGAGAAGATCATCGCGGCAAAGTTCTAGTACATCATCGGGTCACATAAAGAAATCCTCACAGGACTTTGTTGCCTTCTTTGCTGAACTCAACATTTCAATGCCATTAGTCGCCACCATTGCACAGGAAATCATTTCACTGTACACACTCTGGGAGCGGTACATTGAAGATTCCGATCCCGCCGATTCTGCAAGGGGTGCATTCTTCGGACATGCGCAGACACAACCAGGAGTGAGCCATAGCGGGGTATCTACGCCCGTGGAGAGCTTGGACGATGCACAGAGGCCGCATGGTGCTACGCCGACATTCTTACTGCAGGTCTTGACGAGGATGAGGGAGAACAGGTTGTCAGATATGGCGCACGCGTCTTCTGGGAGGCCTGTTGTGGTGAATAAGATGTTAGAGCGAACTCAGGCTGCTGGGTGATGGTGATTGTTTGTACCATTATTCGATACGTTGCGTATGTATGTACGTTTTGTGTTCCACCTGATTAGCTAGCACGAAACGCCTTCAAGTCTCAATAATGTTCAGTGAAAGCACAATCTGTTCAATAACAATTTGCTGACTCAATTATGTAAGTATGTACTAGCCTCTCAGCAAGACCTTGATCAGATTCATCAGGAAAATTGACAGTCCGAAGGCTGGACGTTTGCGGTCCACGACCAGTCTGTAAATTTCGCACGCTCGGCGTCAGCCACCGCGCATGCGCCTCGTTCAGACTTGCCGCCGGTTCGAACGGAGAGACCTCCAACACCACAAGTCACAACTCGATCGCGTTCGATCATGGCCAAGCTGGAGAAAGTCGTTTGGTGAGTGTTTTTTTTTACCTTTCACTGGTGTTGACTTCTACTGACACTTCTCATCGACACTTACATCAAAGATTCTGCCCACTCTGATTCTGCCCACTCTGATGCCATGCGCAAGACTGACTGACTGGGCACTCAAGTGGATACCTGATCAGCGTTCCATCCTCAGTGAGTCTTCCCTCTTTACCTTTAACTTCTACTGACACTTCTCATCGACACTTACATCAAGGATTCTGCCCACTCTGATGCCATGCGCAAGACTGACTGGGCACTCAAGTGGATACCTGATCAGCGCTCCATCTTCAGTGAGTCTTCACTCGCTCTCACTGCTGCTGTTGAAGGCATTTTTCTTCTCTATATTCGCAGGGTTGACTGTGTTGGCTCTACCACACTTCTCATCGACACTTACATCAAGAAGGATTCTGCCCAGCGCGAATACCTCTTTGACTGACTGGGCACTCAAGTGGATACCTGATCAGCATTCTATCTTTGGTGAGTCTTCAGTTGCTTTCACTGCTGTTCAAAGCATCTTCTTCTATTCGCAAGGCTGACTGGGCACTCAAGTAGATATCTTATCCAGCGTTCATCTCCGGTGAGTTTTGCTGTTGTCCAAGGCATCTTCAGATTCTTCTCTGGTTCCTTTGCGTCTCTAGATGCTCTTGCTGTCAGTCTCATTGGCATGAATGCCAGGCTCATTTGGAAGTACATTGAGTTCATCGCAGACTGCTTGCTGTGATGGACAAGGTACAATACCACCAATACCACCAAGCCCTTCATCTAGCCTCGTCTGCAATGTAAGATCAGTAGTGTTGTCTGTAATGTAGAATCATTAGCATTGCCTGCAATATAAAGTCAGTAGCATCGTCTGCAATATAGAGTCAGTAGCAGTCAGTAGCATCGTCTGCAATATAGAGTCAGTAGCAGTCAGTAGCATCGTCTGCAATATAGAGTCAGTAGCATCGTCTGCAATATAGATTTCTTATTGCCTGTGATGTTGTGAGTCACATGGGCGAGAACACGGTCAAGGATTACTCAATGTAAATTCAGTAGCGTTGCCTGCAATATAGAGTCAGTAGCATCGTCTGCAATATAAATTGCTTATTGCCTGTGATGTTTTGAGTCACTCGGACGAGAACACCACAGTCAAGGATTACATTACTCATCCAGTTCAAGGATGAAGTATTCCTTGACTGAAGGGACCACAGTCAAGGATTATTTCATCCAGCTCGAGGACATCACGGTCAAGGAATACTTCAATCAGTTCAAATACCATGGCCAAGGATTACTTCATCCACCTCGAGGACACCATGCTCAAGGATTATTTCATCTCAGAACACCACAGTCAAGGATTATTTCATCCACCTCGAGGACACCACAGTCAAGGATTATTTCATCCACCTCAAGGACACCACACTCAAGGATTATTTCATCCGACGAAGACAAGTCAGTGAGTACTATATTAGTCTGTAGGTATGCTAGCTACAATATGTGCGCCATCGCAAAGAAATAACAGCGTGAATATGATATTGACCTGGTGTGAATTAAGAGTATTAGTAGTAGTGGAGTTGGTTGCAGGTTGAGATATGAAAAAACCAGGAAATTTTCGATACTGTAGGCACCAGTACTGAAGACTATCGTGAAACAGAGTCATGCCGCTGTGCTGAGCGCATCTGGGCAAGTCGTAGTGTGATGTCAGGTCTGGTGTTGAGTAGCTCCTTCCATCTCTTTGCGACTGCGTCATCTTTGCTGAGAAAGTGAGTCTGTCCACGCTTGGAATACTGAAAAGCTCCATCAGCATCTGGACAGCCGAGATTTCCGCCAAAGAACTCTCATGCATCAGCAGCATCTTGTGCAGCTTTTTCGGCTCGACGCACAACCAAACAATTGAGTATTTGCTGGTACGAGAGCTTATTGTGAGTCTCTGGATTGGAGTATTCGCTCCAGAATGCATCAGCGTCCGAAAACCGTTCCCACTCTTCTGCGATAAACTGACAGTGAATGTGGTATCAAAATTCAACTTGAGCTAAGTGAGGGCAGAGTTTGACGGACCTTCCAGTTACCCCACTCGACTTTGATGGAGTCCCACACAGAATGAGCACGTCCCTTCGACTTCTTGAAGAATTCACCCCAGTACTTGACTGGAATCCCACGCCCATCAACAGTGAGCAAATTGGATTCCTTCCACTCACGACAAAGTCGTTCGATGTCTCCCGAGAAATGAATGAGTGGCGGTCCTTGTAATTTTGATTTGTCATATGGAAAATCCTCATCTCCAAGCCGGGCAATAGCTAAGTTCTCTTGGGGAATGTTGCCTCATGAAACTGTCTCAGTTGGTGAAAAAAACGGTCCAGTAAGAACATGCTGTTGGGATTGTACAGTGGGAATGGGTGAAACCTGAACATCATCAGCCGGTAGAGCAGGTGGACTTGAGCTGGTATGAAACCGTAAAACTTGATCAATTTTATTCTCGACCTCGTTGACACGGTTAAACAAGTGACGTTCAAAGCATCGCATTGAGCAAGCAAGCGACAACGTTTCCTAAACAGGTGTGATTCTCAGCGCTTGATACCATCAATAGGACTCTTACCTCATTATCACCGTGATGTGATCCTGTGGCTTCAGCACTAGCAGAAGTGTCTTGTTGGACCTTGACTGGACCTAAGACTGGCCGAAGATTTGTACCGATCCCAAAACAGGTGACGACAGCTTGTGCCTAAACATGGTTTTTGTGAGCCTCATCTTAGTATGAGACAGCAAAGTTAGATACCCAGGACGAGTTTGCCTGCCTGTCACTGTCCTGCAACGTGCTCTGGACTCGGTCGATACCTTTTTTGCTTTGGTACATCACATGTTCAACTTCTCCTCCAAACTGGGACTGAATCCGTTGCGACGAAAGAGAGTTTCCTTTGATGCCTGTGTGTACTCCGCGTTTTCGCTTCTTAGCAGGTTCAAATAAGCTACCAGATGTTAATTTCGTGACAAAATCATGCGGTAGACAGTAGGGCCGCTGACCTTAGCCACTCCTCTTTGCTAGCAGCAAAGTTTCGCAGTCGTTCGAGAAGAGCAAAACGTGTGCCTGATAAAGGCAGTCCATAAGCCATCAGACGAGTCTTGATGACTGCCTTTGTAGTATCTGCTCGACTAATTGGGGGGGCAATTCATCAGAATAAGTGAGACATTAATGATCATTTTCGTATTGACTGCTTCTACCCACACAGCGAAATGCTCTTCCTCAAGTGCTTCATTTGGAACATACTTTTGTCCGAGTTTCGGCAAAGTAATGAGCTCAATGGCAGGCATGGTGCATGCACAACATTGTGAGATGGAAGGTGGCACTGTGACGGGATCGGACTCGCTTCAATCAGTCCCTCAGCCACACACAATTTGACCTTTTGCTACATTCATAATGTCTTTCCCGGGTGCTGCTGCATATTTCACCGAGTCTGAGGGAGTCAGTCTCGAAGCTGTTGAGGATGACCATACTGAAGAAATAGAATCTCTTGAGGCCAGCTTTGAAGTCGATGACCAGCAATCAACTGGCCAGCTGCGTTCGGCTGTACGCACTAGCAAGACTGTTGCTACTACTACTAGTGATACTGGACCTTCGACCACGGCTACCTCTGCTAGTCACGACATGGATTACAACCTCAAAAAAGCACTAGAGCATGTCATTGTGAGCAGTACTCTAAGCAACTATGAAAGGTATGTGCTAGTCAATGTCTGAATAAGTGCGAGACTGCGGCACACCAGGCTAATCAAATATGTCCGCAGGCTTTGGCAACAGTTCAAACAATTCTGCGTGGATATCGGCAAAGTGAAAACTACAGACGAGGCCGAACATCTCCCGTCGAACATATCTGCCGAATATCCAAAGTGCATAGCACTTTGGATTATGGATAAGTGCGATCGTTGTGATGTATTGAAGCCCTCGCTAACTACTTTCTGTTTCATCCTTAGATGTGACGAAAATGACATACGGACTGGCAAGCCCAAGCTCTTGACCATGCCCCGTGCAACTTACAATAATGCACAAAAGATGCGAGCAGCAATCAGCCACAAGTTCGGACGTGATTACGGACTCGGAACCCAGCCATGGATGGAGAATCCTGTCCATCCCGGTGAAGGGTGAGGCTCGACTACAGGGATGAAAAGGCGGTTTGGGATGATGGGGAAACTCTGCAGTAAGACCCGGGCGCGAGGTATACACTCGACCCGTAGGACAGCTACTGAGAGGGAGAACCTCGGAATATGGGCAAGGGACTCTCTTGCAACGAGGGAGGGTGCTCTAAGGCGCGGGGAACGCGAAAGGCGCGGTGCGCGTTATGGTCTATACGCGCGAGTTGTCGTGAACGCGGATACACGATAATCCAATCGTATATTGGGTACTTTTAGAATCTAACTATGGCTAAGGAGTGGGGAGTGCGCGAAGTGTGCGAACTAAAAGTCCAGTAAGGTCTCTATATACTGTATCTATAAGCGCGAAGGCGCGCGGTACCAAGCCGAATAGCGCGCGGTCCCGAGTAATTAGTATGTATGTAACTATATGTAAGGCGCGCGCTCGGTTCCGAAGTGGACGCTTTCGTAGCAATTGAAATAACTTACCAGTAAATCAGCAAGGACAAGGGGCGGGCGGGTGTGTGGAGATAGGCGCGAGGCGCGCGAGCGCTGGACGCGGTGATTTGAGCCTGTAGGACCTCAATATCAATAGGTAGACGCGATGTTCCCTACATCTCCCGGGGACTTGAATTCTGAGTGTCCCCACTCAGTCCCTTATAGCGCGAGAGTCTGGACACAGTGAATATGGCGTTAAAGGGGGAGTCAGGTGACTGCGTGATCAGAAGCGTTCCCGTAGTCGCGAGAGAGGAAGCATATGTGTGATCGCGGGAGAAGATGCATTCCTGTATATAAACGCGGGATAAGAAGTGAATGCGTATGATTGCGAGAGAGGAAGCGTGCGTGCGAGCGCGAGAGAGGAAGTGAAAGCATTTGATCGCGAGATAAGAAGCGCGCGCGCGAGCGCGAGAGAGGAAGCGAAAGCATTTGATCGCGAGATAAGAAGCGCGCGCGCGAGCGCGAGAGAGGAAGCGAAAGCATTTGATCGCGAGATAAGAAGCGCGCGCGCGAGCGCGAGAGAGGAAGCGCGCGCGCTATCGCGTGATCGCTGATCTAAGCGGAATGTGTTGTTAAAAGGGGGGGCGTGCGCGTTCTCGCGATTCTGTTATCTCCTCTTCATATCATCTATCATGCCTCCCTTCACTTTATCCCAACTTCAATCTACCCCTACCCCTGAACCTGAGGTTCGGGCGCCTGCCCATGCCAAAGGCGCGTCTACTGCAGAGGAACCAACTGAGACCCCCACTGAGCGCTTGCTCAAAGGATGGGGCGTTATTTTGCAATCGCTCGAGGCGTGCGCGATGGCGGCGCCTGATCACAAGCCTGACCTGTTGGAAGATCAGGAGGCGTGGATGCGCGAGTGGGTCTCCGTGAAGGTAAGCGCGCTTGATCCTTTTGGCGCGCATATGCGCGGGCGCGCGCTTTTGTACTTATGCATCATTGTCAGAACAATCTAGAGGCTTGCGCTTTGCGCGCGACTGAGTTAGGCGTCGATTCGTTGGATATGAGCGCCGAATATGTGGAATTTCTGAAGAGAGGGCGCAGGGAGTATAAGGCGCTTGAGGCGATCGTGAAGGGGTGGAAGGCGAAGGCGGTTGAGGATGTGCCAGAGGCGCCGCCTAAGAAGCGCGCGACGCGCGCTTCTAAGGCGAAGGCTACTGACGCGTCTGGAACTGACGCTAGCATTAAGGTGAGTTTGCATGATTCCTTCTAGCGCTTTGACTGAGAAGTGGTGCGCGTTTAGCGCGCGGTTGAGCGCATGTCTTTCACCACTCCCCCTCCGCCTCCTCTGCGCTGCGCGCCCTGCATATCTAGGAACATAAAGTGCAAAGGCGCGCCTGGTAGGTGGTGCGCTCAATGCAACGTGTCCAGGCGCACTTGCAATTTCTGTAAGCGCCTTTGCTATATTTCGCGTTTTTGGCGCGCGCTGATATCTGTATAGCTAGGCCTAAGAAGGGATTGCCTAAGCGCGCCACTGGTGAGGCGTCTGCGAAGGAGACCGCGTCCTCTGTAGCGGTCGATAATGAAGGCGCGTTTGACGGATTCGACATGGAGGTGGAGGTTTTCGATGGCGCGCCTGGAGAAACCTCTCCTAGCGCTAAGGGTAGCGCGTCTAAGCGCGCGCTCAGTCCCACTGAGTCTGCGCCTCCCTTCAAGGGCAAGGGAAGGGCCAAGGATACTGAGGAGGAGTTGGAAGATGTGGAAGAAGAAAACGCGCGCTTGAGGGAAGAGAACGCGCGCTTGCGCGCGTCCGCCCTAGGTATGCGCCAGTATGCGCGCGCCCAGCAGGCTGACTTGTTGGCCTTGTCCAACAAGCTCTTCGACATGTCCCAGGAGTGGGCTGACTTTGAGAAGCGCGCCAATGCTGCGCTTAACTGAATTTACTGTATCGTCCTGTAGCCTGCTCTTAGCGCTTTGTTGTAACATCATTTCTTGGTAGCGCGCTCAATGTAACACCATGTCCTTGTCCTTTGCTGATTTACTGGCTGCAATTTAAGATGAAAACAAATGAGTGAAATAAGGCGCAAATGAAATAATAAGGCACGAATGACTATACGATGGTAATACGAGGGCGCGCGCGCGATTGGTAACCTTATAAACTTGAACAAATGTTGCGCGCTTGATTATATGAGGACGCGCGCCTTTGTCGGGCGCGCGCGCGTTAGGGAATGATAGGAAGGAATTATGGCGCGGCGCGGCGCGCGTGTTGCAACGGAAACTCGGTATCTTATGCACATATAGAGAGACTGATTAGGCGTATTGCGGTGAGACGGTGTATGATAGGACTATTATGGGTATCGCGCGGGCGCGCGCGACTGAAATAATATGCGATAGGGTTGAGTTGCGGGGATGAATATGCATAGCGCGCCTCATCCGTTAAGCGCGCCTTCTGGATCGTCCTCCTCTGGTTCTACGGTTTCGCTCGCCTCCATTTCGTCTATGCTTTCGTCATCAACGCCCGTCATCTCGGTGACTGATACGCGCTCGTCGCAGCGCGGGTAGTATGGAATAACGCGAAATGCGGCGAATCGAAGTTTGGATATGGCGCCGTCTAGCTCAGCCAACATATATGATCCTCCCTTCGTACGACGTACTACAACCATTGGCCCAAGGTAGCGTGGCTTCGTCTTCTTGCTCAACTCATATTCGACCTTCGAATTGCATACCAGGACATAGGCGCCAGGTTGAAAGTCGTGCGATTTGATGTTCGCGCGGAAGCGCCTTTCGAATTCGCGTATCGATTTAAAGCGCGCTGCTACAACCCTTTCTCTAATAGCCTCTAAATCCTCTGCGCGTTTCTGCAGTTGACGCGCGCGCCAAGCTATCAACTCGGTAGTCGTTAGCGCGCCTCGGCGCTCGAGGGGCGCGAGGAACGTTGCTTCAGCCAAGTCAAAGGGAAAAATCGGCTCGACACCGTGCATCATGAAATATGGCGATAAGCCCGTCGCCTTCTGTATGGTTACGCGTTCCGCCCAAAACACTGAGTGAACCACTTGGCTCCAGCGCGTCTCGTCTCCTTCGCAGGTCTTAATGATGGCTTCTCGGACATCGCGATGCCGCCTCTCGACGATACCATTGGCTTGAGAATTATAAGGCGAGACGTGTATCGGGTGAATCCCGTATTTGCGCGCGAGCTCATCTACTGCGATCTTATACGCGGGCGCGTTATCCGTTACGATCTCGGTGATTGGTCCCCATCTGCACAACAGCTCTTCGAAAATAAAGGCGCATAGCGTGCGAGTGTTCTCCTTGCGCAGCATGCGCCATTCTGGGTACGATGTAAGCGCGCAGCGCGCTTGTACGAGGTACTCAAATCCGCCTGATTTAGGCATCTTCATCGTGTCAATGTGTGCCTTTCGGAATAATCCTCCTGGTATCGGTACAGTAGGGGGAATATGCAGCTTGCGCGTTTGCCGGACTTGGCACTCGTGGCATGTCTTCGCGTACCACTTGATATCCTCTATAATGTGCGGCCACCAAAAGCGCAAGCGCAGGCGCGAGCTAATCGTATAGATTCCCTTGTGCCCTAAATCGTCGTGTGCTTCTTCAAGGACTCGGTATCGCTTACTGGGGGGTAGGACGAGTTGGTGCTTGCCGTGCGCCTCTCTGCGCCATAGCTTATCTTCTAAGACAAAGAAACGCGCCGCCTGTCTTACGAAGGTTTCGAATTCCTCATCCGTAAGATCCAAAGGCCTTTTGCGCGTAATCAAAAAGCGCTCGATGCTCGTCAATAGCGCGTCTTGCACGCGCGCTTGTTCTGAGCACGGAATGTCTGGCTTAGGATCTTCTGCGCGGGTAGCGTCGAAATATACGCGCAATATGGGCGCGCGCGCAGTTTGCGAGGTGAAGCACGTGTTATGTACGTCGTGGCGTATGTCTACGCACCCGCCATATATGCGATAGGTACGATCGTTCAAAAGCGCGATAGAGAACGAATAAGCGCGGTCTATCCAATCTTCATAATCGCCGTCTTCCATAGGGTCTTCTTCTACTGGCGGGCGCCTTGAGAGGCCATCGACGCCTTTGTGTTTGAGCGCGGATACGTGTACGAGCTTGAACGAGAATAAAAGAATCCCCGCGATCCATCGATTAATAGTCGCGTTTGGCTGCAAGTCGGGATTATTGATCATCCCCTTGATGTACTTCGCGTCGACTTCCACCGTAAGGTTCTTCACGCCGAAGATGAAAACGCGCACTGCGCGCAACGCGCGAAATAGCCCGTATAGTTCCAACTTCGCTTGGGAATAGCGACTCTCTACTTCAGTAAGCGCGATTGATCCGAATCGGCTTGGGTAGCGCTTTCCATCCTCGCCTACTTGTAACAGAATGAATCCAATGGCGATGTTCGAGGTATCGACCGCTAAAATAACTTCGCGCTCGCTCGCGTAATCTAGGCGCTTAAGCGCGGGTGAGCTTAATACCGCGTCCTTGAGAATCTGCATGGCTTCGCGTTGCTCTGCGCCAAATATGAAGGGCGCGTCCTTCTTCGTAAGGTTAATAAGGGGGCGCGCTATGCGCGAGAAGTTGCGAATGAATATGCGCAAAACACCGCAAGTCCCCAAAAATCCGCGCACTTGTGTGTGGTTGGTAGGCTCTGGCCAGTCGCGAATTTTCTGGACTTTAGATTCTTCGGGCACGCGTCCTTCAAATGTGCATTTGTGCCCTACGATAGTAGCGGTAGGCGCCGCTAAAACGAACTTAGACGCGGATACGGTAGCGCCTACGTTCTCCAAGCGCTGTAGAATGCGGTTGATCACGATGCAATGTTCCCATATGAAGCGACGTATGCCTGGGTTATCGGGGATGGTCTCATAGGTACCGTCCGCGCGCTGATAACGCGTTTGCACAGATTTGACTGGGACGTCGTCAACGAAAGGCGACGTGTATTCCAGAATCTCGTGTTGAAGAATAAACGCGGTGTCGCCTTGATACACCTGAACAGCGTTGGCGTGACCTTGCGGGAGCGTAGTTAAGCGATGTGGTCCCAAAGGCGTACCAAAGGTCGTTAAATCGCGCGAATCCTCGTGAAGCGCGCGCTGATCGTATCCTGAGTACAAGTCCATCATACCGTATACCGCGTAACCTGCGAATGATTCTGCAAGGTGCTCGACGAACGGCGGAAGCGACGCGTCGCGTATAGTAACCGCGTTGAGTGGCTGCAGGTCGTGCACTAAGCGCAGGGACTTTCCATCCTTCTTGACAACGCAAAACCAGCGCGATCGATAGGCGGCCGTTGAGGGCTCGTACACGCCCGACGCGATCTTTTCCTTTATTATGCGCACTACCTCTCCCAAGGTGGCTGGAGGAATGGGAATATTGCGCTGCGACCAAGGCGTATGAGGGATCGTAGGGATCTTGTATGGCGGAAAACATGTCTCGTTTAGGCGCCCTCGCTTGGAGGCGTTCCACGCAAAAGCGCGTTCGTGCGCGCGCACAAGCCATTGTACTAACTTGAGTTCTTCTGGCCATAGCCATTTGGCGGGATCGAGATCTAATTTATCTGCGCGTTCGCGCGTAAGGCGCGCGCCTGGACTAAACTCTGGGGGGCGAGAGGGCAGGGGGGGTAAACCAGCTAAAGGGTCAGCGGGTAATTGGCGCACTACCCTATACTCTGCGGGCATAGCAGTAGGTACGGTTCTGACTTTCTTAGCGACTGGCTTGTATATTAGCGCGTGACGCGCGGGGTCGAAAGTGTAAACGGAATTAAAAGCATTGATTGACGCCTTATCTAGGACAGAATGCGTGGATGTAAGGTGCGCGTAACGCGCGGAGTACTGCGCGTTGGGTATAGCAAATGAATGAAGCGTAGGCGCTTGGAGCATATATTGAGAGGCGCCTTCCGCGCGCGCGATGCGCGCGTTAGGCGCTAAGCGCGAAAAGGAGCGTTGTGTCGGTGAAATTGGAAAATATGAATTAGAATGCATTAAAGAAGGTGGATGGAGTAACGAGTCTGAATGGGCGCCTCCCCGCGAGTGTTGCAGATCATCGACAATTAAAAATCCTCATCTTTGGAAACGTCTATCTGCGCGCTATTGGCGCGCTTCGATTCTTTGGGTGCAACGCGCTTGACCCAAGGCAGGGTAGGGATGCGCAACTCCTTACGCGCGTTTGGATCGGTTAACAGAATATCCTGTTCGCCATTGGGTAGATCGAACGTTCGGCATGAAGTTAGCTTGAAGAATGGGCGCCCCAAGAGGACGTCGAAGTTCGCGCGCGCGGTCACTTGCACTTGGAAGTACATGGGCCCCGCGCCAAAGTCGAGCGGGACATTCTCGATTACGCCTAATGTCGAGTCGCACGTCATATTGACAGACTCCATATTGAGACTGTGATCCGATCTCAGAGGGACTCCTAGCTCTTTCCATACCTCCCTAGGCATGACAACTACCTCGGCGCCTTGGTCCAGGACGCATGTGAGCGCGCGCCCTCCTATGGTAGTTGCGCGTATACAGCGCAAAGGCGCGAAGTGATCCGCAACTATCTTGCCATCATCGCTTCGTAAGCGCACGCCTTCGTATTGCTTGAGCCACGCGTCTGTGGCAGGCTGTCCCGATAGTTCGTGCACTGAGACCGCGCCTACCGTAACGCGCTTCTTCGTCGTGAGCTCGCGGAAGTGTTGCCTAACATCTGGCGAAACTGCCAATAATTCTCGTACAGGGATATTCAGGTTGGAATCGAGGAGGCGCTCGACAACGCGCTTGTCGGCCTCTTTGTCTTCTAATGCGAATGCATAGCGATAGGTAGTTGATTGCGCGGTAGGTGCGGATAGCGGAGGCGCGGGTTGCGGGGACGTAGAATTACTGGTGGACGATGGGGTTGATTGGGAGGGTGCAGGCGCAGCGCTTTTAGGCGCCAAGGTAGATTTCTCCGTAGAATCGTTAGCGACAGGTACATTATGCGGCGCGATTTTCGCGACTTCCAATCCTTTGCCTTTTGAGCTCGAGGCTTGGACTTCTGGCGAGATAATCTCGTCCTCAACCGTCGCTTGTTTTGAGGCGGGCTGTGGGCACGGGCGCGTACTGGGAGGTATTTCAACGCCATCGAAGCGCACCGTCTTTCCCTTCGTGCCGCGTTTCTGCTCGCGCTTTGCAGTGACGTACGCTAGCGCTTCTTGCATCAGGTTCACGGTCTCGTCTTCATCGCTTTCTTCTTCATCCGGGTGCGCGATTGTGTGTACAAACGCGGAGGACCCTACCTCGACTATGGCGTCGATCTCTGAATTGGCGCGGTAAAACAGCCCGGCCGTCACGCCTTCACTCGTCCTTACTTCTTGCGTAGCGCGGTTGGCGTAGTATCGATCAAGCTTGTCTTTCATCAATCCGCGCCCAGGAATAAAGTCGCCGTTGGGTAAGACGAGTTTGCGCGTTTCCTCGTGGACCTTGCATTTCCCCGCATCTATGTACCTTTGTCTTTCTAGGCAGCGCGCGAAGAAATGTTCAATACTGCCGCAGAAGGCGCAGTCGTTAAAGCTAGACGCCTCGCGCCTATATTCGCGCTTAATGACTGTCCCTGGCGTAGGCGCCTGGTCGCGCGCGAAAGGCGCTGGAGGGGCGAGCGTTGGTATCGCGTCTTGCGCGTTAGGCGCAGAGGTTGGCGGAGGCGCATTTGCTGGTAGTACGAATTGTCCTGCGTCATATACTTGCGTGTATGGGTATGGATCTTGAGGATAGTGATCTGGGTGCTTGATCATAAGGCGCGTTCGTATAGGCGCCTGCGCCTCGCTAGGGATACCTTCCATGAATATACGATCGCGCTCCGCTTTGCCAATACGGTCCTCGTTTAGTAGTGGCTGCATAATCTTCCTAAACGCGCGTAGGTAGGCGCTTAGCTCCTGGCCTGAGAACATAGGCTTTTGCGCGTATTTGCGCGCGAGCGCTTGTAAGTCCGCGGGCGCATATCGCCTTTTCCCATCCCATCCCGGATACATCACTTTGATCTCCTTCATGAATGCGTCGTAATCGCTCGTCTGCGCTTCAGGTAAGCCTGCCCATAGTTCTCGGTCCTCGCGTTCAAGGTACTTAATTATTCCTTTGATCTTATCAAGCCCCTGCAGTCCTGCTCTGTCCGCGCATTCTTCGTACGCGTCAATGAACTCGGCGAGCGTGTCCGATGTCCCGTCAAACTTAGGCGCGCGGTCAGTACCGCGGAAGGGCATTTCGTACGGCGTTGTAGACATGGTGGAGCGCTGCGCTATTGTAGGCGCAAAGGCGATAGGCTTGGTCGATGTAGGAGGCGCGTATGCGAAGGGCAGGTTTGAGAGGATCTTTCCTCCAGGAATTGAGCTAGGCACGTGGGGCATTTCAAACGACTCTTGTTTGATCTCTGGCGCACTTCGCTCAGTAGGCGTAGTAATGCGCGCGCGTTCTGTTGGTGCTTGAGGCGAAGCGCTACTCTGGTCAGATAATTCGGTCAAGAGGGATAAGCTTGAAGAAATGAGAGGCGGCTCGTTGGCGTATGGAAAAACGCGCCGGGCAGTTGGCTTCTTGGGTGGTCCACGGCTTCAAACTCGTCTGACGAGTCCTCCTTATTTGAGTCTTCTGGCGAAGGCATGATTGGCGATGCGGGTTGCAGGCGTGTGCGCTCAATGAGCAATGTGTGTGGGCGCGGGGGTTCAGATACGTTACGCGCGCGTACGCGCGAGGCAGGAAGGAATAGAGGTCCTGGAAGCGTGGATTCTATCGCTTTATCAAACGCGGCGATAGCGTCTTTGCGCGCTTTTCTGCGGTCGTTGGGCCTGAGTACCCGACCTGTTGTCTCAGAAGTGTCCCTCGCGGTGGGCTCCAGTTGAAGGGTGAGGCTCGACTACAGGGATGAAAAGGCGGTTTGGGATGATGGGGAAACTCTGCAGTAAGACCCGGGCGCGAGGTATACACTCGACCCGTAGGACAGCTACTGAGAGGGAGAACCTCGGAATATGGGCAAGGGACTCTCTTGCAACGAGGGAGGGTGCTCTAAGGCGTGGGGAACGCGAAAGGCGCGGTGCGCGTTATGGTCTATACGCGCGAGTTGTCGTGAACGCGGATACGCGATAATCCAATCGTATATTGGGTACTTTTAGAATCTAACTATGGCTAAGGAGTGGGGAGTGCGCGAAGTGTGCGAACTAAAAGTCCAGTAAGGTCTCTATATACTGTATCTATAAGCGCGAAGGCGCGCGGTACCAAGCCGAATAGCGCGCGGTCCCGAGTAATTAGTATGTATGTAACTATATGTAAGGCGCGCGCTCGGTTCCGAAGTGGACGCTTTCGTAGCAATTGAAATAACTTACCAGTAAATCAGCAAGGACAAGGGGCGGGCGGGTGTGTGGAGATAGGCGCGAGGCGCGCGAGCGCGCTAAAGCGCGCGCGCGCTGGACGCGGTGATTTGAGCCTGTAGGACCTCAATATCAATAGGTAGACGCGATGTTCCCTACACCGGAAAATTTGTTGGTAACCCATCTCTCTCGGTCACAGTTTCACAGTATATGATCAGCCTACGTCGCCGAAAAGTAAGTCTACAAACTATCCTTGTTCTGATTGATACAATGACTTGATTCTTAGGTTCATTCAGGAGAAACTGTAACAAGTGCTCGTGCTATGGACGAGCCAACATTGAAAGGGCTGTGGGTGTTCAATTGTGCTGCCGAGCACAACGAGCATGTGCGGATATCTAGAAAGAGGAAGGCAGAACATCCTGAAGATTGGGGTGGGTTTCTCATCCGAATGATGCTCTATCTTCTCTACCTGGTATCATTTCTCTGTCTCCTCCGCTTTGACGAAGCTCTCCAAATAACTTGGCACGATGTCAAGTTCCAAGTCAAAGATCCCCTGCTCAAAGGTCACTGGATCGATGCCACCCCGAAAGTATTCAACCAGGGGATATTCAAGGGGTCTGACTTCCGTGTACGGCTGATGCTACCTTTCCGAAAGACGCATCAACATGGTGGTATGTTGTACTGGTCCAGCTCTGAGTTGACATACTAATGCGCTCCTAGGAATAGCCCCATTTTACCTGTATGCTGATATTCACAAGCTGTGGATGTGTCCCGTCCGCGCATTCGCAGTATGGTGGCTTCTCGCAAGCCAAAATAACGACCATCTTGATGGGTATGTATTCCGAAAAAAGGTGGGGAGTGATGGAGTGAGTGTCAACCCGACAGATGCTATGGTATGTTGGAGTCGAAAGCCATTCTTGTGTCGATAATTGACTTACCTGGTGGTTCCAGTCATCTGAGTCTTTTCTGGAGTGCTTTCGAAACAACCTTCTGGACATTGGTGTCGATCCTCGCCCATACAGAACGCATTCTTTCCGTCGTGGTGGATGTCAGTACCTTGCGATGGTTTTACGCTGGCCGTTTCGCAACATTTGCACATGGGGGGGATGGGCCGAGAACTTCCACAATCCAAGTACAATTTTTAAATATTTGTTGTCCTGGACTGATAGCCCGTTTGTCAAACGTGAGGATTACTTTAACCCTAATCGTCCTCGACACGATCCTTGTCCTACCTGTGGTCGCACCTGTGCTTGTGCTTAGCTTATAGAGTACATTTGTTCAGTCAAATAGTTTTCATTATAATACATGCGAATATGGTCACCAGCGAGAATTAAGTGAGATCAATAATGTCCGTGGGCTGGGCTTTCGACTTCCCCCTGCTCTTGGAACCAGAACTACAACCGAAATAATCTCTCGTAAGGTCAATTACCCACTCATCATCGCTCTCCGAGTTGTTGGTCAGATCAATGGTGTCCAGCAATGAGGGACCAGCTACCACGCACTCTGAAGAGTGTTCCTGGTCAAACAACTTGAGCAGTATCGGGAAGGGGTTAGGATAGGCAACATACCTTCTCTTGTGACTTTGCAGGCGTCTTGGAGGACTCACTGACAGTATCGGTTGACAATGGCAACGACTCGGACCACATGAATTTAGTCCAGGCATTGTAGATGCCCTTGGGCACCCACATGCAGAAAGGCTTTGACGGCCCTTCAGGCATTGACAGGTCAGTAAGATACCGAAAAGTCTCCCTTATTAGTGCATCTGCGGGCATCCGTACATTGTAACCACAGACTTCACCTACAGTCCGCGGCTTGTGCATAAAGTGGAGGAAGAAGTGGCGAGTCGCAGCTCCTGCGAGTGCGACCTTGTTGTATGACCTCGTCAGTCATTTGTACATGGTTCGAGTGACCTCCACTTACATCCTGGTTGATCGGTCGCCAGGTACTAAGGTCTTGCAACAATTCACTGGTCACGACGCCTGGCCAGACTTTGCCACGGAATGTGTTGAGTAGGTGACCTGCATCCTCCCAGCCCAGTAGAGGCACCACTACAGCCACAATTTTTCCGGCATCTGGGACACTGGGCTCACGAATGGACACCAGAGGGTCGTGGATAGCTGGGTGTAGGTACGCAGACCAGGTGTTGAAGTTCGGAATCTCGCTGGGAAGATTTTCGGCCAACAACGGGTGGCACCGTCCGATTTGCGATGTTGGGTCATAGCGGAGGTGCCATTGTACATCATTTCGCCATGCTTGACGGTGCAGACCAGCAAATTCGCAGTCTGACTCAGCTGCGAGCAAGGAGTTGCCCATACCACAGCATGCGAGCCCGAATGCAGTTGCAGTACCACAGCCAGGCAGCCCTGTCTACAGATAATGTGAGGTGAGAGATAGTCAGATACTTGCAAGAGATTTACCGTGTCATAGTCACCACCACAAAGAAGGCTGACAAGGGCATAGTCTTCACGGGGCATGGCAGCTTCGTATACGCTAACCGTTGTGTCTGAGAAGGAAGAACTAAGAAAAAGAAGTCAGTTCAGTTCCAAATGACAATGTAAAGCAGATATCCTACTTCCGAATGACGCAGCGACAGCCGAATGCAAACACATCGCTGTCGTCAGTCATCACAGCATCGATAGCACCCGTGGAGTTCATATGTTAAAGACCGTGGCACGCCAGTGCATACAATCTCTCGGAGGGGTGAGTATGACTGACTCAGAAGGGCTTTGGCCTCAGCTCGTACGCTGTGCCCCTCACCTGAGTATGGTGCCCTTAATTTCGGATAAAGTCCAATAAGGTCCTAACGAAGTCCAGAGGACTCCGGAGGCAGACAACTCTGGTGGAGCGTCCGAAGGACTTCCGGATGAGCGCGGGAACCGTCCGGATGAGTGTGGGAAACTTCCGGACGAGTATCGGAAACTCGGATGGAGTTCCGTCTACTTGATAGGAAGTAGAATAAGTGCGCGTATCAATCCTTAGTAAAGACATAGGGTGGAAATACTGCAATGGACACAGTCCGAGGCAGGAAGAGTGGTCCGAAGTTCCAGATAGGGGTTCCGGAGCGGACGCGGACAGATATAGACTACCCTTAGGTAGAGACGGAGTTGGATAAGGATCGGAGGGAGTGCGAGTATCGGAAAGACAAGACTTTGACCTAAGGATACAATCCATTAGGCCTAAGGTAGGATCCGGAAATGGACGAAGTCCGGAAACACGGAAGAGCGGAGCTCTGGCCTAGGGAATCAATCCCTAGGCCCAAAGGA
Source organism: Suillus cothurnatus (assembly GCA_016758765.1). Classification (NCBI taxonomy): domain Eukaryota; kingdom Fungi; phylum Basidiomycota; class Agaricomycetes; order Boletales; family Suillaceae; genus Suillus; species Suillus cothurnatus. The sequence continues at coordinate 19,064 of JABBWL010000139.1, read as the reverse complement.
TAGAGAAGGGGTCCTTACAACACTAATGTGTGAGGACAAGAATGCTGCAAGACAATATTATATTCAAACTGAGGATCTATCAAGAAGTACAAGAGTTTATATACTGTAGGTAGCTAACGGAATAGTCAGAGGCAGTGTCCGAGGCTATGTACTTTAGCGCAGTCAAGGATAACGGATCAGTAAGCATAACGGATAAGTAAACAACCGAGTACCGGTCATAGACAAATAGCGAAGATATCGGGTAAGTGTCATATCCCATACATTCGCGCTTCTCATCCGAAGTTCCGGATGTCAGATCCGATCAGATCCGATCCACAGATCCGTACCGGATCCGTTACGATAAGTTTCTTCATTCATATCCTGTTCATATAACGTTAAACACTGCTTATTTCCTCCATTTAGTATATCCTCCTTTCCGGTTTATCGGTTATTGTTACAGTCACCCCATTCTTTTCTCACACTACGCTTCTCTTCCATTCCACTATGCTTCTCTATCACCTTGCCGTTTCCTCATGCTTCCCTTATCTCTGACTCATACTGATTCACCTTCCCATGAACCTTCCTTTTCTGTACCTCTACCCTTGGTCCGTGCTCCAGCTCTTTACCTATTTAAGAACGTAGTTACTGGTTGTATTTCCTTAACTTGAATCTACTCGGTTCTCTCTGATAACTTAAACTCTAGCTCCTTGGGAAGGAGGCTAGCCTTGTTGACCTCGAATAAACTCTAGATCCTGCGGGAGTCTAGACGATCGGATCCTGCGGGAGTCCACAGCCCGACGAAGCTACGCTTCAGTCGGTCCTGATCCAGAACCACCTTTATTGGTGCTGTAGACTGCCTTTGTTGGCGTACTCCATCCGAGTCCGTAACAGTTATGCTTTCTTCCGGCTATGTTCTACTGATCCGTTTCACTTGTGATTAATTCCCGGTTATGTTTACTGATCCGCTTCACTTGTGATTACCTTCCGGCTTATGATTGACTTCTAATAAGCGTTACTTATACTTTGCGATACTTTGTGCATAGCCTCTCGCGTAGTTCTATCGTATATAAACTCTTGTATATGTTCTTAGCACCCCAGTTCGAATATCATCTTAGATTGTCCTCATTCCGTTATCCGGACTCGAGTCTTAACAACTCTTGTCACCCTCTGAGACTTAAGGATTGTATCCGATAGTCTATACGCATCCGCCTCTATCTACGGATAGTCGATACTCTGTTAGTTTCTAGTCCTAGGCTTGCCTAGACTAGCCCTTATACTCTCGTCCGATATCTGGACGCCATCTGGATACGTATACGATACTATTCCTTATCTTCGGATAGGAATACGATACTAATCCTTACCTTCGGATATCCTACGATACTATTCCTTGTCTTCGGATAGGAATACGTTACTCTCCTCTACACCCGGATATCATGCGATAGTCATCCAGACTTTCGGATACGCTACAACAGCCATCCGGATCTTCGGATACAATACTTATAGCATTCTGAAATACGGGGCTATACTCGGGAAAGGGGCACAGCGTACGAGCTGAGGCCGAAGCCCTTTGGATCCGTTACCTTTGAGCACGACCTTAACAGTAAGTATAGAACCGGTTATCCGAAAGGTAGAGAATACCGAATAAAGGAGTAGGCTGTGTTAACGTTATATGGACAGGTAATGAATAGAAAGCTTATCGTATCGGATCTGGAGCGGATAGGCATATTGGATAAAGGAATAGGCTGTGTTAATCTTATATGGACAGGTAATGGATAAGAAAGCTTATCGTATCGGATCCGGAGCGGATAGGTATATCGGATCGGACGGATGAGCAGTAGTTGGACAAGCATGATAGTGGATGAGACTGGATATGGTTATGAATGAAGTCTAGGGGTCTAATCTAAGGATTAGTCCATATATTCAACTATAGGATAGGTCTGGAATCCGGGATATGACATCATAGCAGCGAGCTCGGCCTCAGCCTCGCCCCTTGCCTACATGCAAGTGCGATGTGAGTCACCGAAGACTGTCATTGAAAACGAAAAAAAACACTTACCATGAACCACTGGATGTTGAACGCATCCAGGATTCGCTGGGTAGGCTTCGTCATCCAGTGGTCTTTTGTGGTGGCCACACTTTTTCCTCGTTTGAGTGCTGGTCGGTCAGGTCCATCGTAGGCGAAGACGAGCTGAACTGGGAAGCATTTCAGTCTTGCAGTCCGAAAAAGAAAGGTGCGCAGGGCGGGATTTTGGCCACTCCGTGCATGAGCTCGGCCACGCATGACCTGCTGGCACTGCTCGAACCATATACTGATGAGGTTGAGCAATCAGAACATTTAGTTTATACTAAGTACATAGTGCACTCACCTGACATCAACCCCGATGATGAAGGGACGAAAAGGAGGACATCCGGCATATCTCCCTTCAAGGGCAAGCGCTGTGAGTGACTTTGTTCTTGCGGTAGGCTTTAAGTACTAAAATTAAACAAATCAATACTGGTCCACAATGCCATAAGCAATAAACGTACCATCCAAACTTGAGGAACGCCCATGGTTGGATGTCAATGTGAGAAAGCCGTCGTTGAGCCCAGGGGCAGGTGAAGTCGAGTAGAGAGGGGAGGATGGAGTAAGCAGATGTGTAGTACTAGGTAAGCAATCAGCCACCCATACTGTAAAGCCGGCAGGATCGAAACTGTCAATTTCTCGAGTGCACACAGCTGCACCTGCTGCTGTTGCAGAGAGCCCTGCATAGTTAAGAGCAGCAGCAGACTGCTGCCAGCCAAAAGATTGACGGTTTGGCGTGAGAAGTTTACAGTTCGTCGTGGCGTAACGCTTAGCATCTAAAGCGCCGTCTGAACCTCGAGTCCCTGGACACGTTCAAAAACGCGTCCTCTCATCAATATTTACTCTATCTACACATGACAATGCGTGCTATATAGCTTCTACACCACCCTCCGACCTTTTCGATGCGTTTGGTCTCCTTGACGCGTTCTCGTCTGCGTCTGGGGTCGTACATCCGTCCGTGGACCGTGCACGTGCGCCGGTCAGCTTAAGTAAGCGTCACGCAGACCGTCAATTTCCTCATGCTCAGCTTAGATTCTTAGGTAAAAATGGTTTTACCTAACTCACGGTGACCTTCCTCTGATAACATTAGCTCTACACACTCTGGAGTCTACCCACGTCAAATATCGAACATCCTGACCTTGAGCCTTTAAATGGCAATGGTACAGAATGACATTCTAGTGGTGAAACAGGCCTGCTTTTGTATGAATATGGCCTGGTGATCGTCCCACAAATAGTGCTGCTCAGCCACTATGCCTCGCGGCCCACCACGAGGTTGGATGGCCAAAGCGGATTGGGCTCAGGGAATACGGACGGTCTCGTAAGTGTTGGTTATTACCATCAAAACTGACGTATAACGCTTGCAAGGCAGTCTCATACTCTTTCGAGTCATAGGCTTTAAAGGCTAATTAAGCAACAATTTGAACAGCAACCCAATCATCGTTGAGGAGACTAGCAAAATGCAATTGCAGGTGAGTTCCACATCCAGATCTACTTGTCACGAACGAGGCCTGACCGAGGCCCAGAGCATCATCTACTCCAAGCCACCGGCCATTGTTACTTTCTTGCTACTTACAAGCCTCCCACTCATCGATCCCACGTGGGTGGTACGATCTCTCTGTGCAACTCACCTTGGGAGGCGCCTACTCCAAGAAGGCTCCAGCAGGACCCTCGTGGACAGTCTTTTCCAAAGAATTTATCACGCACTCTCCTCTACTTGTCTTCGTGTCCGCCTCTTATTTCCATTCCCTGCACGTTCACGATGCGGAACATTCCCCACGCTAGAAGCGGAAGCGAATTATTGGTGCATTGCTGCTCGTTACCGACGCCACCTTGCACAGTCTAGTGCTCGTCGGCCGCCACATGAGACGTCTGAGATACCTCTCGTGACGTACTATACCCCACGTCTTCTGCCTCAATACCGCGATGTACGACACCCCGACGAAGGAAGTAGTGAATTTTCCATATCAACCAAAACATTTTGCAAATGGCATAGGATGGTATTTCGGGGACCGGTAAGTCCTTCATTTGACACTGCTGTTCAGAAGAAGTGATGCCTGCTTGGTATTTGGGATCGAAGCGTCACCCCACTCTTGCCCAAGCAGCTGTACGCATGAAGTATCACTCTCACAGAGATCTGAAAGAAATGCAGCGGATTGCGCGCCTTCTGCCAGACGAGCAAGTACTACGCCGGCCGTGGTCTCCAAAATATAGCAAACTTTGGAAACGATGGCTGGACAACAAAGGTCCAGATATAGTTGTCGTGTTTGAATGATGTACTTTTGATGCAATGGCAGTTGCTGCAATGCTGGTTGTAGATGTAGCGTACTTTTGTTTGTTTACCTCACATTTGGGCCTTTCGCATGAGATTTCTCCTCACTCTCCGACGCTCGCCGCCCAAGCCTTCACTCTTACCCCATTGCAAATATGGCACACGGCCCTTCTCTACACCCGCAACCCCTTCATTCGCATCCGTAAAATCGAGCATTCCCCAGATTGGCAGCTCCAGCTCGCCCTTCACGATCACCCGACAGCGCGCAAGGATAGCGGGCGGAACCGGGGTGAGGATGTGCATGTACGGTGAACTAGGCGAGATAGCGCGAATGAGGGCAAGGCCATGGCAAGTGGAGGTTGAGGGTGTAGGCGGATGCCTGGCTTGGGCGTATGGCAATTCCCGGGCGCCAGAGGAGCCCAAATAAACTGGATCTTCGGTTCCAGGCTCACATTCAACAAGACCAACGATCGCGCCGTTTAAGACGTTGGAGACCTCCGAGGGAATTACGTCCTCGTATCCTGCACCAATCAGGATGACCTGGTCAAATGCCTGACTCCAGTCCACCTCATACGGATACCGGGTGCAGAGAGGATGAGAGGTCTCCCATTTGGTTGCTGTCATTTGACGAATTGGAGCAGACGGAAACGATGCCGATGTAATAGATGGAAGGATGGAATGGAAATAAGACAAGATGTTTAAGTTGCGCTGGTCAACGGCATTAAAATGCGTGTTTGTTAAATTTGGTGATATTGCTTCAAGGGTATACTGGAACGCTTTGCTCGGTGCGGACTGGTTGTAAAGAGTGTCGTAGAGTGGCGAAGCAGTTGGCCAACCTTTCTCTTCTGTACCGATGATCTCAAACACATGAGTAGGCTCGGCAAGTTCCTCAATCTTGGCATTCAGGTCAGCGCCAAGACCCTTCGTCCACCCCATTGTATTGACCACCAGGGGAGTAATGTCGGTGACCCGCGTGTCAATCGACTCGTCATGAGGTAGGGAAGTTTGAACCTCGAGCTTAAACGTTTCGAGGAGTGCTTGAACGGCCGCAAGATAATGTGCCGGGCTGCACCGTGGTGAAGTTGCTCCAACATAATGGGCTCGGTATGGAAGACTAGGATGCGTAAAAGGCGGGCCTAAGATGCAAAGATATTTCAAGGGTACTACTAGGTTGATGTAGTGATTACTCACCAAATACTGGGTTGTCGATGACATTTAGGGCGACCAAACCCCCAGGTGTAAATTCAGATTGCCCCACATCGCATTCGAGATATGCAACGCGCTGGAATCTATAAAGCACCGTCAGCAATAATTATCAATGTTGAACTCCAAACATACTTCGCCAGAAGCCTGTTCAAGAGCGTCCGAGCAAATGTGCTCTTTCCAGACTTTTTTGGACCCTTGACAACATACACCGAGAGAGGTATGGGATCTGCCGAAGATGGTGGAGTCTCTGCCGCGCTCAGGGCAATACTCCATGATTCTGGCATCACAAACGGCAGCACATCCCTGGTGCTGTGCGTCACCTGTATGACAGGACAAATGATACTTTTGCATACGTTCAAGAACAGCACACGTACCAAGCTCACGCCAGGCCGTATAACCTCTGCCGAGCTCCGCAGCCAACGCGAAGGTTCAAAGACTCCATCAAAGACGCGGCATACACGTCCGAGACCTTCCACGCCCGTATCGAGTGATTGAATCGCTACTACAGCCCCACCGTGAATACTTCTGACGCGAGGAGGAAGTGTATATATGTTTAAGTCGGCATGTGCGTCCAACGAGGCGCATCGTAAGATGGGAACCGGAGCAGAACGAGGGACGAACACATGGTGAGCTACTTTTGAGGCAGACAACGTTACACCGAGTATGGAAATAGACCCCTTCAAAACAGTAAGAGCGTATGCCCCTAGAAGTGCGAGTGTTTCCTCCCGGTCGATGGAAAGCACCGAAATCTCGTTTTGCAAGCCCATGGCACTAGCTTCATCGGCAGAGAGCTCGTAAACGTTAAGATCGCGAGTAGGTCTGAACGTGGACAGTTGGGAGGGCTCAGATGTCGAAGGCTGGGGGTATAATGGTAATTCGATGGAAACAAGTGGGTTCTGTATTTCCTCAGCTTCTGAATCGTCAGATGAATCCAAAGCCAGCTTTGCTTGAACATCTGGCTCTGAATCTGAACTCGACCCCAACATGATCACATCTTCTCCTTCCTCAACCGTATTTTTCGATTCGAAATACCGAGCGGTGGCCGGCACTCGCCCTGGAAGGATTTTTGCTTTCTTGTTATTCCGCGATGACTTTCCATTGACAGAACTAGATTTGCGTTTCGAGGGAAGTTTTGGACGCTTGGACTCGGAACAGGGATCCGGAGATGGTGCCGAAGGCGTCGGCGGCGGTGAGGGCTGCTTAGAGCTGGAAGGCTGAGATGACTGTAAGGCGGCTTGTGCTGCTCTTCGTACCGCGATTGCACTGAGCATTGTTTCTACATCTTCCAATAAAAACTCTGCCCAAAACAAACTTCATGTCCTAATCCGGCCAGACGCCAATTCGGGCGCAGGCGTCAAAACTAAGGAATAAATTCTTCGGCATAATGCCCCCTCAATTGCAATTGACATATGTGTTCGTACGGACATCCCAAGTAAAACATTTTATATTTGAATTAGTTCAGAAGATATTCGGTGAAGGCAACTTCAAGTATGGTTGACATTGAGTGGACTACCTTGCAATGGATGACGGTGACATTCACAATGTCTGAGCCACTTCCAGCCTAGGCATATATGCCCGGCCAATAATTGACCTGCTTGGAAAAGAGGAGGAACTTGACTTGGTGTTGAGACCCGGGATCCATCGTGGCACTGTATGCATCTGTCATGCTGCTCAGTGTAATAGACATGGTTGCTGCATCACGCTGTGACAGGTTTCACTGTCGCGTGAGTTGCTTCCCTTCGCTGAGAGGCTGGATGGACAGCATGGCGCCTCCCTATGTATGAACCTCATAAGTCTCGATTGCTACGTTTGGTTTATAAGTAAGAAATGTTAGTTGTAATGGTTGGATTTGCCCATGAGTGGTCGTACTATGGAGTTGAAGAGTGAACGTCGGTATCCCCGTGACCTTTAACCACGCAGAGTTGAAAGCAGAATTGACGAAGCAGCCTACCCTGGGTGGTAAGTACCGCCTGATTCAAAGCCTGCCGACAAATGTTTTATGACACATTGTCATTTACTCATGGACAGCTTTTTGGAGATTCATCTCAACTTGCGAAGCATCTTGGCCAAAGTGATACAACAGAGTCGAAATCTGTTTCTCTTGGACTGCGCAGGTTCGAAACCTGCCGATAAGTTTTTTCTCTCTCACTCTCAGAACACACATTGACCATTCACTCATGTTGTCAGAAGTTTATCTAACTGGTGTTAGCTAAGTGGTTACTACGACAGAATTGAAATCTGTAACTCTTGGACTGTGCAAGTTCGAAACTTGCCGATCGACAGGGTTTTTTTCTATCGGAACATGCCTCGCAAGATTTGATCATGGATAATTTCCTCGAAGTTCATCTCAACTTCATCCTGGCCAAAGTGGTTACCACTACAGAATCTAAATCTGTCTCTCGGACTGTGCCAATGCAGGATCGAAACCTGCCTTGAAGATTCACTCTTGGATAGTTTCCACAACAGAATCAAAATCTGTCATGATCAAGCCTGCCGATGACTTTTTTTCCTTGACGGAACACACTTCAACGTTCATGCATCATGTCTAATGTTGTTTTTATCAATCATAGCCTCTCTCCCGTGTCACGGCGCAGAATGGAGGGGGTTCTGTGCTCACGGGTGCACCCTGATTCCTGCAAGGGGTCAGCAGTATAAAACTGTGATACGATACCTCGGCACTCTGCAGACTCCAACTCTCATATATCTCCTTGGAGTCTTTGCTTCTGATTTGCCGACTTAACAAGGCCACATACAACCGCCATTGACGTGAGCGTGGTAGTTCTCGCGTGTGTCGGCTGGTTATTGGTCGTCAATCCAAGATATTCTAATTATCCTTCTGCCCTTGCGTCATTGTCAGCTCTGCGTCCCCCGGTTTGAACTTCTCGCAGTCGAGGTTCCGAGTCTGTACCGTCCTGGTGTGCGGTTGTGATCCCAGAGTCGGGCAGCGAGCCAGTAGTACTAGGCAGGGTCGTCGGGGTGAAATGGTATTTGATTTTTTGTTTTATGTAACACTATTAATGTTAATGGTCGACCTTTTTGATGTCGATGTCGATCGATCGAGCGCTCCTGTTGATCATTACAAGCGGGTCTTTTTTCTGCCCCTTGGTCGAAATTTGAAATTTGAACGGAGTTGTCACGTGCGCGTTGCATCACGTACCTTCCTGTCAGGCTAAGTATAGCATTACCCCTAAATGCTCCAGTAGTCTATTATAAAATTGTTATATGAAGCGGTTTGTCTAGACTCGTAGGCCGGCTGGAAGCACCAGTACCAGTGCTCGAGACGTTGACAGAACCTACGCCACATCACGGTCTCCTCCACTTACCACCGCATTTGTGCTTGTACTCTGGGCCACTGACATGAAGAAGCACATCGAAGCACAATGAACGTATCACGGAAGAAGGGAATCTATATCTATCAACTCACAACAGGCGTACTTCTAGTATAGACAGCGCTATATAACGACTACATGACAACAAAATCGTAAGAGCAATAGAAGTAGCTATGTGTCTGGAGAGGATGGAATGCGACGGTACACGTGTATTGGAATCGTCATACTTGATTGCCGCAGGTCATCGGGACCTCTCACGTCTCAGGTTGTCACATGCTTTTCTCGCAGCTTCGTCTTGAGCACCGCCTCTGGTGCCGGATGTAGCGTAGCCGTAATTCATATCATCAACTGTACGACGTACTGGTTAGTATGCACAAATTTGACTCCTCAGAAACCCTTACTGTAGACGGTCGCATGCCATATTAAAGCGTTGGGAGGGCCCTGCGAATGGACCTCCCACCTGACATGCTCTTGTGCAGAGGAACCACAAATACTCTGTAATTCGTTGTTCAAATTCTGACGGGGGTCTGGAGGTCAATGAGCGAACACATCCTGCGTGTTGAGCCAGTGAGTAGAGGACGTACGGTCATCGCCAGACATCGCTGCTGGAATTCGGGTATGAGTGTTGTAGCTGATAGAAAATGTGTAGGACTTTGCCGGATAATGAGCTATATCATGTCTCTCCCTTTATATCTGCGGAATATCAAGTCATGGCTGAAAGGATAACTGATAGCCAGACGAATTTGGACATTGGCAAGGACATTGCGCCCTCATACATTTCCCCGGTTCCGGCGACGACGATTGGGGAGGTGGAGGTAATGAAGACGTACGCTCGATACTGCCGATCATATCAAGATGAAAAGGTGACCAATCCGCTCACCATGATTGATAGACGCTGCCCAATAGCTGTTTTTGTGCCTTCGGGATTTCGTATATTGGCGCTAGAAATACCTGCCAACTGCCAAGCTGTATAGATTAAAACAAGTTTAACTAGCTGCGCTTTACCTATCCAGGGTTTTTGGAAGGCCATGTGGTGGAAGGGTGCAACGGTTTCTCGCAAAATATCAATTGCCGATTGCCAATCCGCAGGTGGACTAAGCTAATGGCAGGTGTAGACACATGCATCACGCATGAAGCGCCTTCATATCATGTCATTAAATGAGATAGCGTGATATTATATTTGAACAGCTGAGGGATGAGCCGATATCATATCAAGTCACCCTCCGCAAGGTCATGTTAGTGATTACGTGATTTAATCACGTGATTTTTCGTTTGGCAGGTTGCCGTGATAGATTGGACGCTTGACAGCGCCACCGTTACAATTGTACCTCGAGGAGCAGAATATATCATTACAGGTTTAATCTACTCTTGCACATGCCTATTCATCAGTTTTCCAGTGAAAGCGAACTGAACCAAGTCTTCAGCCAATGCAAGCGACTCAGCATACACCACCGATGTTCCAGGATCGTTCGCAATAAAATAGGCGTTGAAAAACAACTTGAAAGCGTGAGCCACGGGGCAAGGTGAGCTGCGGCGTCGGCAGGGCAGACCCCTAGTCTGGCAAAGCGATAAGCAACCAAATGCAAGAATCTGAAACACTGTTACACGCGATCGCGACAGCGGTGCCACTGGTACCTACCTGCCAGTGCCTTCCGGTAGCCTGATTGCTAGGATTTGAATTTCAGGGTAACTATAAAGAAACGGTTCGAAATACATCTGAGGTAGTGATAGGGCACATTAATGAGTTCGTCGAGGGCATGCGATCCGTGAAGGATAAGAAAATCTAATGATGATCGTCCGTATAATCAGGAGAGATATAACCAAGAAAGTGCCAGTCCATAGTGCTGACTTGTTGGCCTGACAGAGTGCATTCAGTTGCGAGAATGAAATGAATGAGACATGTCTGTCAACTCACCTTCGAATCTGATAGAAGTTCGTCAAGGCCGGCTTCTCTAACAATCGCAGCAACATCCCATGAGTACGCACTGTTGTTGCAGCAGCCAGTAGCCAGTAACTTTCCATCCGCAGAAAATGACACGCAGTTCACTTGCTCTGTATGCCGGAGGGGCGAACCGATGGGTTGTCCATTGTCGAGATTCCACAATCGTGCTGTCTTGTCGCCCGAAACACTTGCGAGGATGCGGCCATTCGGTGATATTGCAAGGGCAAAGACATTATGGGTGTGCTTATCCAGAACCGCGGTTTGCTCCCACTTGGTGGTATTCCATGTCCTAATGGAGTGATCAAATGACCCTGAGATAAGGGTTTTTCCATCTTTGGTCCAAGCCACACAACGCACTGAGTCGGTGTGTCCTTTGAGAGTTGCAACAAGCTCCCCTGTTTTTGCGTCCCAGATTTGAACTGAGCTCGGGGTATCAAACCAGGGTCCATCGCGTCCAGCAGTCGCAATCAAGGTCATATCTGGTGAATAGACGACTGCCCACACGCAGATGTGTCCTGTCCGGATCCATGCAAGTATGGCTTCTCCGCTTTCCACGTTCTGTGTTTCTCCACTTTCCACGTCCCATTGCCTTGCGGTCCCATCTTCAGATCCGCTTAACACTCTCCGACCATCTTGACTCCAGAAGACAGACACCACTCTGTCTGTGTGCCCCATCCATGTCGTGATGACCTTGCATGTGTCAATGTCCCACAACCTCACTGCACCATTTGTACTCCCGCTAGCCACTTTCTTCCCGTCCGGAGACAACGCTATGCTCTCCACTTGACTTACTCCATCTCTCCAGTCTTCTCTTAACTGTTCCCCGCTCTTCAGATTCCATACCCGCAGCGAGCCGTCGTATGAACAAGTGATGATCCGCTGTCCCTCGGGCAGGTGTATAACACCCCAAACATCATCGGTGTGTCCTTCAAATTTCTGGCGAGGCGTTATCGCTGATGTAAGGATCGGTGAAGCCATGCTTCAGAATTCCGACTATGGAGTGCAACGCCATCTTAGCTTTCATTCGTCAATTTTCAAAATCATCACTTACGAAGAGGTCTCTTAGAAGCGATGTGCGGGCAACAGGGAATAATGGTCGTTCGGGTTAAGGCACTGTTTCCTGGTTTGTTATTGTATATACTGTCCTCGCATTCATTTCGTAGCTTATACAGCATGGGCTGTGCAGCTCAAGCGCTCAAGCGTTACAGAGTCGCATTCAATGCGGCCTCAATCTTTGATTCCCTAGTTCTCAGCCACTAGGGAAGATGAGAGGCCGTTCGCTGCGAAGCATCCTCATGCGTTATCAATGCCAGCTGCTGTTGGATATGGCGATGCATTAGCATTGCAGTGAGTTGGGTTGCCTATATGCTAGTACCTGTTATTTAATCGCCTCAGAATAATTCTCTCAAGCTCGCTACTTGGAGTCATTTTCTGCCTCCAACAAGCGCATACATTAGATCCGCGACAGTTTACAAACAAACGGTCAAGGAACATTCCTTGCTGCACAGCTTTTGGGAGGTTCATCTCAACTTCATCCTGGTCAAAGTGATTCAATTACCACAACAGAGTCGAAATCTGTTTCTCTTGGACTGCGCAGGTTCGAAACCTGCCGATAAGTTTTCTCTCTCTCTCAGAGCACACATTGACCGTTCACTCATGTTGTCAGAATGTTATCTAGCTGGTGTTAGCTAAGTCGTTAGTACAACAGAATCGAAATCTGTAACTCTTGGACTGTGCAAGTTCGAAACTTGCCGATCGACAGGGTTTTTTTCTATCGGAACATGCCTCGAAGATTCGCTCATGGATGATTTCCTGGGAGGTTCATCTCAACTTCATCCTGGCCAAAGTGGTTACCACTACAGAATCTAAATCTGTCTCTCGGACTGTGCCAATGCAGGATCGAAACCTGCCTTGAAGATTCACTCATGGATAGGTTCCACCACAGAATCAAAATCTGTCAAGCCTGCCGATGACTTTTTTCCTTATCGGAACACACTTCGACGTTCACTCATGGATGATTTCGTCAGATATTCATTTCAACTGGTCTTAACTAAGTAGTCCCCGCAACAGAATCAAAATCTGTTTCTCTTGAACTGTGCAGGTTCGAAACCTGCTCAATGACGGCTCTTTTTCTATCGGACCAGACCTTGACAATTGACTCATGGATAATATCCTCAACGGTTCATTTAACTAGTCTTAGCCAAGTGGTCACCACAACGGAGTTTAAATCTGTTTCTCTTGGAGTTGGTTCGAAACATACTGACAACCCATTTGCGGTGCGTGGATCCTCGGAGGTCCACCTTAACTATCATAGGCCCAGGCATTGCGCCGAAACCTCTTTTTTATGCGATACTTTGTCCATGAAGAGGATTCCACTTTCATGCCCCGTGATAGCTTTAGCTTGTCCTCGGAAAGTTTTCCAGTTATTACCCTTCATTCATGGGTGTTTGAGGAGCTGATTCAACAAGAAATGCGACAGTGCCGAGAACTTGAGCACCATTCATATGCTGTAGGTGTTGACTCCATCAAGCCTGTTTACTGTTTATTCACTGTAAGTCATTCGTTGATCATCCCTCTCAATTTCTCAATGCACTTGTTGCTGACTTGAATTCGTGAGTTTATGGTGTTGTGACCACCGTTAAACATGCATCACTTTAGCTTTCCGGTTCACTTAAGTGACGTAAACTTGGTGGTGGCCCTTCATCGGACGAGCTTTTGAGAGGAAAGGAATGTCACGGCATTCAAGCATCTTCCGACTATTGCAAATCCAACCCTCTAAGTTGTGCTTTCTGAAAGTTATGTCCATCCCAATCATTTGTTCGAAACTGCCCATTGAGATGCACTCGACATGTAGCATGTTGTCCGACGGCAAATTTTCCGCAGCCTTTCTCGATTGTTGCCCTGGTTCGCTACTTCCCAAGGAATACTGCTTGTATTCACGATGTACCTTGGATGCATTCTCCAAATGATAGTACACGACATTAAAAGGTTGTTGCCGGCGAAGTTCGGCCTTTATCTTTACCACCCCAAACCGGAAGGGCTACAAAATCACTGTCTGCAGGGGCACTTTGCATGCTTACTTAGTTGCTGCAATCATTGATATCACCGAAGTCATCCACGGCGAAATAAAGAATATACATGCGGTTGGTGCAAGGATCGAAGTTATGAACGCGATGTGAGATCCAACAGTAGTAGTCACAAACAATCATGAACATCGCCCAGCTATTACTGCGTTGATGGAGTCTCATGATGGTTCCAAACATTGGGCTAAAAATGGTATTGATTGTTGAGAGTTTGCACTTCGCGAACAAACAGTAGAGCAGTACCAACCAAAATGATTCGGCGTAATTGAGTACGTCCCAGAGATTTGAGCGGTATAGCATGGCGGCTAATCATGCGGCAGAAAACCAAGTACCCGGCGGAGAGTAAGAGCAGAAATAAGTGTCTTCAAGATGGACTTGACTCGGCACCAAACGAGGTAATCATAGGTGAGCAAACGATGGTGTTCAAGTCGGACTTGTGACAATTGGAGATGCAGTTCTCTAGCTCGTTGTGACACTTTTCGGGGGGCCAACTGCATTTCTCAGAAACCATGGATAAGGTCGACGACTCGGACTTGCAACTCCACATTTCGGGCTGGGAATACGGGAAGGGTCCAGGAGTGTGGGTGTGGCAAAAATAAAGTCAATAAACGCCTGCGGAGCAACTTATGTTATAAGGACGTTGCGGCCGCACCCCTTATTTCTCAAGTAAGGACAAGTAATGGTTACATGCATGTGCACAAATCACGATATGACGTGATCGTACACACGAACTGAGCGTCTCTTGACAGAGTGCCAACCCAGCACAATTAATATTGCTGGTTCCTAAATGGACTCGGAACTACGGAGTTAAAAATCTGATAGGAACTAACACATGCCTTATGATATACACCTTGTGCTCTCAGCGACTTCTTGTATTTCGGTGATGCCACGACCTATCATGAGCCGTGGAGACTTAGTACCTGTGTACATCACCGTTTGTCACGAGCCTGCAGCAATGATCAACGTTCAGCTATACAAGAATACTTGGCGAAACAGCTGCTGGTGATTAGTAGCTAGGCTGTATAGTGAAGGCTAGTATGATAGCACGTTATTTAACTGGTCAACCACTATAGCTGGGAATAGAAAAACTTGCACAGCCACTAAAGCAGTTCAACGCCATCAACATTCGCCAGGACAACGCTAAAACACGCTGAACATCATCATCATCAGCGACATTTCCTTTGTCGTTTGAAAAACTTGCGCACAGACCGTCTTTTGTTTCTCATGTCAATGTTTTTTCAGCTTTCTTTGATTGTACTCTTATAGATCATCCTCTCAGGCCAATATTTCGTTAAATAATCACGTACAGTATGCAAACACAAGACCACCAGCGACGTTCGCCGAAGCGTCAGGACACTTTTGACCTCGTGACCAAATTATGGCCGACGACCACACAGCAACTGCACATATGCACGCGCATGCAGATGCAACCAATGCCTATGCAGGCGCTTCCGACGAGGAGCATTCCGTTCTAGAGGATGACTCTGATGGTGAAGAGCGCGAAATAGAGTATATGGACGAAGACGACGACCGTTCGTCTTCACTTTCTATTCCAAATGAATCTATCGACTTTGATTTGGTCTACTCGCTGCATAGCTTCGCTGCGACCGTCGAAGGTCAAGCCAGCGTCGTAAAAGGTGATAGCTTATTCCTTATGGACGACAGTAACAGTTATTGGTGGCTTGTCCGTGTGCTCAAGACACAGGACGTTGGATATATTCCCGCAGAGAATATTGAGACGCCCTTTGAACGTCTGGCCAGGTTGAACAAGCACAGAAATGTGGACGTGAGTCCCGCACCATCCAACAATTTCAAACTCGTAACTTTCCTTCTCAGCTTGCCCACGCGACCCCACAAGAACTCCAAGAAGATGTCGAACGCGTGCGGAACAACCTTTCTTCTCGCGCTGGCTCGCACCACTCCCCTTCTCCCACTCCTGGTTTCCCACCCACAGGTGCTGGGCAGGGCAAAGGTGTCACGTTTACAACTGCACGGTCTGTGCATCGATATCCGCCTGCTGTCTGGCATGAGGAAGAGGAAGAAGAGGAGGATATAGAGTGGGATGATGGCGCATATGAGGAAGAAGACCCAGACCTTGCAGAAGAAATGCTTGTTCGACAGCGCCAAAGTCAGATGGAACGTGACGAGCAGCAGGATTCTATGGGCATGCAGATGGAGCCGGACGATGGAATGAGCTGGGATGATAGCGTTGCAGAAGACATGCAAGCACCAAAACGCGCAGAAGAAGATAGAGCAAAGATGCTTGTGGCGCCTGATACTCTGCGACCTAGTGGCACACCCCGAGAGACAGACCAACTAGCGCTAGATCCAGGATGCAACAGCCAGCCAGAGATAATAATCACTGAAAGAGCCAGCAGCAACAGGAGCAAACAGGCAACTGCTCAACAAGCTTTTGCTACGCCATCAATCTTCACCGCGACTGTATCACTGCTGATATCCGTCGTCTTCGCCCGTCTCTATCCTAGCAAGATTGCCATTGATCCCGCAGAGGTGACTGAGACAAGAAAACTCTCCGTGACGCCTTCAATTGCTCGTGATGAGCCAGTTAAACAAGCTCCAGCACTGAGCGGCCCCCTCCTTCCAAGCGCAATTATGCAGAAGCAGGAAATCGAGCGGCAACGCACCCGCGAGGAAATTGAAGTTCTCGAAGAAGCCTCGAAAAAGAAGCTCAAGAATAAAGACAAGCCTCTACAGCCAGTCTCGAATACCCCAGTCCAGAAGCCTTTGCAGGCGTCTGGTAAGCTTCGCAAAGAGCAACGCGACACGACAGATGATGAAGCAAAGGAGAAAAAGGAGAAAAAGAAAGGAGGGGTGTTCGGACTCTTTGGCCGCAAGAAGGATAAAGGGAAGGATAAAAATTCAATCGAGACCGCTTCCAACGAAACCCGCGGGTCTCAAGAATCGGGGCAGTCCTCCAGCAACCTTCACGCACCCACACCTGAACCTCCGATGTCTCCTGTCACTGTGTCAGCCATGCAACAACAACAGCAAGTTCTTCGCACGTCAAACGAATCGAGGACGCCAACGCGACTTCAGTCACAGCAGACACCTCAGACACCGCCACAACAAGTACAGGCTCAGGTACGCATGCATCACAGTTACGCCAGCGCGATCAGCAGCAACAGGCACTGTATCAGCAATATCTCAATCGTTCGCCGTCATCGCCACCGGAAGCGCCTTCATATGGATTACAATCGGCTCCCGTTGTGTTTTCAAGCTCGAGTTCGTATAATACCTCTACTAGCTCTCCCGCTGGGCTTGGGCTGGGCTTGCCCTCCTCTAGACCACGACCTGGCTCCATCGTTCTTTCGCCCACTGCTGACGGACAAGGCGTTGGCGTACCTGAGCTCAGTGTTATCCGTGTGTTTGCAGGCAAACACTTGCAGACCGAGGCGACTTTCAAGACTGTTCTTCTCAACGCATCTACTACTTCAGCTGACCTCGTCCGTCAAGCTATTCAGCGCTTCCGTCTCCCGCTGGCGAAGACGGAGCAGACTACTACCTCACTATCAAACAGGTCGAGGGTTCATCTGCGGTTCTGCTCCCGGAAGAAAAGCCTCTCGGAGTCTTCGAGTCGCTCGTGGAGGCTGCTATGGAACTACCAAAAGTCAAGCGGAGTAGTGTGGGCAGTATCAGCTCCGTCTCAAGCAACCTCTCTATGCATCCTGCCATAAAGAAGTTATCCATGAACGACTTTAGCGACGATTCCGTTGTCAAATTCTACCTCAATAGACGTCGTGATGATGCAGATGACAGCGCCACGACAGAAGAAGGCGATGAGACAGTGCAGGCAGATACGTCTCACGACGCAGCTGAGGGTTCAAACACCTCGGCGAGCGGTGTCAACGTCACTCCTGATCGGTTCAGCTCTCCCTCGTACCGCTTCACGTTGCAGCTTGTTATCCATCCCGAGGACTTGCCCGATGATATGGTCTTCGACCCAGTCACCGAAGCCATCGTATTCAAGAACACGCTGCGTGATAGAACCCATTCTACATCATCAATTTCTTCTG
Organism: Suillus cothurnatus; assembly: GCA_016758765.1. NCBI lineage: Eukaryota > Fungi > Basidiomycota > Agaricomycetes > Boletales > Suillaceae > Suillus > Suillus cothurnatus. The sequence goes on along the minus strand of JABBWL010000139.1, from coordinate 1,160 downwards.
GTGTATCACAGGGTCAGCGCCGAAAAGTCTTCACCTTCCCGAAGAATGTCACTGTTGCTGAAGTGATTGAACTGGGCCTCGAGCGCTTCGGCATCTTGGAAGGTGTCGTTGATGGTGGTGACGAAGTTGAGGATAAGATGACGAAGAGGCGAAGTACCAGTAAAGTCCGATATGGTCTCACAGCTGACGTTGGAGGACAAGGTAAAGATACACTTAGTATAAATGTTCAGTGCTGATTTCGTTGGTCAGAACGAGAACTATCGCCTTCAAGTAGAGTTACCGATGCATACACTCGTCCTCCCATTTTCCGCCGAGTCCAGGAAGGCAAGCGCAGATCCATCGATTCTGCTCAACTACTCGGAAGTATAGATGACGTTCATATTGACGACCCCGTCTTCATTCTCCGCCGAGCAATCTCTTATCGAACATCATCATCTCGTCACCGCATGTCCGCGCCCCTTGATGAAATCGCTCTTCAACATTTCCGCGATTCAGTTTCTGGCTCCAGTCTCAGCTCTGATAACCAGACTTCGGGTACCGAGGAAGTTAAACCGAGGCAGCTGTCAAGACAAGAGATCATTGCAGCACAGCGCGCCGCATCGCGAGCGAATCAAAAGGCCATTCTTTCGGCCCAGATGAACTCCCTTCGCGGTGTAGATGTTCTTCTTCCCGGAAACGCCATGATCCGGAGCTCCAGGTATGACTCTGGAGACAAAATGCGCTATTCATACGTGCAAGACGGCGAGTCATTTGATATTAGTGACATTGTCGAGCAAGAGTTTTGCGAAGGTAACTCGGCGCAAAAGAGCGACTTGCTAGAAGGCGTCCTCGGGCGCAACAAAGAAAGCATGAATGAGAAGATTGATCGCGTACTGAACAAAATCAAAGATGGGCGACTCCAAGCTCAATACGTGGTTGCGGCCTCGAATCAGTCTGATGGCCTTCCCTCTGCTGGTTCTGCACCCTCAGAGTATTCCGTCGATGACGCCGTGACTGCCCGTTCTGGTTCTGACGGCAGGACTCCCACACCGCTTGCGAGTAGTGTCACTGGGGCTCGACGCGTTGCGTCACCAGTGTCCGATACATCTCGGACACCAACACCTACTGCAACAGATGGCCGACACAGCCGCACCCGATCCACCACCCCGTCATCGAAACAA
>JABBWL010000138.1:0-184212 GCA_016758765.1 Suillus cothurnatus | reverse complement strand
TGGGTTTCGAGCCCAGATACGCAAGATTGTATCTCAGATTCGCCCTGATCGTCAGACACTAATGTTTAGTGCTACATGGCCGAAGGATGTGCAGAAACTTGCAAATGTAAGCATTCGATATTTGATGGCTGCATGATTAAGCTCACTCTTTGTAGGACTTCTTGAAAGACATGATTCAAGTCAACATCGGGTCTATGGAACTCACTGCCAACCATAACATTCAGCAGATTGTCGAAGTCTGCAGTGACTTCGAGAAGCGCGCTAAGCTGATCAGACATCTTGATCAGATCAGCTCTGAGAACGCTAAGGTACTCATATTTGTTGGGACGAAACGCGTTGCGGACGACATCACCAAATACCTCCGTCAAGACGGCTGGCCAGCTCTTGCTATCCATGGTGACAAAGAACAGTAGGTTTTTACGTGCTACTCGTTTCGATCCCTACCAAAACGCTTCCACAGGCGGGAACGTGATTGGGTTCTCGGGGAATTCAAGGCGGGTCGCTCGCCCATATTGATTGCCACGGACGTTGCGTCCCGTGGTTTAGGTACGTGTGCCATTTCTTGCAAGCGCTCCATCAGGGACTCCTACAAATGGGAGGGCTTTTCGAGCACTCAGGTTAAAGTAGCAATGACCCGACTTAATCTGGGTTGTATTTGCTCGTGACTGGTGTTCACTGACGCGTGGTAACAAGACGGGATTGAGTCATGTTACACTGCTCTCCCTCCATGCTTACAGCCAGGCTTGGGGATAAAATTTCTTCTCGAGCGAGACGTGCTTATAGCAGAACCGCGTGATCACGAGAGGATTCCAAGTCGTCAAGGTTCCATCCGCCAAAGCATTCCGTGTCCTCCCGTCAGTGAGGGTCAAAGGGATTCAAAGTGCTATGGTCCCGGATGTGGAGCCCTCGTCACGGACTTCCTGCTATATCTCCTCTCGATATGTCCGCTGCTTCGCGCTTGGTAGCTGTCTTCCTGGACCGCGATGCCCTTTGTTCATGCTTTGCGTCCTCCGATCTTGTGACGTGGCCATGAATAATGTTTGTATGAAGTCATCCAATTTTTGTTCCCTGTTTTGTTGGACGCGCTTGTGTCTCTTTGTTTTTGTCATGTTATTGATTTTGCAATGTGCTACATGTTGTCTGTTCATATGTTATTCTATTGTTCTGTACGTGACGCGGTTTGCATTGCATTACTGGCATCACAGATGTCAAGGATGTCGGATATGTGATTGTGCGTATCGCATTGGTTTATTGCTACCAGACAGCTGCTGACTTCCCTCTAGAACTACGACTTCCCTAACAACTGCGAAGATTATATCCATCGTATTGGTCGTACGGGAGTAAGTTGCTCTCACTCAGACTTACCAATTCTTGGTTCTAACTCTACTTAGCGTGCCGGCATGAAAGGTACCCTCATACACGTACTTCACCACCGATAACTCGAAGTCTGCTCGCGAGTTGATATCCATCTTGCGTGAGGCAAAGGCCGATGTTCCACAACAACTAGAAGAAATGGCCATGTACAGTGGAGGAGGGGGAGGCCGCAGTAAGTCCCTAACATGTCCATGTGTTTCATGTGTTTGACTTAGCCGTTCAGATCGTTATAGTGGGCGGGGGTCGTGGTCGTGGAGGTGGCGGTGGCGGAAGATACGGTGGCGGCGGTGGGGGAGGTGGACACGGCGAATATGGTGGTGCCAGAGATCGGTGGTAGGCTTGATGACTTCTTGGTCCGGACACATAGATTACTTCTCTTAATCATGATTCTCTTACCATCTCTTCGTCAAACACGTTAAAAATCAAGTAGACGCGTATTCTCTTGGTCACTTGACTGGATATCATGGTTTCATCTAAGAATTCAAACTTTACGGGGCACTGCTTGTCGATCAGTTTTATTATGTTAAACAATACGCTGGGAAGGAATGCAAATTCACTGGTCACCCGGTCCTGGTCAGCCCTGGAGGATTTGAGTCATTCGGAATCATTGTGCTGGAATTCCTCTTGTTACGTAATATTCTAATCAAGAATAGCTTGTTCGAGTCAATCTGATCACAGGTGGATGTTTATAGCAAGGCATCGATACCTAGTCACTCAGAAAGTCAGAGGTCTTTCTTTTCATTTACTACACCGATCACATTCTACTCGACCTTTAGCAATGGCAACGACTCCGAACGATCCTGGCCTGGTGACCCCAGAGTCTGACGGTCCTTCGAAAAGTGCAGGTGAGCAGACCCTCGTTACTCTAGTAATTTGACATGATCTAATCGGCTGTCAAATATAGCGAAAAAGGAGGCCAAGAGGCTAGAGAAAGAGGCGAAGCTTGCTGCTAAACATCTCAAGCAAGCCACCAACACTCCTGCTGGCGAAAAGAAGGCAAAGGCGGACAAAGAGAAGAAGGAGCAGGAACCTGCATTTGTAAACACCACTCCTAAGGGCGAGAAAAAAGGTGCATTTTCTTCACATTCTTTTTTCTTTCTTTCCTGACGCTGTATAGATATGTCTCAACCGATGGCAAGTGGGTATAATCCTATCGCAGTCGAGTCTGCTTGGTACGATTGGTGGGAGGCTCAAGGCTTCTTCAAGCCTCAAACCACGGAGAATGGCGAGACTAAACCAGAGGGCGTCTTCGTGGTTCCGATGCCTCCTCCGAACGTCACCGGAAGCCTGCATATCGGTCACGCACTGACCATTGCCATTCAGGATTGCTTAATACGCTGGTAAATATAAATCTGTATCTGATATGATCGTAATGCTCATAGTGATCACAGGAATCGGATGCTTGGAAAGACTACCCTCTTTGTCCCAGGTTTTGATCACGCTGGAATCTCAACACAATCCGTTGTTGAAAAAAGGTTATACAAAGCGGAAGGCAAGACCCGACACGATCTCGGTCGAGAGGTGTTTTTGGGCAAGGTGATGGAGTGGAAAAAATGAGTACGTAGTTACTTTCTGAACGGAGCATTCCCTCACATGGTATTAGCTACCAAGCACGCATCACCAATCAATTAAGGAGACTTGGAGGAAGTTGCGACTGGGACCGTGTCGCCTTCACCATGAGTCCTGTAAGTGTAATTTCAAACATCTCTTACATATCTAATCGAATGTTATACCAGTCGTTATCAAGAGCTGTGACTGAGACGTTTTGTCGGCTCCACGAGGATGGTATCATCTACCGCGCCAATCGACTTGTTATTGGTGCGTTCAGTTGAATACTACCCTCTCGAACCTTGAGGTGAGTCGAGAAATTAATCCGTTGGCGACTGGCATAAGTTGTGTTGCATAGGTGGACCAAAAACAGCTTTCTGGCCGTACCTTGCTCAATGTCCCAGGCTATGACGCAAAGGAAAAATTCGAGTTTGGTGTCATCACCTCATTTGCATATCAAATTGAAGGATCAGGTATGTTCTAATCGATCTTTATGCCACTGTTTTTTTATTTATTTTTATTTTCATCATTAGATGAGCGGATTGTTGTCGCTACAACCCGTCCGGAAACAATGCTCGGTGATACAGCTATTGCAGTACATCAAGATGATGATCGATACAAGGTAATATTTATGACTGATAAAAATCACGATCAAGATTGAGATACGTTTGTAGCACCTTCATGGCAAGTTTGCCATTCATCCTTTCTTGAACAGGCGTCTTCCCATTATCGTCGACGAAAAAGTAGATAAGGAGTTTGGAACTGGTGCAGTGAAGATCACGCCAGCTCATGATCCAAACGATTATGAGGTTGGTGTCTGTCACGGACTTGAATTCATCAACATTTTGAATGATGATGGAACGTTCAATGAAAACGCTGGAGAAGAGTTCAAGGTGCGTCTGTGTGCGAAAGCTACACCTTAACCTGAGCGACATACACCATGTACCATTCAGGGAATGAAACGTTTCCACGCTCGCCGCGAGGGTCATAAAGAAGCTCACAGACTTGGGTTTATTCGTCGAGACCAAGGATAATGCCATGCAGATCCCCATTTGCAGGTACGCGCCCGTGTCGGTTTCAAGTCAATTGGTGATTAAATTCGAGGTGTTCTTGCAGTAAATCAGGCGACATCATCGAGCCTGTCTTAAAACCTCAGTGGTGGGTAAATTGCCAACCTCTTGCTGCAGAAGCAATCAAGGTTAGTCACACTATGTCTCACTCGACTTTCTTTAAACGATCTCTGCAGCGTACGAGGGCAGGCGAACTTTCAATTGGCCCCAAGCAGAGTGAAGCAGATTGGTATCGCTGGCTTGAAAACATTCAGGACTGGTGTATCTCACGGCAATTATGGTGGGGTCACCGATGCCCAGCCTATTTCGTTCAAATTGAGGGAGAAGTTATCGATGTTCGTATTTTAACGATTAGTCCAACACTTTCGCACTTACTCTTGAATGCAGAGAAACGATGGAAAGAACTGGGTTGTCGGTCGGACTGTGGAAGAAGCAACTGAACGAGCAAGAATCCTTGCAAATGGGAAGAGTTTTACACTCGAGCAGATGAAGATGTCCTCGATACTTGGTTCTCATCTGGACTGTGGCCTTTCTCAATTCTGGGATGGCCAGAAAAGGTACAGTGTTTCATACATGGCAAACTGACTACCTTTAACCTTCCACCAACAGACTGTCGACTTCTCTCAGTATTACCCTGCCAGTATCCTTGAAACAGGCTGGGACATCCTTTTCTTCTGGGTAGCACGTATGGTTCTCATGGGCATCTATCTTACCGGTCAGATGCCATTTTCCGAAGTACTCTGCCACGCGATGATTCGCGATGCTCATGGACGCAAAATGAGTAAGTCGCTCGGTAACGTCATTGACCCGATCGACGTCATCCACGGGCTGCCACTTGAGCAACTCCACCAGAAATTGTACGAGGGTAATCTTGATGAGAAGGAGATTCTCAAGGCGATCGCTGGTCAGAAGAAGGATTTCCCTAAGGGCATTCCGGAATGCGGTACGGATGGGTTGAGGTTCGCTCTCTGCGCATACTCAGGCGGCGGTAAGGTGATCATCACGATGCGAACCATACATGACTGAGTTTGCGTTTAGGCAGGGATATCAACCTGGAAATCCTGCGAGTGGAGGGATATCGCAAGTTCTGCAACAAGATCTTCAATGCCACGAAGTTTGCAATGCTTAAACTTGACGACAGTTTTCTCGCCAGAGACATCTGCGAAGGTATGCTGCTTGCACGATGAGTTCTTGGGTTTACATTACTTCTGAAGCCAACCGGAAATGAAAGTCTTGTGGAACGCTGGATCCTACACAAGCTCAACATAGCTGCGACACAGATCAACACGCAGCTCCAAGAACGCAACTTCATGGCTGCGACCACGTCAGCTCACAATTTCTGGCTATACGAGCTCTGCGACGTCTATATTGTGGGGCTGCATTGAATTGGAATATATATCGATCTCATATTTTTGTCCACAGGAGGCGATGAAACCTTTGACCGACGCATCGGTCCCCGTCCAGACTCGTAGGTCAGCGCAGCAAACATTGTATACTTGCCTGGATCATGGTCTGCGCCTACTTCATCCATTTATGCCCTTTGTTACCGAGGAGCTATGGCAGCGACTGCCAAGGCGTCCGACAGACCCTACCCCCTCCATTATGATAGCGTCATACCCCATCAATGTGGGTTATCATCTGCCATTCAGACTTGCTTTTACTAAATTGATGCAGGATCCTGACTTCATCAGTTCCGAAGAGGAAAAAGATTTTGATGTCGTGCTGTCTGCCGTGCGCGCAGCTAGATCGCTTGCTGCATCTTACAACCTCCAGTCCAATATCCAACGTGAGTTGTTATATTTTGACTGTAGTCAGCACTGACATGGTGCCAGTATTCGTTCATTCCCAAACGGGCAAGGAGATCGATTTGTTCCGCTCGCAGACGCAAGCTATGATCACTTTGATCAAGGGATGCAGTGCTGTGAACGTCATCGAGGATGTGAAAACCCTTCCCGCGGGATGCGGGTCAGCCGTCATAAACTCCACCACAACAGTCCATGTGTTGGTCAAGGTATGTGTGTAGTAGCCTCGCGTCGTGAATGTGATTCTAACTCTTTCTACTATAAGGGACTTGTTGACCTTGACGCTGAGATAGCCAAGTGTGATAAGAAACTCACGCTTGCACGCCTCAATCTGGAAAAGATTATGAAGATTGTTTCACAACCAGATTACGCTGAGACCGTGCCGTCTGTCGTGCAAATATCAAATGATGAGAAGGTGGCGTTACTTTCTTTTGACCACCAAAACTAGAACGCTGCTAACCGTTTATCCTTGATCACGACAGAAAAAGACATTCGAGACGGAATGTGTCACTCTCGAGCAATCTAGAGAGATGTTCGCAAAGCTGGCTAACTCTTAGAGTACATATTAGCGAGGTAGTAGTAATCTAGGCACAATAGTAGCATAAAGAATTAAAATACTATTTTCGAGCACATTGACATGACAAATGTAGTGTCTGAAAACTTCTCAGTGATAAAGATATTTCACATCCATTGTCATTGATGATTCTCTTCACCCTCTCGACCTCTTGTTTCTTGGAGCCCACCCTGGGCAACTTCATTGACCAGCGTTATATCTTTATTCTGCTGCGTTCTCCTAGTATCGAACACATGTCAGCTATCGACCACACATTTTCCACGTCAAGAGTTAGCCAATGGTTGCACAGAAGGCCAACGGAAGTACAGACCGTAATAGAGTACAGTGGTCTAGCCCACTTTCAATAGAAGACAGAATATTCAGTGATACATTAGTATGTATGTTGTTCACCGTAATCTTTCGTACATCTTGAAGTCCGGTGACTTCCAAGGGAAAGGATCGCCATCAGTGGTATCTTCTCTGTATCTCATGTCAGTGCCACACTCGGCAGATACTAGGTCCGAGGTGCATACTCCTGAGGACCAAGAACGCGAAGCCCTCGTATGTGGGTATCCTTTCCGCTCATATGGTTCTGCACCACGATAACCTGCAGCACATAAGCATGCACAGGTTTACTAGAGGAGAGTTAACGATGATAAGGGCATTGGAAAAACAATTCACAACGAGTTCCCATCTTCATCAGGTTCTGAAGAAACATCAAACGTTATCCAGCCATCCGGTTTCTCCAAAGTAGCGACCCGTACATCTTGAAGGTCGCTGGGACCAGTTCCTGCACGGATAGCAAGAGTCGATGGAGTGTACGAGTCATCCTGCGGCCAACTAAGATAAATACTGATTTTCTGAGTTGACCTCAATCAGCGCTGGCAGCACATGCGAAATTGTCCCTGTACCTGAATTGCTACTTTGCGAGGGAACTCTACAGTGATAAAATGAGGCTGAGGGCCATCAGAACTAGATAACACCTCTTCAGTCGAGCCAAGCACGCCAAAAAGATATCATGCTCACTGCCAGAACGTATCGGGATCCCCGTCTCTGAGGCACTCTGCACCAAACCCAAATTTGTATGAAGAAACTGACCACTTGGCAAGGTGCCCAATATCTGGCCATGGTAGTACGGGGGGCGTGCGAGCTGCAGGAAGCTGGATAAGCATTACTAACTCACAGGCTGATTTGAGCACGATCAAAGAACTAGAGCGAACCTGGATGCATAAGAGGGAGACCATCCTTTGGGATTGGTGGACCATTTTGTACGACTGCTGTCATTGTAGACGGTGCTGCAGTTGTAGTCGTGGTGATGTTAGTAGTGGCCATTGTCGACGTCCAGCACTAAAGCGTATGTGTAGTAACTAGTCCTCTTCAGGTGACTTCAGTAATTACTTAAGTTCAGATATTCGAGCTTGATGTATTTGTTCCTCAGATATGTTATTAACGACCAACGTGTTACACGACACATGCAAGATATCCCTCTCTCGTTCCATGGCTAATAAATCCTAGAGTTTGAGTGAGTCTGCAAACTTTAGAATTGAATATTATGATTACTTGACTAAACCAGTAACTACTACACCTCGAAATGACAAGGTGATGAACAAGTTCACCATCCATATTTTCAACTTATCTTCACAAGGATAACTGCTCACAAAGATAGACCTTCATATGACTCTGCATTGGTGAAACATCGTACCTAACGTACGCCATTTACATGAAGAAGGAGGATATCATTCTTATGTATAGATTTGTACGCTTAAATCTCTCGGGCGTCACCCTTGAACTGATATTCATTTCACAGGCTAATTTGATTTCAGTCGCTTATAACATCACTGTTCATAACAATCGTAACAGCGTCAGCGCCAGCCCGCCCTCGACTCGCTTATTCTTGGCATGTTTTATATCCATCAAATTAAACGCAAACTAGTCTTTCTCGTGTTAATGCATGGTGTTCTTCACTTGACCAGTCTTAACCAAGTGGTAAGCATCACAGGACAGAAATCTGTTCAACACTCTTTTTCACACATGGATGGATCCCTCAAGGATCATAGCCAACTGGCACAAGAGCAGATTCGAAATATATTCTCTTGGGTGGTGCGGATTCGGAAGAATGCGTTTCCCTCTTAATATTCACTCTTGAACAGTTTTTCCAAGGTTCATGTCCACTTACCAAGCTTCCTGGCTAAAGTGGTTACACCAACAGAATAGAAATCTGTTTCTCTGGACTGCGCAGGTTCGAAACTTGCCGACAACGTGGTGTTTTTTTATCAGAACACGCCTTGACATTCGCTTATGGATGGTTTCCTCGAGGGCTCACCTGAACTGGACTTCCCAAGTGGTTACTGCAATGGAATCAAAATCTGTTTCTCTTGGACTGCAGGTTCGAAACTTGTCGAATGAAGGAAACTTTTGTTTTCTATCAGAACACGCCTTGACATTTACTCCTAGATGTTTTCCTCGAAAGTCCATCTAACTAGTCCTAGGCGGTTACAACAACAGTACTAGTGTCAAAATCTGTTTCTCTTGGAATGCGCAGGTTCGAAACCCGCAGTCGGCAGGATTTTTTCTGTTAGAACGCACTTCAACATCCACTTATGGATGGTTTCCCCAGAAGTCCATCTAACTGGTATTAGCCAAGTGGTTACCACAACAGACTCGAAATCTGTTTCTCTTGGAGTTGGTTTGAAACCTGCTGACAACATTTTTGCGATGTATAAATCCTCGGACGTCTTAACTAGGCCCAGTCATTGCGCTGAAACCTCCTTTTTATATGATAGTCTTTCACTCCCCACGAGGGTAGTCTCAGATATGACAATGGAACAAATGATGCTATCAAACTGCTGAGTTACAGTTCCCTCCCCACCATCTCTTAATCCTCTCTCCTCCCCACTCCTGATACTCTTCTGCTGTTACGCCCACTTGATGGAACTCATCTGTATTTGCAAAAGATGCCATACCCTTCCAAGCATCAAGTGATGGGTCCGCTGCACGCACGATGTCACCCAAGTGCATCTCAGGCGGCAAAATTGGACGAAGCGTCCCATAAAGTCTTTCTTGAAGACCAGGAAACTGCGAGGGACCTCCAGTAATGAATACATTCTGTGTTTTCCATGAGCTGGACTGGAAGGTCTGAGAAACACAAAACAGACCTTCACAAGCCTGGCTTTTTCGGCTTCTGAGAACCTTGCCAGAATGCCTTGAAGCACTTCACCGAGGCCGGCGGAGTCAACGCCAGCCATTCCTGGTGAGAAGTATGTTTCGCACACACGCCATCGTTCCGTGTTCAGATGTATCCGTGCGCTTCCTGTTGATGGTTCCCGTAAGCGTTTATTTATTCATTGAAGATATAGAGTTGATACAACCTTCGATGTCTCCCTCTTCATACTGTGGTCTGCAGGCAGATATAAGTGCAGACCGCTGAGATGTTATGGACGCATGCGTGTGCTGGGCTGTGAATGTCGGATCATGCATAAGAAGCTTGCTCTCGATAATCCGAAGTTGGTTGAATTCCTCTTCTTCATCCGAAGATACAGCCGCAGCATTCTGTTGTACGATGTCAGATTGAATGATTCACTTAGGAAGTATGACATACAAGTTTGCGATAAATCTGCCAGTCCTCGTCATCCGCTCCGAACATGTCTTCTGAATTACAAGTGTGAGAACAAAGAATTGATGAGAAAGATTGTGAAACTTGCCTGCACCCGCTTTCCTCTTCTTCTTCGACACGCGTTCATCGGCTGCCAAAGAAGCAATGTTCTTCATTCTAGCTTGCGCGGCTGCACTTTTCCGATCAGATAACGCAGCCTTCCGACGTCCCCGTTCCTTGATCTTGGTCATGATAACCTATTGTTCCGAAAGGTCAGCAAGAGCATCTAAGCAGGCAGACGGCGAGTACCACACCTCTTGCTCACGGCGCAGTCTAGCTGCCCAATCATCGAAGTTATTTTCCCGTTCCTCCTCCTCTCGTCTCTCTTCGGCTTCCTTTTCCTCTCGTTCTTTCTCCTTCTCTCGCCTCGCACGCGCTCTTGCATCAAAACCAGCCTTCATAAGTTTCTGCTTCTTCTTTTCTTTTATCCCTTCTTCGTCGAGCTGTGGAACGGGCAGACTCAACATTGTATTGCTTTGAATCAACGCGAGACTTACGTCCGCATCTGGAACATCGATGAGAGGGAACGAAGGTTCCTCCTACAGTCACGGGTCAAAAAGGAGTAATCGGTGATGATGTACAATGCTTACGATGACATCGTCTTGCCCATCAGGGTCCTTTTTGCGTGCGCGTTTAACGTCTGCCTCGAGTTTCTTGATGGTTTCATCGAGGGCAGCTTCGTCATCAAAGCCCTCGACTTGAAGAGTGTGCTGTAGAGAAATTTAGCACCATGCCTAGCGAGATGTTATGTTGGTCGCACATTCCACTCGCGTTTGTTATCACTCTTGCCTTCCTTCAAATTCGTAAGGTACTGTAGATCGTTCTCCTTCTTCGCCAACTAAAAAATTCATCAGCTTAATCGAACCTTCTTTTTCGTCGCAAAAACAAAGGACACCTTCTCCATCCGGCTCTTCGCAGCCAATTCCTGAAGTTTCTTTCCTTGTTCCTTTCGTTTCTCTGCTATCCTCGTGAGCTCCTCTTCTGTCTTTTCTTCGACGACAGGGATTGCAAATGGAAACTGGATGATGCGTTCTGCAGCGCGTATGTTTGCGGGGATTTTGAGGGAACGGAGGACAGCAGGGTAGTCAGTAGCGAAGGAGCAGAAATTGTGCAGCATCCACTGTGGGAGGTTAATAACTGAGGAACTACTTAGGATCAGCGTATGGACGTACGCTTGCTTGTGCGGACGTCACACGCGTCGGGAAGCTAGAGTATTTCAGCTGGATGAGCTTCAGGAGATACTCCGTTGATTGCTGTGTACCCCATGGTATTCTGCCAAGTATGATTATCACGATGGTTCCCTCAGTCCAAGGAATACGGACCGTTTTGCATGACTGAGCACGCCTTTCCCGTTGAGAATGGGGATAACAGAGGTGGATGCTGTGTTGAATGAAACAACAAGGCCGTCAGCACTGAATGGACTGCTAGATGTAGGTTTGTTGTTATGATAAAACGACATCACAGAGTCGACGCAGTAAGTGAGTGAAGGGACCGAATATTGCTCAAACATGAGCTCGGAGGTTACTATGCATTTCGTTCGGTGAGATAGACGACATGAAGAGCTTGAGCACATACATGCTCTCGAATGCAATGGCGAGCAGAGTCTTTCTGTCATGAGCACCGGGTGCTCGATGCCCTCTGCGTCAATTCCCAATCTCACAAACGCGTAGTCCAACGCGTTTTCCTACCTCACCCATCCTCAGCGCCACCCACAGACCAGCAATGTAGGAAACCCACCATTGCATCGAAATTCAACAACACATCACCTTCCCAAGGTGTCTTGCCCTGGCTCTTCGCACCACTCTCCGCGTCAATTGCATCACCGAACAGTAACAGCGAATGGTTGAACTTGCGCTCCTTGTACTTGGCGATGATATTTGGAGAAGAGTGGGGAGAGGCGGACGTGCTGAAGCCAAAACGCAGGTTTGAGGAGCCGTTGTCTATGATGAGAGGGACGGGCTGAGACCGAAAAGGATCATAAGAGTCGGGAGGTGTAATGCTCGGGAGACTGGGTGTCGGGACATAGAATATGTTACTTGTTTCAGCCTCATCCATCGAGGGCAAGGTGCAATTCAACAGTTGGTACCAATTGCACAGCAGATGTGGCTCGAAAGCGTAAACTGAATAGTTACAACCAAGTTACAAAGTGTCGCGCCAAGCCTGTGCGCTGGGGCGTTTAGGGCTTGGTCAGGACCATCATCACTGGACTCTTGCAAATTTGTTTAGCCCGCAATACGACTCGATTTCTAATTCGCCACAGTGTTCATGCCATCTAGATACTCGCCGCAGCCAGGCTCGTGTCCTGCAGGCTGCAACCAGTCATCAAATGAAAAGTTCACTCATCCTTCACAGAACTTGAGCCGTTTTCATAATTGATTCGGCCTCATCCAACGTCACAGCTTCAACTATAATTCTTTAATTTCACGTTCGTGCGTCGTCTCTCGGGATAATCATCGCTAAACGACAATGACCCAACTAGACTTGTCCCGTTCCATCGTACAGTTTGGGTCGTGATTTAGCATCCATCGATTGTCAACGAGTCCCGGGTGATTCCCCACATGCAGTTATTTAGCCTGGCTCTTTGCAATACTCTCCGCGTCGATTCTGTCACCAAGCGGCAACAGCGACTGGTTCAATAACTTGCACTCATTGTACTTGGCGATGGCATTGGGGGAGGGGTGTAGGGACAAGTGCTGAAATCAACCCGTAGATTTGAGGAGCCATTGTGATGGATCCGCTGGGACCGAAAGGGATTGTGGTAGTTGGGGGTGTGATGCTCGGTGATAGAATCGCTCGTTTCAGCTTCAGCTATAAATGTTGTCATCGCCGTTCCAAGTTGCATATCAAAGTTACTGATTACACAATTGATCAAGGTGCTCGAAAGCATAACTTGAACAACCACTTACTTGCATTGTACCGTCGGTGTCAGTCTAAAACCAAGGACGCAGATTCTTCAGCTTGCAATGTAACCGTTCGATTTCTAGTTAACCTTCACCGCGCCAACAACCATCTGGTTGATATTTGAATAATAATCACAGGACTGAAATAATAGGAATCAACTGCCAGTGATTTGGCTGATGGTGGCATAGCAGGTGTCTAAGTCTATGGTGTTCATTGTAGCTGACAGGATCCCAGATGAGAGATCTGAAGATGAACCTGAAAGATTGAGTGATTAACAAAGAGCAATTAGGATGCTTTCTGTCACTTGCCAAAAATTTTGCCAACACACTTAGACAAGGGATTAGTTATCTGCAAGAGATTGTCTGGCAAGCTTCTTCACAACTGAACGGAGTCACTATTCCCCAACAATTTAAGTTGATGCCCTTGATGAATACATGTGTCACCCTGTGTGAAACTATAAATCAAGGGAAGCACAGATGTGCCCTTTCTTGCACGTAATTGACATGAAGAACACCCCAAAACTATTCATGTTTTAGATGCCCTTCATGTCATTTATGTGGGAGGAAGGACACGTTGGGTGTTGGTGTCAATTACTTGGTGTCAAATACATGCAAGAGGAAGCATGGTGGGAAGGTGATGACAGAACGTGTCAGCTCTAGATAGCGATACCAATTATAGTTTTTGTTTTCAGTATTTGTCAATTACGTGCAAGAAAGGACATGAGGCTCAAGTACTAACTCAAGATAGAATGTCAGTTTCATTTCTACTGCATAATATGTAATATTTACATGATTCAAGCATGGCCTCTTGGCAACGGGTTCCTTGTATTTTGCTTCTTTTGATCATCTGAGTCCTAATTATGTAATAATTCTTGCAGGCGCAAAAAACTGTTGATTTGTACTCCGTAGTGCCACTCCGCTAGTCACTACACCTTTGATTGTTCGTCAGGCTCGACATCACAACACTAATATTATCACTTGACCTATTGATAAGAGAAATTCTTGATTACGACCGCCTCTCTACCACTTATCAACTGAACTACATAAACCTGGTGTGTATTCAATTGAAATAAAATATAAATGTTTCCCCGAGATTGGACGGGCAGTGCGATCCACCTCCACCCCTTTCCACCATAAATCTGTTGCACTTACCTAAAATTTTGTTCGCCTTCAAGCCATGTGACGACCATTACAGAAATGGCATATTCTTATGCTGCCGATCTGCTGTTTGGGACAATGGGTTACCGAATGTATTTGATCAACCATGTTACTAGTGCTACCCCTTGGTTTGCCAATGGCGAGGCATGTGTTCTAAATCTTCATGTCTACACTGCCTGCTGTCCGGACTCCGATGGGCATATAAAATCGTGAGCCTATCCCAATGAATTCCCGCAGCCAACGGCAACACACTCTAGTCTTCCCCTGACCACCACTAATATGCCTACTTACCCGTCGAATTATGGCTTCTGGGTGAACCATTACAATACCCAACACCAGGACCCTCGGGTGGCATGGGGCATGTATGTCCTTCGCGACTTATGATTCAATTTTCTCGTAATCATGATCACCGTTATATGCAGTTGGCCGGACGTCCAAGTCCACCATTCGAATTCCACCGATTCTACCATGTTTAGTAACGAGCCGGCATATCAATGTCAGGTTCTCGCCATCCCCCCTTCAAGACCCTCATTCAATATACATCCGCATTTGGCTGTGGGACATCGCTTTTCATCGCACCCCCATTATGGTGGACACCCACCCACTCAGCACCCATATTTACACCCGCCTCATCCGTCTCCCCTCCTGCTTTGCAAATGGCTACATGAAGACACACTTCAAATCTGCGGATTTCAAGGTACTTACGAGGCGCTAAAAGCGCATTGTAAGAGACATTTCAAAAGCGGTCCCTCACATGCACAGATACAGTGCCGCTGGGACCGTTGTGAATATAAAAAATGTTCCAACTCTACAGTACGCTGTATGCGCAGAGATTGCCTATGGCGGCACATTTCTGAAATCCACTTGGGAATGAAGAGGGTCACCTAGGCGCGCTCACTCCCTGTATCCTTGCTGTATCCTTGTTAGCTGTGTTGTTGTTATCGATTGATCGTTCGTTGTCACTCATGGCATAGTCTTCTATGTTAACACCAAAAAATGTCACAACCATTCCAGCCTCGTGAATATTATGAGGTGGCGTTAATAGCAAGGATCCCGTCCCTGAAAAAGGAGGTATGGACTGCACGGCCCAGTTCAAAGTCTTAAATGAGGCGTCGCAAGAACGAAATCGATTAGATCACCCTGCTGAGCGAATTAGTCATCGCCATCTCGAATAGAACGGTTAAAATTGCAACAACATGTTATGATAAGAGTGGGCAACGTTTTGATCAAATGCCAACCAGGATGTTTTCTCTTCTTTCTCCTTTTCGTTCGGAAGTCAATCCGCCGCCGATCACAATCGCCGTACTCCTCCCACCAATAGCTTGCAGGCGAACCTTGACATTTCCGTTTGTCACTAGCCCAGCGCTATTAGATCCTTTGAAAGACCTCCGGGAGTGCCCCTGCAGACAATGTCATAATGAGGTCGAGAGAGTGATATCGAAGTCTGTGGGTAGACTGACTCTGACCGAGCCCGTTATGGAACGTTTCTCCATATCCTCGAGCCAGTCATTAACACTAGCACAACCGACAGCAGTGCAATGGGACCAAAGCCAGCAAGCGGTATGTTTAGGTCCATCCAGGCGTCTCGATTCGCACCGAGCCGGTACCTGGTATAGACATGTCAGCAGGTATCACTACATAAGTGTAATTCCGATATGGTAGGATCACTGAATGTAGTTCGAACCGCCGTATGCAGATCGTTATCGGACGCGATGCAAGATTCAAAAATGTCGTTGACGAAAAGACTTAGCTCCACAGCTTGTCTGATCATCACAGGATTTGTCAATGGTGCATCAGTCTTTTGGCGTCACTTTAAGTGTACTACGAGAGGTCTCATGTAACCTCTGCAGAAGTCGAGACAATAGTACTGTCATGCGCGATCAAAGTAACCCCAACCCAAGCAGGATCATGCTCAGATGAGATGGCACATGGAAAAGCGACAGTATTCATTCGTGGAGATCAGAATAGACTGATTGCGCCGCGCTGATAGTAGAATTACCCAGCCTGGTGGAGGATGGCAATGCGTTACTATAGACTTGCCTGCGAGGTAGGATTCGAGACAGATTGAGGGGCGTCAGAACTCAGGACGGTTGCAACGCCAGATCTCAGAGAGGGGACTCATAGCCTCTGTTTATCACGGTCGTCGATTCGTCGAAGGTAAGTTCAAGCACAATGTCCTTACGTAATTCCAAACTGCTTTAACTTCCTAATTAATAATTAATGATGTTGCTTTATCGACTTTCAGGTCACAGTATTAGTGCTACCTGGTGCTACTTATCACCGTTTTTCATTGTCGATCATTCTCTCAGTGAGTCTCTAAAAGTACCATATGGGAATGATCGACGACGATCTTCCACGGCTGTCGCATTCAAATGACTACCAAAGGTATGGCAGACAGATGATACTTGATGGCTTTGGTTTGGAAGGTGCGCCAAAATGATCCGTCCGCGACGACTCTTACAAATCACCCAACAGGTCAGCTAAAGCTACAGAACTCATCTGTCGTAGTCATCGGAGCAGGGGGACTTGGTTGCCCCGCATTACAATATCTTGCTGCAGCCGGCGTAGGTACGTAGGCCCGCTCCATGCAACCTGGAGGAACTCATGTTTGTTAGTTAGGTCGCCTAGGCATAATAGACCATGACACGGTCGAATTGTCCAATCTCCAACGTCAGATCCTTCATACAGATAAAACGATTGGCAGCCCGAAAGCCGCATCTGCAGCCCAAGCTATCGCTGCTCTGAACCCACGCGTCAATATTGATCTATGTCCCATTGCTCTCGATTCATCCAACGCGCTTTCTATACTCGCCCCGTATGATGTGATCCTCGACTGCACAGACAATGCTCCCACACGCTACCTCCTTTCTGATAGCGCCGTCAGGCTCAAAAAGCCTCTCGTCAGTGGTGCCGCACAAAAATTTGATGGCCAACTTTGCATATATAATCTGGGCGATGACGGCCCCTGCTATCGCTGTATATTTCCGAAGCCACCTGCGCCAGAGATGACGGGATCGTGCGAAGAGACAGGTATACTAGGGGCTGTGACAGGGATCATTGGAAACCTACAGGCACTCGAAGCGATAAAGCTTATCACTGGCCTCCATGGTGAGTTGTACCAGCTATTGCATGGCTTATAGTTTCTGAAAGATCAGCAAGATGGCAAAGCTTCTCTACTGCTTTTCAGCGCTCTATCTGTCCCTCCGTTCCGTACCGTGAAGCTGAGATCAAGGAAGCCTACCTGCGCTGCGTGTGGGATCGAGGGCCAGAAAATTGGCACCATCGAAGAAACAGATTATGTGGCATTTTGTGGTGGCGCACGACCGAATTGGTTAGAGCGTGGTCTCGAAGTTGGCATGCCTGAATCACGGATATACGTCAAAGAATTTAAATCTATCTTCGAATCAAAGATAAACCATACCATCATCGATGTGCGACCGAGAACTGAGTTTGGTATATGTCGCCTTCCGAGGTCTACCAGTAAGTGATTTCCGGGCTAGAGGCGCAGTCATCTCACCGGCGTATCCAGGCGTCCCGCTCAATATCTTACTGGCTAACCCAGTGCCTCATCTTCCCTCAGACAAGTCCTGTCAGGTGTTTGTTCTGTGCAGATTAGGCAACGACTCTCAAATTGCTGCGGATGCCATCAGGGCAATCGACTGCAATCTGATTGTAAAAGATGTTGTCGGAGGCTTGCGTGCTTGGTCAAATGAAATAGATCCAACATTTCCTGTATACTGAGGTAAATTACACTTGTGACTCTTTCATACAATGATCTACGGTAGAAGCTGGCAACTATATAAGTGGACCTCGAATTGAGATCCAAGTGTTTGATCTTCCTTGTCACTTTCCTGGGAATGAATATGAGAAAGGGCAGGCCAACAAGGTAATCCACGTACTTAGACCTGCCTTCAGCCATTTAGGTACCTTTTTCTCGGTCCTTGTGCTCGACGCTGTTGCGGGAAGTGTAGCAGACTTCTCCACCTTGGGAGGTTCAGTGTCAACACTGGGGGGTTTCGGTAGCTCGATTGCGCTTGCTGCAATAGATGGCAACAGGGGTGCAGGGACATTCGTACCTGTGAGCCTCGTGAGGAGCAGCGTATGACTTCACCGCGAATGGACCTACCATTCAAAGATTCATCTTCGAAACGCAGAAGGAGTACTGATGATGGGGCAAGCTGTAGTTGTGCCAGGCTTAGATCGCGGACATCTGGGTCCGATACCTTCAGGTCACGCTTAGGAGGAGATTGATCTGCGAATAATGTCAATGACCCGACTCATTGGAAGCGGCCAACACACGAACATAGGATGAACTTGATAGACTTAACATCATCTCGGAGGGATGACCGCACGAATGCGTACACGGAGCGAATTTTGTCCGTAGAAGGGAATATCTTCTCCAGTTGTGTTCGATCTGAGAATCTGACACGTATCGTCGTCTGCGTGTATTCAGCCCAGGCTTAACTGACATTGGACTGAAAGGACGCACATTTGGCCATCGATCTCTCTTTGACTTCTCTGCTGCCTCTCGCTGAGCTCGTACTTGCAGTGGGGCATCAACTAATGATCGTGTCCGGGCACTTAATGTTGCTTGGGCAGCCTTCAGGTCGGCAAGAGATGGGGTGAAGTAGGAGTCTGGAAGTTCTTCTACTGTAGAACTTACAGTTAGTTATGAGGCAGTGTTTCGAAACGTGGCAACCCACAAGGAGCGCTAGTCGTTGATAGAGGCTTATACACCTTAAACTCTGTCGCAGGGGCGTCACCCACACTACTGGAGCCTGGTGTAAATGCCCCACTACGTTGCGTAGGCGTGGATGATTGTAAATTCTCAGCCATGGGCTCTTACACGTCGGGTTCAAAAGCAGTAGGTGACTGATTAGAAGGAAGACTGTATTGGTACATTGTACGACAATAAATAAACGTATGCGCATGCGCAGTCATACAATCTACAAATATATACGCCAGAAAGCTTACAAAAGACCTGTGGATAGAAGGAAGGTCAGTATCCATGGTAAATTTCTCAATGAAAGAGAAAGGAAAAATTCAGAGGCTGCAGAAGTTGTCTCAGCTCACTCGCCTCAGGGCTGGCGGGCGAGCTAACCTTTTGGTGTAAGACGAGTGAATCGAACGCAAATTACTTTTGACATCATGAAAAGAAAGTGATAGACTGAAAGCTTACCAGTTGCCATACTTTCACGTCCACGTCAGCGGAGGATGAGAAAGAAAATACACAAAGGAGAACGACGCTGACTCAAAGTCTACTAGTAGCAACATTATTTGTGTTTATTTGGTTTATTACGTAGCTAATATGTCGGACATCGATTATCGTCTAAGACATATTATCTCTCCTCATGCCACATAATCATCAAGACGGGCACTGCAGCCACGAAAGCAACGACCACGACCATGATCATGATCATGGCACTAGCGACCTTGGCCCCAATGATAATCTGTTCTCGCACATCGACCGCGCTAACGTTGTCGCACTCAACGCCACAAGGGAAGGCTCGGTCGTCGTTAAACCTTGGGATCAGAGGAACAACGAGGAAGCTGTATGCCACTTCTTTCACACATGTGCTTATGTTCACATCAAAATCATTCCTAGTTTTTGGAGTCAGATGCCGATGATCAGCTGTAAGGTCTCGCTGAATCGAGATCTTGACATTATGCAGCTCAAATAATATTCTATTGAGAATTATACGTATCCCCTTCACCGGATCCGTTAAGCTTCGGTCTTTACTATTGAAGACTGGCCCGGGTGACCAGACCCCAACGAAAGTCGCTCTGGTTAGTTAAAATCCCTATTTATCGTCATGGTTGTTCACGGCCCATGTGTAGTTTTCCAATCAGCCTAGCATGGACTTCAACGATGTTTCCGATAAAGCGCCTGTTCAAGAATTCGATATTCCTCAGGACAGGAATGTTGCGGAGTACATTGTCAAGTACATTTTTTCTGTCTCTTTCGCGAAAGTCGTGTTGACATCAGATCCTCCAGGACGGCAAAGTTCAACAACGTTTCCTCCCTGACGTTATTCTTCCCCGCCTCGCAGGGTGCAGACGCGACAAGGATCTATTATATCGGTCTTCTTGGTCATTGGACTGAGGTATGACAGTTCCTGAACCACTGTTTTCGATTCTCAAGACTTGTTCATTCTCTCAGCGCAAGAGCGATCCAGTCATCACTGTCTATGAAACCCAGGCTAATCTTGCTGATCACGAAAGGATTCAGGGAACAGACGGTAACTTCAGTACAACGTCATCCTAATAAAATGCAGAATTCCTATACCATAATTACAATGCGATAAAACAGTGAAGTTCTTGGAATATGTGTACAAGATAGCATGCAAGTGCGTATGATGTATAGTAGAGCATAACAATCAATGTAAAAGTCTGAAATCATGCTTGACGTCGCCTACATTCACAGTATATCCATCCATATTGTTCTCAAGGGACAAACAACGCTTTGAAGAACCAGGCTCCAAAGCCGATAAAGAAAGTGGGACGGTCTCGATCAATCACGAGGGGTTCATCCCTTGTCCGTTCGCATTCCGTTGCATAAACGACTGCATCATCTCACTATTCACTGTCCCCACGCCGCCAAGATGCATGCCTGCACTGATTTGCCTCTGCGGTACCCCGCCACCACCCTGTTCATATCGAATTATTAACACATCCCCACGCATGCGTACCATGGGACGACTCACAAACATATTCATTGGCAGATTCGCTCCATTCGAAAACGGACTCATATTCTGCATTCCTACACCAGGCGCCGGTGCTGGTACTTCCTGCTGCATTGCCCCCGTTTGTAGTTGCTGCTGCATTTGTCGTTGCCGCTGACGGATCTGCTGTTGCAGTGCGAGTTGTTGCATGAAGTGTCTTTGCTGCTGCGGGTCAAGGCCCTGAAGTCGCGTCAGCATCTCAGGGGTGAACACGCCTGGGGGTTGTAGTTGTGGTGGTTGATGTAATTGCGGTTGTGATTGCGGTTGCAGTTGCAGTTGCGGTTGTTGTTGCAGTTGCGGTTGTTGTTGCGGTTGTTGTTGTTGTTGTTGGGGTTGCATTTGCACTTGCGGTTTTGGGGCGTCGACTTTGCTAGAGCCCGGCAGATCTGGAAGTCCAGTAAGAGGAAACGCTGCGCCTACTAGCACGTTGTTCATCGGAAACACGATCATATTATTTGACATAAGCCCAGAAGGAAGTTGCCACGCCGCTATGCCAAACTTAAAATTGAAGAATATCAGCAGGAACGACAGGAAGCGAGAATGGACAAAACACTCACTGTTCGTGCTTCCATCATGGTCTTCATCAACATATGATGAATCATGTCATTCTTTTTCTGTTCAATGTTCCGCGCTTGGGGCTTGAACTGGACCATCACAGCAGATTGGTGGTGTTTCTGAAGCCACAGTTTTAATTCCTTGGGATCCTTCAGTCCTTCTTGTGCCAAATTGATGAGCATTCTCTCAGGCCATGTTTCCGTGTGGCTGCACAATCAATTAGTACTAGACCATAGAAACTGTTCGATGACGTACAGTTGACCCTTATAATTAACAGTGGCCACCTGCGCTTCGAACCACTGTGCTTTTCCAGCATGCTGTATAGTGAAGGTAAAAGAGCCTTCCCATTGCTTCGGCCCTCCTGAGGTTGCCGAGGTCGAGGCCTGAGGCTGAGACTGGTGCTGAGACTGGTGATGGGGCTGAGACTGATGCTGAGAGGTCGATCCAGAGGCAGGCGGATGGGCTGGCCGGGGATTAGGTGAACCGGGAAAGGTTTGTCCCTGGAAACCAGTCTTATTGAGCAACTTATGCATTTGCGCGGCGATCTCTGAATTTTTGGATCCTGTTGTTCCTGCACGCGCCTGCATGATGTGCACTAATGTCTGATCTGTCAGCAGTGGCTTCTGCTCTTCCATAGGCGCAGATACGGGCACAGGCACAGTTGGCGGTGCTGCATCTTCCGATTTCATGTTACTTGCCGCCAGTTGAGGCTGAGGCTGAGACTGAGGCGTTTCTCCAGATCCTCCTGCACCTGAATTCAAACCGCCCACCGCCGGCCTATTCGCTATTTGAATCAAAAAATTCTTGATCTTCATGAACTGCTGATATTTCACGATACGCTCCTTCTGGAGTGACTCGACATCTGCAGCGTTCCCGGCAGATTGGGCATCCTGATATTTAGCATCGAGCGCTTTAATCTCGACTTCGAGAGCTTTTCCACGCTCGACTATTGTATTGATGTTGGGGTGGGATGTTTGCTGCGTAGGGGGAGGAGCATTGGTGTTCGGAGCATTGGAAGGTGGGTGAGCGGCTGGTGCTGCAGGGAGTTTTGCAGGGCTATGTGCAGGAGCCGTGGTTGCGTGCGGTGGTATGGGGGAAGGCTGGAGCAGTTGCGGATGTGGTTGAGGAGGTAGGGCGGAAGGTGGGACAGAAGGTGTGGGGACCTGCCGAGAAGGCGGTCTTTGGCCCACTGGACCAGCACCTCCTCCAGGAGGCCGCGGGCTAAGTGCTGGTGAGCTTTTCTCGCTGACCCTCTGTCGTTTGGTATCTGGAGTTTGAGGAGACTCGTTTGAACGCTTTGCAGCACCTGGAATTTGTGAGCGCGAGAATGGGAGGGAGGTTGTTTGCAAAAGCTCACTGAGTTTTGGGGTCTGCACATGCGACAGTGGGGGAAATCCAGAAAGCATGAGTGTATGTGGTGCGTAAACAGTGAACCAGGGATTGGTTTGTGGAGTTGGTGCTGAGGTCTGAGGGAGAAGAGTTTTTTTAATGACAACGCGATGGACACAAATATGAACTGACGGCAGACTGAACATCCTGGAACTGTTGTATTTGTTGTAGTGTGACAAGACTCAGATTGATTTTTCTCTGTGAGTCAGGTCAAATTAATGTAGAAAGTTTATCCAAGGGTGCTAACCTTCTTGAGTTCTACTGGTAACGTGTCCCATGATACTGAGTCGAGATACGAAAGGGTATTCCATAAGGGCCCTCGCGCAGAATCTGGCGGACTTCCAGCGATATGTATTATATGTGACACGTGTATTCGGCTATCCTTCGGACCAGCCGAGGCGAGGGAGTTATGCAAGATGTCAAAGAGCTTCCATCACAGCTTAGAGCGAGAGTAGGTCAAGACACGGTAGTACACACCTCGATAGCAGCAACCATTCCCTCCAGGGCGGATAGGCCCCTTACACCGTTCGCGGAGCCAATTCCTAGCTTCCTGGGATCCTCACGCAATTCCTTTATCACAAAATTTGGGGAGAGAAAGAAACATTTTGATAACAGCGGACTGGGATATGTATCCGCTGCGCCATACGTCACTAAAGCTAGTCGGAACTAAACACATTGCCCATGCTTAGATGTTACTTGACAGAAGAATGATCTAGGTAAAACGCACACTGTGCCCGCTGTATGCTTCGTTCAGACGCTTGAGAATCGGCAGGATGTACGCTGTGAACACACGGGTCCATTCTGTAGCGAGCGCTAGAGAGGCATCGATGACACAGGCGACGGCGAGCACTTCCTGACTTGCATTTGCCTGAGCTTGGGCTTCATATTGTGATACTTGTTGCTGCGATTGCAACTGATTGGACATGGGAGAAAGTTTGGAAAAAGTGATGATCACCCTGGCAGGACCTGCTTTCAAGGAGTTTCAAGGTCCACAATGAACCACAACGACGTCAAGCAGAATATCGCGGAGTCAAATTATGAGGGAACGTGTTCAATGCTGTTTCACTGGCACGGGGGTTTCAATGCTAGGTCGATCCGATGCTCGCGCGTTCCTTCATAAAATCAAGGATCTTTGTCACTCTATCACTGCTTGATCACCGGCACCACTTCTGAATGCAGTAGTTACTAGGTCACCGACAAGGATTTCATTTGACAGGTCAAAACACATCATGTGGTATCAAGATAAATAAGTACTGTTGTCGATAGACGAAGGGGACAACAGAGTAACTAAAGTAACTCGAGATAACATGTAACGACTGTCAATGTAGGCAACATAGCCATAAAGTTGGTGTGTCTATCACATGTAGAGTCCGCCTACTAGATCGACTGTCCTATTGTCCTTCGACATGTAACGTGCACCCTATAACATTATGAACCATGCACCACCGCCAATGCCCAGCATTGTGCTTGCTACCAGTCCATACCAACCGCTGGAGAGCGAGAATGCCCGGCGGGTTGCACCAGAGGTTGCTGCTGCGCCCGTCCCGACCGAAGCCACATACGATGAATAATTGAGGATTGTGCCGGTAGTTGTTGGAGTTGGCAAGACAGTGGCAGGTCCTGTAGGTGTAAATGTTGCTAACACGGCGACGGTAGAGCCAGCTGCGTTTGTAGTGGTATAGGTGTATGGGGTAGGTCCCCCTGGTACTAGGACCGTTGATCCGGGTTGTTCTACGGGACCTTGATTCTGTGTAGTCGTAGTAGTTGCTATAGTTTGGAGTGGCCCAGCTGTGGTGGTAGCGGTTGAGAGGGTATTTGTGGACAGAGGGTTCGTAGTGACTCCGGTAACGGTTTGCCTGTTCAATAGCGTAGACATCATGAGCCAAGGCTAATAATGTAGAGGATGATTTCACTCACAGTGTTTGTGTTGTAGCAAGACCATTGTTGGGGTTTACTGTAACTACCTCCACGACTGTATTGCCAGCACTGTTCCGGTAATTGATCAGACGGAAACTCAGTGTAGAAGGGCTGATAAACATACTTATTGACGACAGTCAATGTCTGAGCATATGCCCACGACGCACATAAAGCGATCACAGCTAGTATAGCGCTCTTCATCGCGTTATTTTACAAGGAAGATGCGCCTGTCGTTGTTTAGGTAGTTGTGAGCGTGGTATGCCAGAAGTCCTTAGGTATCCACGCTTATAATAATAACATCTTCCACCGGCGGGAAACCCTCCATATTGGGATATATCCTGCCGAAAACCACCTGATATTACGGCCGTGAGAGTTCCATAAAGGGACGGTTTCCCCGAATTTTTCTCTTTCTTGCAGAGCTCGTGACTAGTTTTTTTTGGAAGATGATAGATCGATGGCGGCAATTCTGCCTGCATCGTCTTCCCCGTCCATCTACTGGGTATTGTTTTATTTTTCCGCGGCCGTTTTCTGCGTCGCACACTCTCCAAGCTAAGAAGAAGAAAATGCCTCCAAAGAAGGCTCCTGCCGCAGAGAAAAAAGTTTTGCTTGGTCGTCCAAGCAATAACTTGAAGATCGGTATCGTCGGTATGCACTCATCATCCTGCAAATAAATCCAAACTCAATGACCATCCGTAATACGTATAGGTCTTCCGAATGTCGGAAAGTCATCTTTCTTCAATGTTCTATCCGATACCGGTGCGGATATAGCCCTTATGCAGTCATACATAAGAGTCTGAAATATCTTAGATTTGGGAAAGGCCTGCTAACTTTCCATACTGCAACAATCAACCCAGAAGAAGCGCGTATCCCCGTACCAGATGCGCGTTTCGACTGGCTTTGCGATCTGTATAAGCCCGCCTCGCGCGTGCCTGCTTTCCTTACCTGCATTGATATTGCAGGTCTTACTGCGGTACGTTCATGATTCATGTACCCTGATTTCTCCGCCGACATATTTGCAGGGTGCATCAACAGGTGCAGGACTTGGAAATGCATTCTTGTCCCACGTTCGCGCCGTCGATGGTATCTTCCAGGTGGTCCGTGCCTTCGATGACGCCGAAGTCATCCATGTAGAGGGCGATGTTGACCCTCTCCGTGACATGGAGATCATCCAGACTGAGCTTCGTCTAAAAGATATTGAGTGGGTCGAGAAGCACCTTGATGGCCTCAAGCGCACTGGTCGATCGCTTGGCAACAACAGTTTAGCGGATAAGGCTAAGAAGGAAGAAATCGTGCGTCTCGCTGGAAACACTGTTTGGTGTGTAGTTGGTGCGGACTCACGCTGTAGGCAACAGTTGAGAAAATCTATAAGGCCCTTACTGTCGATGGCAAGGATGTCAGGAAATGCGAGTGGAACAATAAAGAGGCAAGTCTTCTTGTTCTTGAGAATTTCTTTTTGCTAGCACTTTGGTTCGTTCCCTGATGAAAAAGAGCCTTTGCTCGATAACCCAGCTCGTTGAGGAGGGAGTAACGCCCCACTATTCCTTTGAGATAATTATTTTTCTGACTCCTTCCTTACTGTCGTAATCTTCGTATTCCATGCTGACCGTCATCCTACAGGTGAATATCCCATTCCCATTATCACTGTTAAGCGATGTCAAAGATTTAGTTTGATTGAGGAGTGAATAACTCCCAGACGTTCCTTTGAGACAACTATTTTTTTCCTTGTCTTCCGCAATCTCTGTCCACCGTGCTGACCGTCATCCTGCAGGTAAATATGATATTCTCGTTATCGCTTTTGAAGGATGAAAAAGAGATTTTGCTCGATAACCCAGCTCGTTGAGGAGGGAGTAACGCCCCAATATTCCTTTGAGATAATATGTCTTTCTGATTCCATCTTTGTCATCTGTGGCCTTCATTTACCATACTGACCATCATTCCACAGGTAAATAATATATTCTCGTTATCGGTTTTGAGCGATGAAAAAGAGCATCAGCTCGATTAACCCAGCTCTTTGAGGCGGGAGTAACGCCCCATCTTTCAATGATATTTTTTCGACTCTCTGACCTCATTATCTCACTATTTTCTGGGCGCACACTAATACACACTATCATCTGTAGATCGAGGTCGTCAACGGCCTTACCCTGCTAACCGCAAAGCCTATCACTTACCTCGTCAATCTTAGCGAGAAGGACTACATCCGCAAGAAGAACAAGTGGTACGGCTTTTGCTAAACCCTTGGTTACTACAGCTCACGCTCGCACATAGGTTAGCCAAGATCAAGGGCTGGATTGACACGCACAATCCCGGCGATCCCCTCATCCCATTCTCCGTATCACTGGAGGAGCGTCTTGCGCAGCTTCCAGACGATGAACGTACTGAGGCTCAGAAGGAACCAGGAGCACAGAGCGCCCTCGGAAAAATAACACAGGCGGGGTACTCCAGTCTTGACGTGAGTCTCATCCCCTGTCGCTGATTGCTCGTTGATCCGAATTTTAATCACAGTTGATCCGCTACTTTACCTGTGGACCTGATGAAGTGCGTGCATGGACGATTCGCAAGGGAACAAAGGCACCTCAGGCGGCCGGTGTTATTCAGTATGCCGATATTTTATTTTTATTTTCACCTTCTCACATTTATGTAGCTCGGACTTTGAGAACAAGTTTGTTTGCGGTGAAATCATGACGTATGAGGACCTTAAGGAGCATGGAAGCGAAGCTGCTGTTAAGGCTGCTGGTAAACTGAGACAGCAAGGCAAGCCTTATGAGAGTGAGTTCTTGCCGTCGTTCCCTTGAGATTATCACTAATAAACGGACAACAGTGGTGGACGGAGATATTGCTTACTGGAAATCTGGTTAATTGGACGGATGGACAAGAAGTTGGGGCTGTTGTACGTTGCATACATACTTGTGCTAGATGAAGCAAGCAAGATAATTGCATTGTTTGACGTTTGATGTTTTGTGTGAGATCTTGATTTCATGCTGGTGTGGCGTCGCTGCCCATCTGATTTTCTTGCACAAAAATAATCCATATCCAACGCTGTAGTCAAGGTGCTCGAGCAGCTCCTATTTGGTATTCCTATCGTTGACGCAAATGGGGCACGACATTGAGACGTGCCTCGTCCAAGTCTGGCAACAAAAATTACATATGCTGACAGACAAGTAAATGTTCACAAGCACTGTCCATGTTGAGCCTGGTCAAGAATAGCAGTCGAGTGGGCCACATCTTAAGTATAGAGAATTGGATCATATGTGGCCATTCATGGTACTTACAGAGCCTCCTGTCAAGTTGCAGAGTGGAGGCTGCATAGGGGCTGTTCTAACCAATTTCATCCCTCAGTAGAGACAGCAGTGTAAACATATTACAGCATCGTCGAGGAATTCAATTGAGCTGCATTGAATTTGTTTAGTGAAAGACTGCTGGGCCCTGAATGGGCATTCCTCAGTCTAACAGCAAGAAATCATAATGATAAAAAGGAGCCTTCTATAAGGTCTGGCTAGGGGGGACTATTAAAATAGAAATAGATTTATAACAAACAATTAACAAGAACAACAAAGTAACAACAACAAAAATAGCATGGTGTGAGTGGTGTACAAGGATGGAAAAAATATAACAGCAGGCAGACATGTCTAGGTATCCCTCTTCATCCCCAGATGAACTTCACAGGTATGACACCACATGCAGTCACATCGCATGACATGCACTGTGTGGTCGCCACACTTATGATAACTACAAGTGTTAAGGTCATGTCTTCAGGGAGGACAGATCAGAAGGGCTTGGCCTCAGCTCATATGCTGTGTCCCTTTCCCAAGTATGTGCCTTTAATTTCCAAGAGCTACAAGTGTTGTTCAGAGTATCCAGATTTGACAAGGGCAGATATCAGACATCCAGATGTGAAACATGAGATACATCCAGTGGATGTCTGGATATTGTTTGGACTAGTGACTAGGGTTAGTCCAGATGAAATCTGAGCTAGAAACAGACAAGGGATAGACTACCCTGAGGTAGAGCCAAAGATATAATCTTTAGGATACAACCCTAAGACTCAGATATTGACAAGAGACTAAGCTCAAGTCTGGAGGACAGAAGAATGAGCAGGAACTAAATTGATATTCAAACTGAAGTATTTCCAAAAGTTACAGGAGGTTTATATACTGTAGGTAACACATAGGGATCAGTCAGCAAAGTAGAAGGCTATGTATGAAGCATGTGGAAAGTCTATTAGTAAGTTAAACAGATCACTAATAATGAAGATGGAAATGAAACATAAGTAATGGATCAATAATCACAAGAGAAACACAAGTAACCAAAGGTCCAGAGATAGGGGGATTCCAAATGGGGTTAGGCACTGATATAAGGTTTAGTATCCAGGTGTGAGATATGATTACAGTCATTGACTGTCATGAAATTTTTGGATGTCTACCACTACACAACCTGACACAATCTTGAAAATTGCTTTTGGGGATGTCACAATAGATAGCTAATCTACTTTGAGCAAAATTTTGAAGAACATCAAATGAGACATTATTCTGCAATGAAAAGTGTGTAAATCTTGGTGTTATCGTACATTCACTATCATTTGAGTTCACCCAAAAAGGCAGATTCGTGCCACATTGTTGTGATCAACAACTGAGCAATAAAAATTGTCTCCTGTGAGGAGTCTCGGTAGTCCGTTGCCTTCCAATTTCTCCCACTTTCTTGCTAACTTCTTCTCTTCCTGTGCAGCCAGCTGACTTGATAATGTTTTGCAGTACATTTTCTGCAATACTTGTTTATTGGATCTCACTTATTTTACTTTGGTGACACTGATAAGATACTATTGAGACACTCTGCACTGGCAACATTCTGGCAACACACACTCATCAGCTCCCTTGCAGAATAGAACAGTGATGTGCTTGAAGGTTGTTTGCAGGTATTTCTTCAATTTATGAATCTGATTCTAGTTGTTTTGCTTTCAGGGATGCATAATAGTGAAAATTTCACAACAAAACATACCATCACATATTTGTTGGAGGTCTTTTATACCTATCATTACTGCCAATATGTAGTTAGGCACATAACTTGTATGATAGAACAAAAATGTTACATGGGATAGTATCAAATTTGAGTGTCATACAAGGTAAACGCAAATGATGGTGAAAACTCAAATGATGGTCAATGACTGTAAGACTAGTCATGCTGTAGCTCAGTTCCAGTCCATTTGGGCTCGGCTTTGCCCTGTTTACTGGTAGTTTAGCTGTCCCCGTGTAAACTGAGTCACTCATGTGAATTCGATGTAGTTTGCTAGTCACATGGACCAAGTTAAAGCAGCTGACACCCAAAAATTAAGAACCACAGCTTGAGCCAGCTTCAACCAGCTCAAGCAAGCTTGCAATGTAGCTTCTGGATTCTCACTTTCTCTCATTTGAGTTGTTTCATTCATTCATCAATTCACTGTTGTATTTTTGCTACTCATATATCATGAACAAGGTCCCCATTCGAGTTGATGGCAGATTTAGGCTGGGCAATGTTTTAGGATCAGGCTCATATGGTATGTTCACATGCTGATAACATTTTCATTCAAATTCAACATATGGGCCCCACCATTTAGCTGTTGTGTATCAGGCACAAAATATCATTAAAGATGATGTAGTCGCTGTTAAACTTGGACCCATCATTGATGGGTCATCTTCTGTGCAGCATGAATATGATATTTTGAAACAACTCGAAGGTGGAGTTGGAATTCCCTGCACCCTATGGTTCAGCAGAGAGTCAACATATCACACTTTGGTTCTTGACCTACTTGGGCCATCGCTGCATGATCTCTTCCTTAGGCACAATTGAAAATTTGCCCTTCATACTGTGGTAAACTTAGTGGAGCAGCTGGTCAGTCAGTTTGTAGTAGGGTTGTTGCAGATAGGCTAACTCATTCACAGCTCTCATGTCTCAAGTACATCCACTCACACAACTATGTCCATGGTGATATCAAACTGCAAAATGTCACTGTGGGTCTCCATGATTTGAGGCACACTGTCTTTATCATTGATTTCAGTATTGCAAAAAAATACTGTGACAATTCAACCAGACAACATGTGCCATTTCATCATAATCAACATCTCATCGGCACTCCTGCATTCGCTTCCATCAATAATCATCTAGGAGTTGAGCCAGGTCATCATGATGATCTCAAGTCTCTCACGTATATGTTGATATATTTCTTGTGCAGCTCCCTCCCATGGTTAAACAGTGACCACAAGAAGCTATCCAGCTCTTCCATGCTCAAGCGCAAGGAAAATACCACTATTGAAGTCCTATGTCGTGGAATTCCTGTCAAATTTGTGACTATGTTTATCTATGCATGCTCTCTCACATTTTCAGAGGATCTTGACTATGATCATTTTCATTCATTGCTCCATGGTATTTGTGCCACACTTCCTGTACCAACAATGTACTTGCTGGATTTCAGCCAGTCCAACAATTCATCCATGTGTCCCCCTTTGTTATCCAATGAATGCTTGGTGGCTGCAGCAGTGACCCCATGTCTGCTGTTCAAGGCCAAACCTCCTTGCAGATCAACTCATATGTGAGTATCTGTTTCATGTTCCCACTTGTGAAATGAAGCTCAGGTTATCTGCAAGCTTATGCCCATGTAATGGCTCCTCACCCTGTGCAAATACTTCAAAATATCATGCTGGAAAATGGGACTGGTTGCTAGATTGTGACAGTGTTGATGATATCATAGTTCTTATCTTTACATCAATGTATATACTGTACCAATTGTAGGCTGTGCACACTACACAGTGTGCATACTAAATTAATTAGCCAATCAAAATCATTCTCCTTTCTGAATTTCCTGAGTCTCATGGTGTGACCTTTGTGCTATCTTTTCCCCTTCAACATGCTGTGCAGGCCCTCAAGCTTCAAGCTGTATAACCTTTGTGAAGGACCCATTATGATTCACCACTGAATCACATACCTTATCAAATTTCATCAACATTACAACCACAAGTTTGGCATACTGTTGTAGTGGGGACTACAGGGCAAGGGCCAGTCAGGGGTTTAGGTCAGAGCAAGAGTAGCACAAGAGGCAGGTTAGGTTGTGGCATAGATGGGGAGCCAGAGGTCTTAGGTGTTTGGGGTCCTGCAGGCAGGCACATGTCAGACATTGTTATTGTAGAGCACCAGCACACAGTAGCACCAGCTTCACTTCTTCTCTAGAGAGCAAGGCTGGCGTGTTCACTGTACAAGGTACTTAATACTAATAGTCACACCTATGTTTATTGATGCCAACCCTGAGATTGACACTTCCATGGTGCTCCTGCAGGGATATTTAGCCAACACACCGCTCCTTTTTCACTGGGTGACTTCATTGCATTGCAATATACAGTCAGAATTCAATTGATCAAGAGATTGATGAAGGCACTTCCATTCACTTGATTGAGTGCAGTGTTATGAAGCCATCATGGCTCAGAGATTATACTAATGGTGTTTGTTACTAGAGTTCTGGGCCATCTGGCTCTACATGCACACAACTGTGCCATGTTTGGGACCTTTCATCATCACATCACTGCCCTCTTGCTGCCATTGGAAGTGTTTCACTGCAGTCTGTACATAATTCATTTATTTAGTTGAGGATAAACATTATTAAATATCCATCTGATTGAAATTTAGGAGCCTCTGGAGCCAAGTCACTTCAGGTGTGTACATCTATCAGATGAGAAATTTCACCTAACTCAATGCTCACCCTTTTGTGTGATAGCATGATGTGAGCTTGCCACCCAATTCTGGTTGTCCACCCCCAGTTTATGGAGATCATGATTTGGTACAACATGTTGTGATGGGTAGTGATGATCTCACTTTGTAAAGATGGTCAGTCCTGCCCTTAGCCACCTATTCCCTATTCATTGATCACAGATAGATGGTAGCCTTGTTCTGCCCCTAATTTGAGTGCTGCAATTTATCATACAACATGTGCCCAGCGTGCTGCATGGGGGAAATTGGGGAAATTTTGCTGATGCACAGCATCTCCATCTTTACTGCATCACCTTGCACCCTGGACCCAGCACTCACTTTATATACAGTAGCTCAAAAAACTGTCCGCATGTTTTGACATTTTTCACTATCTATGATATTGTGTGAGAACAAGCAAATGCCTCAAGGACATGCTTATACCACATTGTAGTATGGCTTCAGGGCTTTCATTTGAGCCCTACACCGTGGGAATCGGCGGAGATATGGTGGAGATATAAGGCTTATAAAATGATGACTTATGTGGACAGTTTTTTGAGTGTATGGTTGGATTCCCATCCTCAACATGCCTTTTTGCCAATGTGGGCATGGGCGATGTGGGCAGAGCAGGCCCCACATTGTTATAGCACCCATGGCTGCTGAACCCCTTCCTACTGCTGACCCCATCCCAATTATTGCTGCCCCTGCTATCGCCATCACTCATACTATTCCTGCTATCACCCCTGCCATCCCTGTTATCCCCACCATCAACTCTGCTATTGCCTGTGTTCCCACTGCCATGTTAGCATCAGAAAATGCTATCACCCTTCACATCACCCATCGACTCCCCACAACCAACATTTCTACTCACCCTGTTCCAATTCGTACATCTACATTAGATGAGGGTGAATATTTCAACCTCAATGTTTCAGGTGATGAAGACAAAGATGGAGCAGCACCTAGCCCACTTCAAGCAACCACAGATACTGCCTGGACTGACCCATATGCTACAGGTGTTCAACGAAAGAGGACCAAAGCTGCTCAAGATTCAGCCCACTTCTCAGGGATGACACCATCAATAAGTGCTGAGTCTGAAAACTATGCAAGTAAGTATTGTGTTTATGTTAAGGTCATACTCAAATAGGTTTGGATCCGAAGGGCTTCAGCCTCAGCTCATATGCTGTGCCCCTTTCCCGAGTATAGCCCCGTATTTCAGAATACTATACTTATCATATCCGAAGATCCAGATGGCTATTGTAGCATATTCAAAGGTCCGGACAACTATCATATGGTATCCAGATGTAGAGACAAGTATCGTATTCCTATCCGAAGATAAGGAATAGTATCATATACCTATCCGAAGGTAAGGAATAGTATTGTATACTATCCGGATGGCATCCAGATATTGGATGGAAGTATATAGACTAGTCTAGACAAGTCTAAGACTAGAAACTAACAGAGTGTAGACTATCCGAAGATAGAGGCAGATACGTTTAGACTATCGGATACAATCCTTAAGTCTCAGAGGGTGACAAGAGTTGATAGGACTCAAGTTTGGATAACAGAATGAGGACAATCTAAGATGATATTTGAACTGGGGTGCTATAGGACATATACAAGAGTTTATATATGATAGAACTAAGCGAAAGGCTATGCACAAAGTATCACAATGTATAAGCAACACTTATTAGAAGTCAAACATAAGCTGGAAGTTAATCACAGGTGAACGGATCAGTAAACATAGCCGAAAGTAAACATAACCAATATACCGGAAGGGAAGATATACTAAATGGAGGAAATAAGCAGTGTTTAATGTTATATGAACAGGATATGAATGAAGAAGCTTATCGTGATGGATCCGGTACGGATCTGATCGGATCTGACATCTGGAACTTTGGATGAGAAGCGTGAATGTATGGGATATGACAGTATCTCCCCTTTAGGGCCGATCCCTAGAAGGCCAAGAATCATAGATCCGGTCCGGACAAGGAATGCGAGAATTGATGGAGAAGAATGATGGTAGTATTGCTGAGTTCAGATTTCCACAGATATACCAATGTCAAAGCGTCACAGGTGATTCCTACCCCCCACTTATTAACACACACTAGCTTCACTTGAAAAAATGTCTGGCAACAACTCTGGAGCTCAGAAATCCGCTAGGGCTAGGCTTGGGGAGCTTAGGCAACAGATTTTGGACACAGAAGAAGCAGCCTGGATGGAGGAAGAGGCTTTGAGGGCTCAAGAGGCAGAGCAGAAGCGCTTAGCAGATCTGGAGAAAGTGAGGCAAGCGGAGATCCGGATCCAGCAAGCAGAAGAGAAAAGGCATCAGGAAATAGTTAAGGAAATGGTGTGTTTCGGATCTGTTTGCTAGTCTTTCACTAACGTTTCGGATAGACTCAGAAGATGTCTACTAAGGAGGACAGATCCTGTGTGCGCTGCTCCAGAAGGGCACGGATCTGTCAATGGACAGATGCAGCTGCTAATCCTTTGGTGAGTCATCCGGAAGCTTCGGATCCGCGTTTTTTGACATCTGGATAGGTTAAGTCTTGTGATGCTTGCCGGAAGGACAAGGCCACTTGTCCTGGATGGCCCGGAACTGTCAAGGCTTCCAAGGGTAAGAAAAGGCAGTGTGCTGCCAGATCTCCTTCCCCCAGGGGCAAGGGTAAGAAACGTCAGCAGAGTCCCACTCCAGAAGCTCCAGATTACATGGAGTATGATGACCAGGCTTGGGTTGCTGCTGCTAACAATATAGTAGCGGAGCTGGCTAGGACCAACTCTCTCCTGGAGAAGAGTATTGAAGTGGCTGAGGGAAGTAGGGCTGCCACAGAGCAGATGTGTTCTGGATTGGAATTGTTCCTCCAGCAACAGAGGGAATTCCAAGCCCTGTTGTTCAAGGAGCTTAGGCTTGACCCCCAGATTGCTTTGGATAAGGCTTGGATGGGTCTGGATGAGGAAGAGGAAGATGATGAGGAGATGGAAAATGCGTCTGGAAGTGAGGAGGGCAGATCCGGAGGGGATGAGGGGTCTATGGAGATGTAGATATTTTCGGATCCGTTTTCTTAACTTCTGCTACTTGTACTTGTAGTTTCCGTTATGTACGATTTGTATACTTCAGTTTTGAATAGGACCAGGCTTGTCCAGATATGCTGAGTGATAATCTGATACTAGTTCGGACATGTTTCTGAGTTCTGTAGCTAGTAACCATGAAGTCTCTTCGTCCATTCCTTCATATCCAGACCATTGGACGAGGTATAAGAGTTGACATTGTCTTCTTCATTGGTCTAGCTTAGAGTCTAGGATTTTGGATATCTCATACTCTGGTTCTCCGTTAACTTCTACTGGAGGTGGAGGGGGTTGGATACAATTAGGAATGGTGTTCGGTGTTGCAGGTTCTAATTGAGACACATGGAAAACAGGATGGACAGAACACATAGAATCTGGAAGTTGGATGGTAATGGAATGTGATCCTGGACAAGCTATAATCTCAAATGGACCTAAGTTCTTTTCCAATAGTTTCTTGGATGGACAAGTGGAATGGAAGTATTTAGCTTTTATGAATACTTGTTCTCCAACTTTGAAGTCCGGAGCAGGTATCCAATGCACATCTGCAGGTCCTTGATATCTCTTCTGCGCAAGAGACATTTCTTCTTGGAGGAATAGGTGTAGTTTGTTAAGGTCTATAGCATAGTCACGGGCGAGGGTGGATGAGAGGTTGCATTCTGGATGGATGGATATATTTGGATGGTAACCCTTATTGGTGAAGAATGGTGAAACTCCAGTGGTAGCACTCAGAGCATTATTATATGCGAATTCTGCCAATGGAAGGAGTTCTGACCAGTTATCCTGCTGATAATTGCAGTAGATGTGGAGGTATTGTTCTAGGGTTTGGTTGGCTCGTTCTGTTTGTCCATCTCCTTCCAGATGGTATCTGGATGTGAAGTGGAGGATCATATTGAGTGCCTTTCCTAGAGAACAGAAGAAATGGGATATGAATTCTGTACCTCGATCCAAAGTAACATGAGAAGGGATTCCATGCTTAGAGAATACATGAAGCAGGAATAGTCTAGCGAGATCTGGAGAGGTAATGGTATCATAGGTTGGGATGAATATAGCTTGCTTGGATAAACGATCAATGATAACGAGGATGGCTGTATAGCCGGATGAGTCCGGAAGTTGTTCAATGAAATCCATGGATATGGAATTCCAAGGTCTTTCCGGTATGGGGAGTTGTGTCAGTAATCCAAATGGCTTATGTCTCAGAACCTTGGCTCGGGCGCAGGTAGTACAGGATTTGACGTAGTCCTTAACATAGGTACGTATACTGGGCCAGGTATATTTGCGTTGGATAAGCTCTAGGGTACGGTTCTGACCGAAGTGTCCTGATAATGGATGGTCATGGGTATTCCGAAGGACGCGAAGCCTAAGGTCATTGGATTCTGGAACGTTGTCATGCATGGTATATGATCCATACCATGACAGATATACAGATAAGGAGTGATAAGGAGTGATAAGGAAGGTCTTAGGCACCATACTGTTTCCTATCACCAAGTTACTCTACCCTTTTTCCTTTATTTTCTAGCTAGTTTCTTTTTCTTCATTCCTGACCCCTATTTTCCCTATATCTTATTTTCTTCTATAAGATTCTGTTTCTTTATGTTTATTTTTGTTTTATTTGGCCATCTTATTTTCTCAGAAGCCACCAGGAATATTTGTAAGCCTGTCATGTGACTGAGAAATACCTTGGTTTGTAAGAATTCAACTTGACTCATCATGTTTTGTCATGATTGGTCATGCTTTGTAAGACTTACAGTTGTATTTATAATCCACTTACTAACAAGGATGACTCAACACACCTATGGACCTGGTTTGTAAGCACAATCTTACCAATCCATGTGATGACTCATTCCATCTTTTATTCATGCTTTGTAAAATTACACTTATTTAGTATCTACTTTGTAATTAAGCTGACTCAACACATCTTAAGGTCTGGTTTGTAAGCACATTCTTACCAATCCCTGTGATGGATCATGCTTAGTAATATGGCCTCCCAAAAGGTATAAAAGGAGCCCATTTACACCCTTGAATAAAAGCTTCCCACTTTCAGTCTTCTCTCAAATAGTGTGAGATAAAGTAAGATTTAAGTGCAGGCCAATCAGGAGCCTTGAAGTAAGATTAGGACATACAGTCTCAGGTTATATACTACCTTACAGGGGTTGACTATATAACACAGTACAGCTTTCTAGCTAAACTTCATACACTACCGGCCTCTCTCTTTTTCAGGAAGGGAGACATGATCCAGAAGCGCTCAGTCAACACTACCTCTCTTTTTCAGGAAGGGAGACACAATCCAGAAACACTCAGTCAGGTACACTCAGTACAGAAGAACTCCAGAAACCAAGTAGAGATAATCTAACCAAGGAACAAGAAGAGGACATTTTTTAAATAAACCCTCCCAAGAACTCACACGTTATCTACCACAAAGTAGAAAAGTCGTAGACCGTGTACTTAAGGACTGGCAAGAAGTCTTATCCCATATAATTGTGTTGTCATTATATGTGCATTGTTCATAAGACCCTTAAGTAGTAGGACAACGTATATGCGATTATCACAACGGAGGAAACCACTATCGTCCACGGTCCATCTATCATCCAGAGGATCGGACATGTGTGCGGATCTGATAGGGTCATTAGGGAGTGCAGATAAGATATCCTTATGAAGCTGTTCAACATCCATAAGCACAGCTGTGCGGTGTGACAAACACATTAGCACTGGGTGGATATAAGCGCTTATGGCCACCTTCCCCTTGATATTCACAATGGAGCTAACAGATTGAATAAATTCTCATGACTGACCTTGCTTGTTGCACGCCTACGCAGAATTTGGTCCGACGTCAGTATCGCGCTCCCCCATGTCCTGTCTATGCCTGCTTACCTCCACTGGTGCATCAATTTCCATTGATTATCATTGCTAAAAGCTATTGGTGTAGGTCTTATTACATGTATCCTCGTGTTGCACAACGCCAGTCCTCTGTTTTACCTACAGATACGACATGCTGCACTTACATCGCTACAAGTTTCACCTACGCATTCCGTATATTCGCACACTACAATATAAGGACCAGCAGTAGATAGTTCTTACTTACTTCCCCTTCCCACAGGGTATTGGCAAGCAATGTGCTGGCGTGAGATGCAACTATAGGGAAGAGCGGGTATTGGCAAGCAATGTGCTGGCGCAAGACTCAACTATAGGGAGGAGCGGGTATTGGCAAGCAATGAGCTGGCACAAGATGCGATGGGTTATAAGCATGACCTTTGCGGGAGTGAGGGCCTGAGTAGTAGCACGCGACTGCAGGAACTTGATAGCGCGCGGGGACACAGAAAGAACAATGGATTTTGATGATTGTGCAAACTATGAAAACTACTAGGTGACTCTGCTATATTCTTACTTACTTCCCCTTCCCACAGGCAACTGTCATATAGCAGAGTCACCTAGTAGTTTTCATAGTTTGCACAATCATCAAAATCCATTGTTCTTTCTGTGTCCCCACGCGCTATCAAGTTCCTGCAGTCGCGTGCTACTACTCAGGCCCTCACTCCCGCAAAGGTCATGCTTATAACCCATCGCATCTTGTGCCAGCTCATTGCTTGCCAATACCTGCTCCTCCCTATAGTTGAGTCTTGCGCCAGCACATTGCTTGCCAATACCCGCTCTTCCCTATAGTTGCATCTCACGCCAGCACATTGCTTGCCAATACCTGCTCTTCCCTATGGTTGCATTTTGTGCCAGTGCATTGCTTGCCAATACCCGCTCCTCACTATAGTCACATCTTGTGCCAGCACATTGCTTGCCAATTACTGCTCCTCTCTATAGTTGCATCTTGCACCAGCGCATTGCTTGCCAAAACCCGCTCCACTCAGTTGCTGCACCTCGTGCCAGTGGGTTGCCTGCCATATCCTTGCCCACCGCAGTTCTCAAATCACCCACCAGCATGCTACCTAACTATAGGCCGCACCCCACCGTGCCCCTTTGCACTCTTAGTTAGCATAGCGCCTTTCCAGTCTCAAGTCTTACTCAGTGCACTATTGCTGTTGGGTTGACATAAGGTCGCTATAGGTCACTAAGTCCTTAAGTTTCAGCTTCCCTTGCATATAAGGATAAGTGAAACTAGTCTATTCAGTCTAGCTAAATTTCTTCTTTCACAGTGGAGCACTGGAAATGCTAAGGTTGATGCTCGTAGGGACGAAGCTAACTGTTCGGATGTGAATATGGGATGGAAATTATGAGGATCAACTCGAGCGTAGTCCTTATCCCCCTCTTTGGGATAGACATCCCAGCATCTAGTATGGGAATCTGGTTTAGCTCCAAGTTTTCCGGGATGGAAATGGATGATCATATTGAATTGGTGGAGGAATTCCAACCAATGAGCCTGATGGCAAGAGAGGAGTTTGGTAGTCGCAAAATATTCAAGGTTCTTATGGTCCGTGACAACGTCAACAGGCTCAGACAAGCCTTCTAGATAGTGTCACCAGGTCTGAAAAGCCTCGTGAATAGCTAAGAGTTCCTTATCATGGGTATTGTAATTGAGTTTCAGAGGGGTAAGGGTTCTGGAATAGAACACTACTGGATGGATTTCAGAATCTGGACATACTATGGACAGTATGCCAGCGATAGCGTAGTCCAAAGCATCCATTTCCACAATCAAAGGAATGTTTGGCATCCAATGTGTTAGTATTGGAGCCATAGTGAAAGCTTTCTTGAGCATTTCAAAGGATTTCCCGCACTCAACCGAAAGGTTCCAAGGTGCATCCTTGCAGGTAAGCCATGTAAGTGGAACTATGATATCCAAGCAGTTATAGATAAATTGACAATAGAAATTTGTGAATCTGAGGAAGGATTGAATATCCTTAACCTTCCGAGGTTCCGGCCAGTCTACAATAGCTTGTACTTTCTTGTTAGACATAGTAAGGCCGTCCAGAGATAAGAGATAACCAAGGTACTCCATGGACATGGAATGGAATTTGCATTTTTCGGGTTTGGCATAGAGCTGATGTTTGTGGAGGTGTTGAAGTACTTCTTGGATGTGATTCTTATGGGATGCGAGGTCTTGGGAATATATAAGGATGTCATCCAGATAGATGATAACACATATGTCTAGCATATCAGTGAAGATGCTATTGACAAACTGCTGGAACGCGGCTGGTGCATTGGTGAGACCTTCAGGCATAACCAACCATTCATAGGAACCATAGCACATTCGGAAGGCAGTCTTCCACTCATCTCCAGACACGGTCTGGACGAGGTGATAAGCGGATCAGAGGTT
Organism: Suillus cothurnatus; assembly: GCA_016758765.1. Taxonomy (NCBI): domain Eukaryota; kingdom Fungi; phylum Basidiomycota; class Agaricomycetes; order Boletales; family Suillaceae; genus Suillus; species Suillus cothurnatus. Next base: position 143,548 of record JABBWL010000138.1, on the reverse strand, counting down.
GATTTTCTTATAGATTTTGGCGTGGCTAGGGGATTCTAATAGGTCGGATATGAGAGGTAACAGATATCGGTCTTTCTTGGTTATCTGGTTGAGGCCATGGAAGTCCACGCAAAGGCGTAAGGAACCATCCTTTTTCTTGACAAAGAGAATGGGTGCTCCATGAGGAGAGGAAGAGGAATGGAGGAGTCCAGTAGCGATATTTTCATCAAGAAACATTCTAAGAGCTTCAAGCTCTACCAGGGATAATGAATAAATAGTTCCAAGGGGTGGGGCAGATCCTTCCTCCAAATCAATCTTGAGATCATATGGATGATGAGGAGGAAGTTGACTAGCCTTTCCCTTATTGAAGATGTCCACAAACTCATGATAATCTGAAGGCACTCCGGATAGGTCCAGACCTTCAGACGAGAGCTTAGCGGAACAGAGATCTACTCCAGATGGACGAAGGTAAATGCTGAACTGAGTGGATCCTTCTAATTTACAGGCCCTGCAAAAGGCTACTGCATTGATTAGCGATATATTAGGAACTGGATTATCAGCGGATGGTTCTGGCAAAGTCGGAGGGTGAGGTTCCACTTGTAGGAATGGGATCCGGAAGTGGAGGTGACGTCGGAGGGGTCGATGGCATTCTATGAGGTGTCATCCGGAAGCCGATGCTGCCTGTAACCCAATCAATCAATGGATTGTGTAGGGAAAGCCAGCTATATCCAAGGACGATAAGACAAGATGAATCCAAAGGAGTAATGTAAAACATTTCGGAGGTAACTTTGCCGGAAGAGAAATGGACAGAGAGATTTATGGCTTTGGAAATGGTAGCATTAAAAGTACCATCAAACAAGTGGAGCGGAATAGGAGGAATCAGATATGTACAGAGTTTTTGTTTTCGGACAAGACTAGTTTCTATAAAACAATGAGAGGAACCACAATCTACAAGAGCTGGAAATTCAGAGATACTAGGATAGTCCGGAAGTGAAATGTATGGACAAAGTGAAGTCTGATTTGAAAGTGCGACAGCATTGAGTCTTAACTCCTTAGCACAGGTTGAGTCAATGCGACCCTCATCCTGTGCGGAGTCAGGAGGGTCATGGACTATTTTTTTGCTTTGGATGAAGCCTCCTGTTTAGTTTCAGGAGTGACTGTGGCTGCACGTCCTTTAGCAGCATGAGAGGTCGACTTAGTGCAGTCCCAAGCAGAGTGCCCAGGTCTGCCACAGAATAGGCAGAGTTTCTTATCTAAATGTTTTTGACGTTCCTCAGCTGTAAGCTTTCCATCCTTACCCAGCTTGGTATTAAGATCCGGAGCTTTAGGAGCAGACGAGGTAGATGCGGTGTAGGGATTAGTTTCCCTCTAGGCTAGTATTAACAGTTTTTACTTAGCTTCTCTTACCTTACTTTCATTGCTTATGTCCGCATTTTCACTGCTTACATAATCACCAAATCTTCGCCCTACACTTCCACTCATTAGCTAGACTTTCAGTTATAGTTCTGGTAGCTCTCCTTCTAGGATTCAGTAGCTTCCCCAGACTTGCAGCTTATTAGTTTTAGTAGTAGCTCAATAGCTCACTATACAGCTCCTGATATACAGTCTTGTCCTCATTGCCTGGAGTGACATTTTCATATTCCCTCTCTCTCTCTCTCTCTCACACACACACACACACTCTCTCTCTCTTGAGCCCTGAGCTTAGTCCAGAAACCCTTGGGTTGAATAGCAGCTAGGCAGCATTCACCCAACATAGTTCTGCTAGCCAGCAGAATTGTTGACCCTTCAGCGGATGCGGGTTTAGTGGATTTGTTCTGTCCAGATCTGTGATTTCCGGATCTGGATGGATGGGAACTAGTGCAGTCAGATGTGGAAGGTTTCGGAGGATTGGATGATGAGGACTTGGTTTCTCTAGAGATCTCACCCTTACGTTCCCAGTAACGGGCATCAATAGTCTGGGCAAGGGTCTTGAACTCTGAGAGGGTAGCAGGTTTACCCATGCAACTGATTTTGTCCTTAATATGAGCTGGAAGTCCGTTATAGAATTGGCAATGTAAGGCTCCGTCACTCCATCCACGGATGTGTAAAGCAAGCCTTTGGAATTCTACAACGTACTTATTGATGTGTTGTCCTTTGCACATATTGAGTTGCTCGAGTTGCATCTCAGCATCTCCAGATGGGTCATGGGGTCCAAAATTAGTTTGAAGTTCTAACATGAACTTGGAGTAGTTGTCCATCCAATCTGGACAAGAACTTAACCCGTCCAAAAGGAGGTTGGGTTCAGACCATTCGAGGGCCATGCCCTTAAGATAGGACTGGGCGAAGTCAACTTTGGCCTGGTCCGAACAGAAAGTCTTGGGTTTACTTTGGAAATTAAGCTCGCATTGAACAAAGAATGTGCGCAACTTCCTAGGCTCAGATCCGTCAAAGGTATCTGGCTCGCGAACTTTGACTTTGGAGTCGTCCAAAGAGGAAGTGTGTCAGTTATTACATGCAAGGTTATTGATGGCCTCGGATAACCGCTGTCTTAATAATCGAGGGTCTTAAATTAAAGCGTGTAAAAATGTAATGACACCACAATTACACTTGAATAAGACTTCTTGCCAGTCCTCGATTAACACGGTCTACGACTTTTCTAGTTTTCGTGGTAGATAACGTGTGAGTTCTTGGGAGGCTCGCTAAACCAATCAATTGATTAACTTAGCCGGAGCTTTTGTGTGTTTTAATAAAACCTATAAACTTTGTCTAGGATAATCCGACTAGACAGAAAACGTGGACCAAAAGACTGGTTGGTCAGATAAATACAAATGTGTGAGAAGCGGGTCTCAATATGCGAATACGTGGACCAAAGACTGGTTGGTCAAATAACTGGTGAAACTTTGCCTAGGATAAACCGTCTAGGCAATATACGTGGACCAAAAACTGGTTGGTCAAATAACTGATGAAACTTTGCCTAGGATAAACCGTCTAGGCAATATACGTGGACCAAAGACTGGTTGGTCAAATAACTACAAATGTGTGAGATGCTGGTCTCAATATACGTACACAATGACCAAAGCTGGTTGGCCAATTATCTCTGGAGATTCCTGCACAGTACTTCAAAGGGACTAACTTTGCAAGCAGCTGTCTGTACAGTGAGAAACTTCAGGGGCTATATTTACTTTCTGAGAAAATATGTGCTTCTGAGAGATACTAAGTTTCTTATTTTTGGGGGAGAATGGGCTCTCCTTATATACATTTTGTGTGGGAATATTATGTAAGTAAAAAGATGGAGTTATGACATCAGAATGTGGAGCAGAATATTCCAGATTATTCCATGGGTGGAGTAATGACATCATTTATGACATCACTGTGGAGCAGAATATTCCAGATTATTCTATGGGTGGAGTAATGACATCATTTATGACATCAGTGTGGAGCAGAACTTTCCAGAACTTTCCCTGGAACATTCTAGAACTGATGACATCATCATGACTTCATCATGATATCATTTCTACCAACAAATACCTGCAGGAGTATCTGTGGAGTCTTATGACATCATTATGACATCATACCCTGTAGGTACAATTTTGTGAAGTATCTGGTGGGTCAAAGCATCCTAATAGAAAAAGAAATAAAGGAAACACTAGAGAAAACAATACAGAACTAATGATACAATGAGAATAAAAGAAACCAAGAACTTTTGGATAGGTTTTTGTAAGGCTTTGAACTTTTCTCTATGGTTTTCTCTAGCCAAAGTGAATAAGCCAAAGGCAAGGCAATACCTTAACCTTCTTTTTAATCCTACTATCAACTAGGTCATTATGTGATTCCCATCTCACAAATGACATTTCTTCAAGACAGTACAGAAATATAAATAAATATGGGGAAACTGGAATTGTTTGACCAAGGCTTGAAGCCAAGGCATGGGTTGACTAGCCTGAAGGCTAAGCTATCAGACTTTGTCTTTTAGGGGGATACCTAGTAGTCATGTCCATGCATGATTCCTAAATCATGCAGGACATCCGCGGGGCAGTCAAATCACAACTGTCCTCAGTTGTGTCCACAATGATCACATTCCTGGTATCAGTTTTATATTCTTTTCATCCAGGCACCTGGAGTGGTTTAGGAAGGGTTGTTATCAAGTGCCACTTTGTTTTGTTTGTTACTTTCCATGATCATATCCTCTTATCTTCTGATAAGGCACATGTGCACAGTGTTTTCATTATGTAGACAGTTATCTTGTTCATGAAGTCATATATCCATATGATCCATGTCCAAAGATTATGGGTGGGAGGGATGGGTTAAATTAATCACTTCCTGGTGACTAACTCTTCTTCACTTGATACATGGGCACTTGATAATGATAGTGTTTCATCTTCCTCTTCAAGGGGATCTGCTAATGATGGTAATAATGATAAATCCCTAGAGATATATGGTACGAGTCTAAATGCAGCTACACCACGTTTAGATAAGACACCATTCATTTCCCTTAGGACATAAGATCCTCCCTTGGTTTGTCTTTCTATGACAAAAGGGCCTAAATATCTGGGTTTTGTTTTGCAATTGAGTTCTTTCTCAATCCTAGTATTTCGTACAAGAACTAAGTCTCCCTTATGGAAACTTGTGCGATGCATTCGTAAACGAAACTTGTGTTCAAACTGAGCCTTTGATTTGAACCTAGCCTTCTTCAAGGTCTTTGCAGCATGGTCTAGGTCTTCCTGCCGCCTTTCAATCTGGCGGATACGTAGGGATAGGAAATCTGCTGGATCCATATTTGCATGAAATCCTTCTACCATGAATGTTGCTTCTGTCAAGTCAAATGGTAGAACAGGATGAACTCCATGTAATAAATAGAAGGGGGACCATCCAGTTACACGACTGGTGGTTATATTTTCTGCAAACAAGGCCTGCCTAACTTTTTCAGGCCATTTTGTAATATTCTTTCCACAACTTTTTACTATAGCTTCTCTGATGTTGAAATGCCCACGTTCAACAACTCCATTAGCTTGGGAATTGTATGGTGAAATCATAACATGGGGAATATCAACACGCATAAGGAGTTGATCAAATGCTCCTTTAACTTCAGGTCCATTGTCAGTCACAACTTGACCAATGGCTCCATATCTGCAGTACAAATCTTCCCAGAAAAACTTTGCCATGGCTTTGGCAGATGGGGATCGTAGTGCTCTTCCTTCAACATAGCGAGATAAATCATCCCTTGCAAGTACAAGATTTTTGTGGCCTGCAGCTGAAGGCATCTTCATAATATCCACATAAACCTTTACAAAAATAGTTGCAGGGGTGGAAACAGTAATTGGAATATGCATTTTCTTGACACTTCTAACTTGGCATTCATGACAAGATTGCACGTGGTGCTTAACATCAGTGTACAAGTGAGGCCAATAGAAACGATAACGGATGGTCTCAAATGTTGCTTGTACACCCTTGTGTCCTAATTCCTCATGAGCATTGTGAAGAATTGCTACTCTCTTGTTAGCATCAAATACTACAAGTAGAGGGGGTCGTCCAACTATTCTTTTAAACATCTGGTCCCCTCGGACAAAATACTGTGTGGCCCGGTTAACAAATTTTCTACGCTGGGCTGTCCGTTCAAAGTAAGGGGCTTCAAAGGTACTGAGGAATTTAAAAATATCCCTCAAGTTCTTTTCTTGACTAGTTGTTGAGCCTAGGACTGATGGTAGGCTAGTTGGTTCATAGGAATATGCGGGGTTGTAATGGGATAGTGAATGTGGTCTGTAATGTTCCTGAGATATTCCTGTGAATAGAGCTATATCATCAAGCCAGGAATCTTCATCAGGTTCTATTTCTTCATCATCTGCTAAAGGTCTCCTGGAGAGTGCATCAGGACCTTTAAAACGTATAGCAGGAACATGAACTAAAGTGAAGTCGAATAAGAGTATTCCTTGAATCCAACGATTTATGGTTGCATTCGGTTGCAAATCAGGTTCATTAAGCATTCCCTTGATGTATTTTGCATCAACTTCCACAATAAGGGCCTGCACACCAATAATGTGAAGTCTGAAATGCCTAAGTGCTCGGTAGAGTCCATAGAGTTCTAGTTTTGGTGGGAATACCTTGATTCTGTGTCTCCCATTGGTAATGAACCATAACGGGCTGGTCTTCTTTTTCCCTCATCATCTATCTGTGACAATATTATTCCCACAGCCACAAAACTAGAATCCACTGATAAAATAACAGGGTTGGCTGAAGTATAGTCTATACTTCGCATTGCTGGGGCAGAACATACTCTCTCTTTCAATCTTTCAAATGCTTCATCTTGTTCTTCTCCCCAAATAAATGGTTCATCTTTCTTCCAAAGTTTGGTAATAGGTTTTGCTAGCTCTGAAAAACCTAGAATCCAAATACGAACTGTTCCACAAAGGCCCATGAAGCCTCGTGCTTCTTTTACTGTGGTAGGAATAGGCCAATTGAGGATTTTTGACACCTTTTCTGTGTCAGGTAATCTTCCTTCTGGTGTACATCTTTGTCCAACTATTAGGACATCAGGTAAACATAACTGTATTTTTGTAGCAGAGAAAGTTGCTCCAACATCTTTTATACGGTGCATTATCCTATGCACATCAACAGCATGTTCCCAAATAAATCTTCTGATTCCAGGGTTTTCTTCTAACACTTCTGGATCACCTTCTTCATCAGGGTAGGTAGACTTAGGTCCTTTGACCGGTAAGTCATCAATAAAAACATTTGCCACATGGGGAATTTCATCTTGCAAAACAAAGCTGGTGCACTTCTGAAATTCTGCAGGGGCATTGGTATATCCCATAGGTAATGCAGTTAAACGAAGCATCCCTAGTGGAGTAAGGAATGCTGTCAAATCTCTACTGTCTGGGTGCATTTTACGTGCATCAAATCCCCAGAACAAATCGAATACAGTATAACATTGCCGGCCTGCAAATGACTCTACAAAATCATCTACAATAGGAATAAGGCCTGCATCTCGAATAGAAATTTTGTTAAGCAGTTGAAGGTCATGAACAAGTCGGAGTTTGCCATTCTTTTTTAATACACAGAACCAGCGTGAACGATATGCTGATTGACTTGGCTCATAAACTCCTGCATTAATCTTTGTTCGTAATAAATCAATAACCTTTTCCCTAATACCTGGTGGAATTGGAATATTTTTGTATTCCCATGGAACATGTGGGATGGTTGGGATGATATATGGAGAAAAATATGATTCCTTGAGGGTTCCTCTATCAGTCTCCTCAAATGCTAGAGCATCTTGATTCAGGTGCATTATATGCTGGAACAATTTGGCCTCCTCAGGCCAAAGGAATGCAGTAGAGTTGATATTAAGACTATTCATACGCTCAATGGTGAGTCTACCATCAGGAATGAACTCAGGGGGATGTGGTGTCAAGGGAATCATAGTTTCCAAGGGATCATGGGGAAAACGTCTCAAGACACGAGCATCTTGAGGAAAAGTACCAGAAACGGGCTTGACCTTCTTGTCAACTCGTTTATACATAGTAAGAATCGGGTTGTAGGAAGGATCTGAGAGGGTAGATCCTCCATAGCTTAGATACACATCATCTTCATCAAAGTCCAAGAAATCATCATCAATTTCTAGTTCTGTACTTGGACTTTCCCAGTCAGAATCAACTGAGATATCGTCAAACAGTTCGTGGAAGCATGCTTGACGTTCTTCCATAGTGACATACTTCAAACAATATTCTTCAATTGTTTGATCATCACTCTCCAAGTCTTCAGGATAAACAAGTATAGGTTCATGGGTAGAATTCTCAGTCATATCATCACTGAGCATTGCTAAACAAATTAGACTATCACTTGATTCACCTAGGGACTCAGACTCAAAATAAGGATAACCATATGTAGCATTTCGAACTATGCTATCACATGCTACCATACTTGACTTTGGTAGGACAAGGAAAAGGGGTGCTCGAGTTGTATGAACCCAGAGCTTTTGAGATAAAAATACATATTGGTAGAGACCAATAACACAAACATAATCAAACTCGAAACAAATAAAACAAGCGCCAAAAATAGAAACAGACATATCATAAAAATACACGGAGGCATAACACTGAAGAGAAACGAAAAATAGCCAAAAACACGAGAATCGAGACTCGAGACTAAAAATACACTGGGTGAAACATAGAACCAATTTTTTGTGGGTTAAGAATGATAAGAAACTCGAGAAACAAGCAAAAACATATCGGAAATATAAATACACAGAAATAAAATCAAACTCGAGACAATCATGCCTTCGGTGTCTAAGTGATGACGTCAGTGCGTTATCATCATAGACATGTGGAGGATTCACCTCGACACTAAGGCAGAAAGAATATGTGGGACCCAACTGGTCCCTTTTCATCGTCGTCGCTATCGGAGTCCTCGGAAATATCATCGTCATCGAAACACGCACACACACGAAGCTGTGACGCATTAGCAATGCTCGAGGAATGAAAAGGACGACATGCAACTAGGAAAAAACGGACTCGTCAAATTTCGAGTGCACGGTCTCGTGCACGAGCAAATTTAATCACTTTTCTCTCGTCTTGCTCATCGAGCACATGTTCTTCGACTAGGGAGTGCACAATGTCCGAATCGGGATAGGGCATCAGTAGGGCAGCTTCGATTGAAGATGCAAGTCCATGCTCTCCATGAAACTCGGCTACTGCAGCAAGACAATTCAAATAATCAGTTTCGTCGATAGTGAAGAATGGATTAATCGGGGGATGATCAGCTTTATAGAAGCTCGGTGGAACATAGGTACCAATGCGCTGATTGAGATCGCATGCGAGAACATCCGGACGCCGAAGTCCTTCAGTAAGCATGCGAGATGAAAGATTATTCTCGACTTTAGCAATGAGTGCTCGACTGTGAGCTCGATGATCGAGAAGGTCCTGGGCACGATCATCCCAATCTCGCTCGGACCTAGGTCCAGGGGAAGGGAATGGCTCAGTAACTTCTTCAACGAATCGATTCACTGCGAAAAAATCGGGGTCCCAATCAGTAGCGCAAAGATTATCTTGACATTCACAATAGCTCATATACTCCTTAACGACGACGTCGATCGATAACGAATGTTCGTCGCGAATAGTGGGCAAGTCCGTCGCGAAATAGTCCAAAAGATACTGATGATTGTCGGGTACTGGAAGGACTGTAGTTGCACTAACATTGTTCTTATTAGCACAGCTAGGTACATAGGGTGGTGGTGGACTATCACTATTTTGGTGTGTAGGGTCAGGACTATTTCGGCGAGGAACTGCTATAGTAGGTGACTCGAGAAAGCGGACCCGTTCGACTGAGGGTAAATGATATGGTCCGTGCGAGATAGTAGTGACATGTATAACACGGTGGGCATCGATCCATAACTCATCGCTGGGCGGATCAGCCGTCGAACGAATGAACGACTCGTTGTAGGGTTGGGGAAGGTAAGAGTCTAATAGTGAGGTGGTAGACGGCGAGACTGAGCGCCATCCATCAGCGCTGGGTGACGGTGTAGTTATAGGTGTAAGTAAGAATGGGTTTTCGTATGGTAAAGATCGAGCGCTGCTATCGAAAGTCGAAGGTGTTGAATATATAATGGGGGATGGGGATAAGACATTGATGGCAGTTAGGTCCTGGGCAGCCGGCGCAGACGTATCATTGCTGGGACTAAAGACATTAGTACCCCAGCTTAAATATATCATAGCTAGGGGGATAGACTTGCCTAGCCGGCGCTGAGACGCTAACACTAGGACTAGGACTAGCTGACGCAAAGCTATTAGCAGCTGGACTTGATTTTTTAGTAGACGGCGCTGAAACAATAAGTGTAGGATCGAAAATTGGGGCAGCAAGCGCTGAGATACTTTCGTTAGGGATAGAAAAAGATGGTGCCGGCGCAGAACTTTCGTTGGGGATAGAAAAAGATGGTGCCGGCGCAAGACTTTTGTTGGGGATAGAAAAAGATGGTGCCGGCGCAAAACATTCGTTGGGGATAGAAAAAGATGGTGCCGGCGCAAAACATTCGTTGGGGATAGAAAAAGATGGTGCCGGCGCAGAACTTTCGTTGTTGGGAGTTAGATAGCGCCCAGGTGACTCTTTTAAGACATTGATGGCAGTTAGGACCTGAGCGGTCTGCTCCAAGTCACTACCAGCGCCATCAAGAGTCCCTGTAATGTTAGAAAGGAGCCGGTCAGCTCCCAAAGCAGGTGTAGACGCAGGAGTGGCGGGGGTGTACAGTACCTCGCGCGCCACTGGCAGTTGACTGGGGGTAGGTGATACTATAGTGCTGGGGTCTAGCACATGGTGCAGAGACGCGTTGTGCTCTAGCGCGTGGCGCAAAACTTCGGTTAGTTGATATTGAAAGAGGGAGGGGTCATACAACATACCTTCTCCCAGTGTACTCACTCCTTCTCCCACACTACCAGCGCTTCCTTCCAGTCCAGCGTCATCCGGATAGGAAAGCTTGAGGGGGTTGCCAGTAGAGACAGGCTCTACCCATCCAGCTTCGGCAGTTGCCGGCTGGATGGGAGAGAAGCAGGGGGTCGGCAGGATTGAGTTGGATGAGGGAGAGGTAGCGCTAGGGCGCAGTTGCAGAGTCAATAATTCGTTGTGCGGCGAATTCAAACTCAGCCGGTAACTTCCGGCTGAGCCTAAAACGGCAGTAAGGGAGTCGGCCATGTTTGGCGCGCCAAACAACAGAATTTCCAAATTGGGTGCGGCAAGTGGCTGCAATATTTCTGAGGGAGAATTTGGGGGGTTATCTTTCATGCCCCGGTTCCTGGGTGTATTTATACCATATGGAGAGGGTATAAATTCAAATTCTTGGCCTAGATCTATGATATCACCCATGATATCATAGCTTTCTAGAATATTCTCGTTGTTTGAAGTATTTGTGTTACATAATCCAAAGAAATTGGCCAAAAATGGTAAATTTCGTTCTGAGTCAGAATTTCCCATAAATTCAGCCACACTAAGTGATGTTAAGTCTGAATCTTGCATTTCAGAGTCATTATCAATAGCCATTTCTTCACCAAAAATTAAATAACTGCTAGGGAATCTAGAACCAAACCAAGTGGATGGTTCAAAGACCCAATCAGGACTAATACCATCAGGGGTACATAACAATTCATGTGTAACCTGAAGATTATGTGGATTTTTGAATACGAGCCATGTACCATCTTGACGTTCATCAATACTAACAAAATTTCCACGTTGCCAAGGTCGTCCTAATAGTAAATTGAATGGTACATGGTCACCAACATAGAGATTAGCTTTGGTTTGGACTGCTCCACAAGTGAGTGGAACATTCTCAACTAATCCTCGTAGCTTTCCTTCACCTCCATTGGCATCATTCATAGAGATGCTTCTTCCTACATCAATGGGGCGATTAATTTGTGCTTTCCAAACTTGTCTGCTCACTATGTTGAGCTGACTTCCAGTGTCAATTATGGCATTGATTGGTTCACCATCACAATACATTGTCATCCTAATCAATAAGCCACGGGTCTTGCTCCAAATCGAGTGAGCTTGGGCTTTTTCCATAACAACTGGCTTGGGCTTAATAACATTGGCTAAAATTCCTGACAATTCACGGGATGTTCCAAGAATTTCACCAACTTCCAAAGAGACTGGAGTCCTAAGGACTGACTCCAAAACTTTCTCTGGCTTGGCACGTACTGCCAAATCTGAAATACGATGTCGTACAACTTTTTGGTTGACTTTTGTATTTTCTTTATCACCAGGCTCTGCTTTCTGCTGTTCTTCCTTAACAATAGTTTGCTTAGGAGAAGAGATGTCTTCCATAATGATATCATCATCATTTTCATCATAGCCTGGGACAATTCGAGGTTTATTCCTATCCTCGTTACCTTTGCCACTCTTAGCTAGTGGTTTAGGCTTTTCCTTAAACTCAGATTCTTTCTTTGATACAGGAGTTGGTTTGGATCGCGGGGCAGTCATAGGTTTATTCCCTATCTCATTTTCCTTTCCCTTTGATCCAGTTTCCTGTTCACGATAATTCTTCCTAACAGGAGGATAGACTCCATCAAAGCGTTCTCGTCTAGCTTTGACACCAGTCTTTATAGTCCTCTCTGCTGGATACACATAGTAGTCTTCTTCGTCACTTTCTTCGCCATATGCAGGAATCATAAACGCTTCATTGTCGCTATCACTTTCTTCATCTTCCTCATCACTAGAAATGTCTTCAATTCTAGTTTTCTTACTTCCTACCACATTGCTGGTCAAAATTTCCTGATCTTCCTTATCAGGTCTGATGGCCACAAAATGTGATACAAGAGGTTGCTCTTCCCTTTTTAATGCTTCAATGATAGTTTCCTCCGGCATACGTCTGACTGCAATCCCATTAGGGTGTTGAACTTGATTACGCTCATTTCTCTTGATCCTTCCTTCAGCTTCTAGCTTAGCAAGGTGAGGACAAAAGGGGAGAGTATGACCTTTCTCTCCACATCCGTAACAAATCCTATTCTGATATAATGTTCCTGGTGCTTGATAAAATCTAGAACCAGGTTGTGCTGAGGTTCGCCTCTGGGTAAATCCTCTTCCAGCACCATTACTGGGATTAACATTCAATCTGGGAGCCATAGAGTCAGGAGATACTCCTGCACCAGCTCTAGGAGGTGGTGGGGAAATAATCTGCATAACTCTTGGGTCCAACTTTGTAACACGATAATACAAAAGTGGATATTGGGGATCCTCAAGTGACATAGCATTGAGCTGCTTGATCAGATCCTCAATCTCATCACGTGGTTCCATGCTTGTAGCTTCCTTGCTACCCTTGGCTTTTCTGGAAGAATCAATAGGTGTTGCTGTACCAGAATGCTTGTCTTTATGCCTAGGAGTATCCTTGCCAACAGATCGTTTCTTCGAACCTTTCTTGGTAGATTTTCGAGGCTTAATCTCTGGCTCATCATCTGAATCAGATGACTCCTCACTAGAAGCCATGGCTGAATCAGTTGAGTCAGAGTCCTCAGTGTCCGAAGATGAAAGATCAGTCTCTTCCTCGGAGATAAGTAAATCTGAATCGAAACGATCCCTGTGAAGTAACTTTTCTGCAGCTGAGATAACCTTGTCCACTGCAAATGCCTTGGACAAATCCTTGTCAGGATCCTTCGCCATTAGACGACTCTCAATCTTAGCACGCAAAGTCTTATAAATTCCTTTCCAAAAATAGCCTGCATACTCATCTTTTGTAATCTTTTTGGCAGTTTGAAGCCAACCTGCAATCCTAATAAATCCTCGAACATATTTCTTCCATGCTGCTAGAGTAGGAATACGCTGTCCTCTCATAGCCTTAACATAGGAGAGTAAATCCTTTCTTTTATAACGCTTTGTGTCCAAATCTGCGTCATAATATTTTAGAATGTCTGCCTTCAGGGCATTCCATTCCAATTTTTCATATGAGTCCAAACCTTCAATGAACTCAGTGACATGACGTGAAGTATACTGTGTAATATTTTCACATCTGTCCTTGTCAGCGGTGACTTGGTGATAGTCACATAACTTTTCATAATGCTTGATAAACTTTTTGACTTCTGTAAAGTCTCCTTTAAACTTCTTGGGGGCTGCCTTGCTCCCAGGGATAGGCATAGTAAGGATAGATAATCCCATACTGTGTAGGGTAGATGGTGACATAGTAGATGATGGGTTAGATACTTGGGTAATCGTCGTGGACGAAATAATTGCTTGACGTGGTCAAGACCTAAATGATTTCTGGGATACGTTGGGTACTACTCTTGATATGAGTAGGTTTTGTAAAACAAAAAGAAGCCTCCCTCGCGGTGGGCTCCAGTGATGTCTTAATAATCGAGGGTCTTAAATTAAAGCGTGTAAAAATGTAATGACACCACAATTACACTTGAATAAGACTTCTTGCCAGTCCTCGATTAACACGGTCTACGACTTTTCTAGTTTTCGTGGTAGATAACGTGTGAGTTCTTGGGAGGCTCGCTAAACCAATCAATTGATTAACTTAGCCGGAGCTTTTGTGTGTTTTAATAAAACCTATAAACTTTGTCTAGGATAATCCGACTAGACAGAAAACGTGGACCAAAAGACTGGTTGGTCAGATAAATACAAATGTGTGAGAAGCGGGTCTCAATATGCGAATACGTGGACCAAAGACTGGTTGGTCAAATAACTGGTGAAACTTTGCCTAGGATAAACCGTCTAGGCAATATACGTGGACCAAAGACTGGTTGGTCTAATAACTGATGAAACTTTGCCTAGGATAAACCGTCTAGGCAATATACGTGGACCAAAGACTGGTTGGTCAAATAACTACAAACGTGTGAGATGCTGGTCTCAATATACGTACACAATGACCAAAGCTGGTTGGCCAATTATCTCTGGAGATTCCTGCACAGTACTTCAAAGGGACTAACTTTGCAAGCAGCTGTCTGTACAGTGAGAAACTTCAGGGGCTATATTTACTTTCTGAGAAAATATGTGCTTCTGAGAGATACTAAGTTTCTTATTTTTGGGGGAGAATGGGCTCTCCTTATATACATTTTGTGTGGGAATATTATGTAAGTAAAAAGATGGAGCTATGACATCAGAATGTGGAGCAGAATATTCCAGATTATTCCATGGGTGGAGTAATGACATCATTTATGACATCACTGTGGAGCAGAATATTCCAGATTATTCTATGGGTGGAGTAATGACATCATTTATGACATCAGTGTGGAGCAGAACTTTCCAGAACTTTCCCTGGAACATTCTAGAACTGATGACATCATCATGACTTCATCATGATATCATTTCTACCAACAAATACCTGCAGGAGTATCTGTGGAGTCTTATGACATCATTATGACATCATACCCTGTAGGTACAATTTTGTGAAGTATCTGGTGGGTCAAAGCATCCTAATAGAAAAAGAAATAAAGGAAACACTAGAGAAAACAATACAGAACTAATGATACAATGAGAATAAAAGAAACCAAGAACTTTTGGATAGGTTTTTGTAAGGCTTTGAACTTTTCTCTATGGTTTTCTCTAGCCAAAGTGAATAAGCCAAAGGCAAGGCAATACCTTAACCTTCTTTTTAATCCTACTATCAACTAGGTCATTATGTGATTCCCATCTCACACATGACATTTCTTCAAGACAGTACAGAAATATAAATAAATATGGGGAAACTGGAATTGTTTGACCAAGGCTTGAAGCCAAGGCATGGGTTGACTAGCCTGAAGGCTAAGCTATCAGACTTTGTCTTTTAGGGGGATACCTAGTAGTCATGTCCATGCATGATTCCTAAATCATGCAGGACACCGCATAAAAACGCGGTCCTGAGCATTAAGACCATCGTCTTCATTGTGGTCTGGTTCATCATCCGGATCTCCACCTTCATCATCAGGTGGGGTTTCCGCCTGGAGTATTATCATCTTCATTGTCAGGATCTTCATCATCCAGGGCTAATCCAGATGGAGTACGCGTAGGGGTTTCTGGGTGCCTATGGTTCATCAACTCGGATATACTCTGAGCTGGTCCAGAAATGCTAGCACGATGTTGAGAGAAACTGGTGAAGGTATTGACTATGGGTGTAGGGTCTTGTTGTGTGGACACAAGTCCAGCATTGCGGAGGGAGTTCTGTGCAGTTCTAGTAGGTGCCATGGAGAGTTGTAAGTATACTCAGAAAGGTGTGAGTTCGAATATACTGTTAAGGTCAGACTCAAATAGGTTTGGATCCAAAGGGCTTCAGCCTCAGCTCATACGCTGTGCCCCTTTCCTGAGTATAGCCCTGTATTTCAGAATACTATACTTATCATATCTGAAGATCTGGATGGCTATCATAGCATATCCGAAGGTCCGGACGACTATCATATGGTATCCGGTGTCATGCATGGTATGCACTCCATACCATGACATATATGATAAGGAATATAGAAGGAGATGATTAGGGAAGTATACAAGGATATATTTCTCACTATCATAAGCTTAGTTTCCTATTCTGATTCATTTATTTACTTGTATTTGTAGTTTTCTATCAGTTTCCAGTCTCTTTCTATTTTTCAGCCACTTGATTACATCAGAGAGCCACTCAGATATGTTTGTAAGCAGGTCATGTGACTGGTAATAATCTGATTTGTAAGGACTTTTCCATGACTCATCATGTTTGGTCATGATTCATCATGCTTTGTAATATTTTACTCATGTACTTTAGTAAGCAGCTGATTCAGCACACCAAAAGGCTTGGTTTGTAAGCACATTCTTACCAATCCAGTGATGACTCATTGCTTAGTCAGGATGGTTTCCAAAATGTATATAAGGACTCCATTCTCACACAATAATTAAGTTTTCTCTTTTCCATTCTTCTCTCAAACCGTGTGAGAGTTAGTAAGAATTTGAACAGGTGTTTTCCCCTTTCTGTCTCCTAGTGTGAGATCCAGAAGAAAGTGAAGGCCTAGTGTTGCCTTAGAAAACCGTGGTATAATCTAGTCAGATTAGTTGTATACTATCTTACAGGGATTGCCTATACAACAGTCTATCGTATTTGTATATTCGTTTTAGTTCAGCTTTCTCTCTTTTACAGGAAGGGAGACTCGTATTATCTAGCCAGCATCAGCAGAGGTTTAATATTACCTACTAGGTTCAGAGTAACCTGACAAAATATATACACTTCCTCACTATCAGAAGAGACCAACAAAGAAGGTGATTCATCACTCTTTGACCACCCACAAACAGCACATTATCAACCGAGAAGTAGAAAATCCGTTGACCGTGAACTTGAGGCAGCTGGCACCTGTAGTCTTATCAAGTACAATTGTGATAGTTATTGTATTCTGAGCAACCTATAAGACCCTCAAGTAAGAAGACACCGGATGTAGAGACAAGTATTGTATTCCTATCTGAAGGTAAGGAATAGTATTGTATACTATCTGGATGGTGTCCAGATATTGGACAGAAGTATATAGACTAGTCTAGACAAGTCTAAGACTAGAAACTAACAGAGTGTAGACTATTGGATACAATCCTTAAGTCTCAGAGGGTGACAAGAGTTGATAGGACTTAAGTCCGGATAACAGAATGAGGACAATCTAAGATGATATTTGAACTGGGGTGCTATAGGACATATACAAGAGTTTATATATGATAGAACTAAGCGAAAGGCTATGCACAAAGTATCACAATGTGTAAGCAACACTTATTAGAAGTCAAACATAAGCTGGAAGTTAATCACAGGTGAACGGATCAGTAAACATAGCTGAAAGTAAACATAACTGATATACCAGAAGGGAAGATATACTAAATGGAGGAAATAAGCAGTGTTTAACGTTATATGAACAGGATATGAATGAAGAAGCTTATTGTGACAGATCTGACATCCGGAACTTTGGATGAGAAGCACGAATGTATGGGATATGACAGTTTACGAGTTTGGGGTTTTTTCTTATAGATTTCACCAGGGAGCTTTGTGAAGGAGACCCAGAATATATCATAACTACATACAGCACTAGCACTGGGACAACAACCTGTTGTAAACACCTTTTTCAAGTTCACACCCAGCATTACATTAAAGCGTTAGAACACAACAACTGGCCCATATACATACAAGCCTTGAAAGAAGCTATTGAAGGTGACTGGACATTGAGAGGTATCATTCAAGCACTGAAGGAGCCAACTAAAATGATCAACTCACTTGCCCCCCCCCCCCCCCCCCCTAATCTTGGAGTTAGCGACTCACTTCCAGGACCTTCAGGATCTTGGGATGAGGTATTACCTGCTTTCTCACTGGATGAGATACATTGTCAGCTTGTCAAATTTATAGTTGCCAATGATCAGGTGAGTCATTTGCTTTCTACATATTTTTGTTCTTAATATTGTCAGGCAATTAATGTCATTGAGGTCCCTGAATTTTGACAATTGATCCATCTTCTGTGGCCTGAGCTTCAAGATACAGACATTTTCCATCAAACCAAAATTTGTGATTTGATACTTGAAGCATTTGATGAATATTTTGGAGCTTTGAAGCACAACCTTGCGGTAAGTGTACAGTTGTCAAGAGTCACACAGAATTTTACATCTTTCAGGGAGTGCTTGGCAAGGTCTCATTTTCATCTGACCTCTGGTTGAATTCTAAGCTCCATCCCTTCATGGCAATCACCACACACTGGATTGCCAGAGAGAAACATTCATTAGCACTCGTCATGAGGGCAGCACTGATTGCTTTCTGCCATATTCCTAGCAGTCATACTGGAGTATTGCTAGCAGGCGAGATAGTCCAGCTTCTTGATTGTGCTGAGGTAACAGAGAATGTTAGTGTTTACTTTTACCATGTGGCATACTCTGATTTTGCCCAGATGGGGCACTTTACTTTAGACAATGCCAGCAATAACAACACTTGCATGGAGGAGTTGTCATCCTTACTGAGCGCATGTGATGTAGCTTTTGATCCAATTGCTAACTGAATCCCATGTTTCCTGCATATAATCAACATATGCATGCAGCATATCCTCCATGACTACCCAATGGTTGACTTTACCCATGTGAAGGACAGTTGGGTAGTATATGGCTTAACCATCCAGAAGGTGGAGTATGTCACAGTCTTACAATGTAAATCTCTTGACCATGCCAGAGATGTTATATGCATAATCTGCAGGTCTAACAAACAATGTGAGGGCTTTAAGGAGATGATTGTTAGGGGGAATGAGAAGAATTGGTACAAGGATGAAGAAGGTAATCCCAGACTGCTCCCAGTTGTCAAACTTCTGCTGGATGAAGGCACATGATGGGATTCAGCCTTTGTGATGCTGAACCATTGAAGGGTCAACAATTCTGCTGGGATGCAGAACAATGTTGGGTGAAAGCTGCCTAGCTGCTATTCGACCCAAGGGCTTCTGGACTAAGCTCAGGGCTCAAAAGAGAGAGAGAGAGAGAGAGTGTGTGTGTGTGTGTGTGTGTGTGTGTGAATATGAAAATGTCACTCCAGACAATGAGGACAAGACTGTGTATCAGGAGCTGTATAGTGAGCTATTGAGCTACTACTAAAACTAATAAGCTGCAAGTCTGGGGAAGCTACTGAATTCTAGAAGGAGAGCTATCAGAAATATAACTGAAAGTCTATCTAGTGAATGGAAGTATAGGGCGAAGATTTGGTGATTATGTAAGCAGTCAAAATGCGAACATAAGCAAGGAAAAGCAAGGTAAGAAAGCTAAGTAAAAACTGTTAATACCAGCCTAGAGGGAAACTAATCCCTACACCATTTACAGACCCTCCACAAGGTAAATCTCATCCAATTAAACATCTTGTCATGGCCTTATAGTTGCCCAGCCCCTCAATAGGTTCCTCCAACAATTCCTGCTGGCAAAAAATTGACTCCAATGCAGTGGCATTTCCTGGAGGACCTTGAGGTAATTTTAGAGGTCAGTATTGGTGTGTTCAAGAATTGTGATCCATTTACCATTTTATATTAGGTACCACATGTTGCTCAACAAATCATGTCAAGCAAAAAGACTCCTGTGCTGAGTCATGCAGTTCCAGCTTTCAAAGAGTTGATCAAACAGTGGGAGAGGATTGTGACACTCATTCCACACTGTGTGCCTCTCATCAATGTAGGGTTGACCTGGGCTGATAAGTTGGTTTTATTGCCTCATTTTACCAATGGCATGTAAAACACCAAAGCATGTGATCTTGCTGATGAATCAAATCAGCAACCTGGTGCATCCTGGTAGGGCAGGTCACATCTGTTGGTTTCACGCAGATCTGCAGCTCTCGTTCCATTGTCTTTTGCATTACAGGACGCACTGCTCCCTCTGGAGGAACCGCTTGCAAGCACAGAAAGCACTCCCTGATCTGGCTTACCCGGCTTCTTGTATCGTTGCGTCACATCCCAGTGACTGAGCACTGTTGCAAGGCAATTCCTGTCAAACTTTGGCATGCACACATACAGAAAGACAGCGGGATTTAAGTTCTCCCTTTCTTTATATATGTACATCTGTATATACGTGCATCCATGCAATATAAATGTTGAGATTTACTTAATTGTCCAGTGAAAATAATCGAGTGTGCCCGCCCACCCTGTTCATGTAAAATTCCACCACCAGAGCTCTCAGCCACCCATAAAATCCCAAGATTTTATGGTAAAATAAAGTGTGGCAGTGTTAAAGACCATAGCACGCTGGTGCATACAATCTCTCAGAGGGGTGAGTATGACTGACTCAGAAGGGCTTTGGCCTCAGCTCATACGCTGTGCCCCTCACCTGAGTACAGTGCCCTTAATTTCAGATAAAGTCCAATAAGGTCCTAATGAAGTCCAGAGGACTCCAGAAGCAGACAACTCTGGTGGAGCATCTGAAGGACTTCCAGTGAAGGGTGAGGCTCGACTACTGAGATGAAAAGGCTGTTTGAGTGAATGGGGAAACTCTGCAGTAAGACCCAGGTGCAAGGTATATTCTCGACCCGTAGGACAGCTACTGAGAGGGAGAACCTCGGAATATGGGCAAGGGACTCTCTTGCAATGAGGAAGAGTGCTCTAAGGCGCGGGGAACGCGAAAGGCGCGGTGCGCGCTATGGTCTATACGCACGAGTCGTCGTGAGCGCGGATACGCGATAAATCCAATCGTATATTGGGTACTTTTAGAATCAAACTATGGCTAAGGAGTGAGGAGTGCGCGAAGTCCGTGAACTAAAAGTCCAGTAGGGTCTCTATATACTGTATCTAAAAGCGCAAAGGTGTGCGGTACCGAGCTGAATAGCGCGCGGTCCCGAGTAATTTGTATGTATGTAACTATATGTAAGGCGCGCGCTCGGGTCCGAAGTGGACACTTTCGTAGCAATTGAGATAACTTACCAGTAAATCAGCAAGGACAAGGGGTGGACGGGTGTGTGGAGATAGGCGCGAGGTGCGTGTGCTAGATGTGGTGATTCATGCATTGGAGTTTGAGCCTGTAGGACCTCAAAATGAATAGGTAGACGCCATGTTCCTTACACCGGATGAGCATGGGAACTGTCTGGATGAGTGCAGGAAACTTCCGGATGAGTATCAGAAACTCGGATGGAGTTCCGTCTACTTGATAGAAAGTGAAATAACCACGCATATCAATCCTTAGTGGTGACATAGGGTGGAGATACTGCAATGGATGCAGTCCGAGGCAGGAATAGTGGTCCGGAGTTCTGGATAGGGGTTCTGGAGCGGACGCGGATGGATATAGACTACCCTTAGGTAGAGACAGAGTTGGATAAGGATCAGAAAGAGTGCAAGTATCGGAAAGGCAAGACTTTAACCTAAGGATACAATCCTTTAGGCTTAAGATAGAATCTGGAAATGGATGAAGTCTGGAAACGTGGAAGAGCGGAGCTCTGGCCTAGGGAATTAATCCCTAGGCCCAAAGGATAGAGAAGGGGTCCTTACAACACTAATGTGCGAGGACAAGAATGCTGCAAGACAATGTAATATTTGAACTGAGGATCTATCAGGTTTTACAGGAATTTATATACTGTAGGTAGCTAACAGAATAATCAGAGGCAGTGTCTGAGGCTATGTACATTAGCACAGTCAAAGGATAATGGATCAGTAAGCATATTGGATAGGTAAACAACCGAGTACCAGTAATAGACAAGTAGCGAAGATATCGGGTAAGTATAGAACCAGTTATCCGAAAGGTAGAGAATAAGGTAGACCTTGCGCGCTTTCAGCAAACGTCACGTGATAAAGTGTGATAAAACGTGACAAAAGCACTGATTGTGTATAGGAAAGGTAACAGGATCAGTTTGAGAAAATCAGAGACGGATAAGTTGTAGAGAATAGCTCTAGCTACAAATCATCTGTTGCCGATTGTTTATTCATATCGTGTTTCAAGAGAAGATGTTCAATCTTTAGTCTACAAAGCTAATCAAGGTTCCACTGAGTCCAGATTTGCCGCTGGACATGCTGTTAGTGACATCCGGAGGTCCCTTCCACCCTCTTCACTGCCAGGATGCTCAAGCGTTCATCAAAGGTGCACTCGGCCCTTGAAAACACGATTCAGAAATGAAATGGTTTCTGATGGAACTGCGCAGGTTCGCAACGAGATCATGGCACTTTATGGACACTTATCACAGAGGCTTAAACAGGAAGCAAGATGCTTGGGCAGCAAAAAGGTATTGTGGACATCATGTCCTTCCTGATTCAATCCTGAGTGAGCTTGATGCAGCAAAGATACTATAAGTAAATTTTGTTTAGTATTTACTTAGTATGCATTGACTACATAGTGTTATGATCAAACTAGTACGCCACCTGCAAGTACAGTATCTTCACGGTATTGTTCATAATAGGAACTTTGAGAACTTCTCGGTCTTGAAGGGATTACCCGTCCGGCCAACATACATGTCACACCTTGGTCACAGCACGTGAGGTTTGCTGAAAGCACACAAGGTCTACCTTACCAATAAAGGAATAGGCTGTGTTAATGCTATATGGACAGGTAATGAATAAGAAAGCTTATCATATCGGATCCGGAGTGGATAGGCATATTGGATTGGACAGATGAGCGGTAGTTGGACAAGCACAATAGTGGATGAGACTGGATATGGTTATGAATGAAGTCTAGGAATCTAATCTAAGGATTAGTCCATATATCCAACTATAGGATAGGTCTGGAATCCGGGATATGACAAACTCCAGAAACCAAGTAGAGATAATCTAACCAAGGAACAAGAAGAGGACATTTTTAAATAAACCCTCCCAAGAACTCACACATTATCTACCACAAAGTAGAAAAGTTGTAGACTGTGTACTTAAGGACTGGCAAGAAGTCTTATCCCATATAATTGTGTTGTCATTATATGTGCATCATACATAAGACCCTTAAGTAGTAGGACAGCATGCAAACACACATTCTCCTCCTTCAAGCGTGCATTCTCAACCTCTATATCCTCCAACTCCTTCTGGGCGCCTTTGGCCTTACCTTTGCCCTTAGGAGAGGATGTGGATGCAATAGGACTAAGGGCGTGCTTAGGCACACTACCCTTAGCACTTGGGGTGCTATCTCCAAGTGCATGCTCAATGACCTCCACCTCCATGTCGGGACCCTCAGAAGTGCCATCATTGTCGACCACTACAGAAGATGTGGTTTCTTTGGCAGACACCTCACTAGCAACATGCTTAGGCAGCCCATTCTGGGGCCTAGCTGTACACACATTAAAGCACATGCCATAATGTGAAAAATAGCGAAATGCTTACAGAAATTGCAAGTGCACTTTGACACATTGCAGGGAGGGCACCGCCTACCAGGTGTGCCTTTGCAGGAAAGGTTCCTAGAGATGCAGGGCCCACAGAGTGGGGGAGGCAGAGGCGGCGTAGTAACAGACACATGCCCAACAGCACACTAAATGTGCCCCAACTATTCAGTAAAAGTGCTAAAGGAAAGTAACACAAATGCACCTTGATGCTTGCGTCCATTCCAGATGTGTCAGTAGCCTGCACCTCAGAAGTGCACATTGTGCACTTCTTAGGCAGTGCCCCTGACACAACCTCAACTGCCTTTGCCTTCCATCCCTTCACAATCGCCTCAAGTGCCTTATACTCCTTGCACCCCCTCTTCAAGAACTCCACACACTCAGTACTCATATCCAACAACTTGACACCTATCTCAGATGCACATGCCACACATGCCTCTAGATTGGTCTGAAAAATGATGCATAAGTACAAAGGCATGCAGCTGCACATATGCGCCAATTGGACTAAGTGCGCTCACCTTGACAGAGTTCCACTCATGCATCCATGCCTCCTGATCTTCCAATAGCTCAGGCTTGTGATCAGGTGCTGCCATCACACACCCCTTAAGCAACTGCAAGGTGTCAGCCCATGCCTTGAGCAAGCAAGTAGCAGCAGTCTTGGTTGGGGGTAGGGGTAGATTCAAGCTGGGATAAGTTGAAGGGAGCCATGATAGATGATAGGATAAGAAGATAAGAGATCATGAGAACACGCCTGCCTCTTATTAACAAGAATTTCTGCTTGGATCAGTGACTCTTGCGATCACAGGAGCGCATCTTCTCTCATGATCATGGGAATGCTTCCACTCACACAGTCACCTGACTTCCTCTCTAATGCCATATTTACTATGTCCATGTTCTTGTGCTATAGGGACTGAGTGGGGACACTCAGAATTCAAGTCCCCAAGAGATGTTGGAAATTTCTGAGTCTCATTTTAATGCATTGTAATGCATTGTAATGCCACAATGACAACACGGCCGTGGCAATGGGAATGCAATGTAAGCCCCATTTTGAAATGCCGACAGGTGCCGATGGTAATGCCGGTGGCAATGCGGTGCCAATGCTAATACCAATGCCTATTGTAATTTCCATTGTAATATTAAATTTTATGTTATTGCAATTGCATTAAAATGAATGCTATGGTCCATGGGAATGATATCGTGACTATGCGAATCTATCGTTATCGGCTGTTTATTATTATCTACTGTCTATTGTTATCTAGTGTTTTTATTTATTTATTACTATCTAATCGTTACTATCTAATCATATTACATTATCTATCTATTACATTATTACACTATTTTACTTGCACTTAGGTTGATTCGAACTGGCGACTACCCTATTACACTAATATATATTATCAGGAAGCAAAACCACTAGACTACAAGGCTTTTCTTATAGGGAAACCCGAACTCTATTGGAGGACCACTCTATAGCCTTATTAGGGATGATAATATCAATGCATTGAAATCTCGCAAAGCTCGTAGTAAAGAGATTGTACATGTAGGTAAGTACTAAGTACCAGTGTTGCAGGTGGTGCGAGTGGTACCCGATACAGTACGCTGGGTTCCCCTGCCCCTTCGGCGACCCCTGACATGTCTAGGTGCAACATTAGTAACAACTTCGTTGTCAGGTTCGGTAAGAGGGCTGTTAGCTCTAGATCTGTCTCTGCTACACTCATCATCAGCAACTGTTTCGTCCATCATATCCTGTACCACAGTGTTCTCCTCGCCTTTGGTTATACCTGCCAAGGCACGATCCATTGCTGCTGTGAAGTCCTCTTCGTCCAACATTGAATCAACCGTTCTTGAACCTTTGGTGAAAATAAAACTATTGAGTGCCTTCACAATGTCACGTGTATATTCCGTAGTCCAGTTCTTGATGATAATCTTCTTGTATGAAGAGAACATGTAGCTATATTGGATCTTCGTGGTCTCCCCCTTGCCGGAATAGCGAAACTCTTTGTCGGCACTAAGTAGAAATATAGCCTGACGAAATTGCATCAATGGACGGACTCTTTCAATACGTGCAAAACTTACAATAACTGCTGCCCATGCCAATAAACCAGGTGTCAAGGAAGTGATTTCCCACTTATTACCATTGCGCGGAGGTCCTCCTGCTCGTAGTGCAGTCAAGCCAGTTTCACCCCATAGTACTATATGGATGATCTAAAAGCACATTAAATAAGGTCAAGTTTTATATTCAGACTTGACGCACCTTTCCGAAGACTTCCCAGTTTCTGAAGATCGTTTTGAGTGATGCGTCTTCAACCAGGTTGGGAAAAAGGATAGGTGGGAAGGGCTTTGGGGTGCACTGCGATACTGAGATACCAAGAAGTTTCTGGATCTCGGGAACACTTGCTCGATTGTACGTAGTATCAGTAAAATATTGTTCAGGGAGACCAAAAATAACCCCGGCTTTGGAGCATAGTTTCTTGATTTCAGATGCACGGCTACTGTTCATCGCATCCTCGAACTTGAGTACTATCAGCTCGGAGACTTACTAAGGCAAAAAATGTCACTCACAACATCAGCGAAGTGATTGTCTGCCACAAGCGGGTGGATATGTGATGGAAGTAGACTGTATAGCTCAGAAAGTAGTGCTAACTCCACCGAGGCTAATGTTTCATAGCGTGATGGTTCGTTGAGAGGTGGAGCGAACGTTGGATTGCTGCGCAGAAGGAGTTGCCTATCGGGTGGAAACATCTTGTAACAGGTGCCATATTTGCGACCACATAAGCGGATCTCTTCGTCGAATACCATGTTTTCTTCCAAGGTGTTTTGACCCTTCTTCTTCCTCTTCGGCTGGTTGGCTTTGAGAATCTTGTTCTCCTCGGTCAATTCCTTGTTGATGTCCTTCAGTTCTTGTAACTCGAGTTGCATCTCTCGCAACGCCTGAAGCAAACATTAGAAAACTCAAGCAATGATCAGAGGGTGAAAACAGACCTGTTCGAGATCAGTCATAGATAGTGTATTGAATTGTGGCATGGCGAAAGTAACTCTGAGAATGGACGGAAAGGTAAGAGAAGCTTGAAGAGCGGAAGGGTAAGAGAAAGGTCGTGACTCAAGGCACTTAAAATAAGAAACAGGACCTTGCCTCGTGTTGAGGACAAGGCTATTAGACCCTGGATAAAATGAGTCAATCAAAAGATAACAGGTAAAATAACTCGCAGTGCACTTACGTGTCATAACTGAGTGAGTCATTATTACTGCTGCATGGATCCAAAGCGAACTAGCCTTTGCCTGTTTCTCAAAATCTGTTGCTTTGCTGTGCGCAGCCATCAGCCGGTCGTAGATTGTGACATCGATAGGAATGGTAGAGTCTATCTCAAAGAATTTGTCTGGCTCCTCGATGGTCTTGTGTGGCTGGTCCAATATTGCTCTTCTCATCCCCAGCTCGTTGACGAGTCAGTAAAAGGGAAAGTTGTGGAGCTGGTTTCGGTAGTAAAGAAGGTGAGTATGACTGAGAGATAAGGATTGAGAGTCGAACGAGTAAGAGGTGAGGACTGAGAGATAAGGATTAAGAGTCGAACGAGTAAGAGGTGAGCATGACTGAGAGATAAGGATTGAGAGTCGAACAAGCAAGAGGTGAGGACTGAGAGATAAGGATTAAGAGTCGAACGAGTAAGAGGTGAGCATGACTGAGAGATAAGGATTGAGAGTCGAACAAGCAAGAGGTGAGGACTGAGAGATAAGGATTAAGAGTCGAACAAGTAAAATATGAGCATGACTGAGAGATAAGGATTGAGAGTCGAACGAGTGAGGGTGAGGACTGAGAGATAAGGATTAAGAGTTGAACAAGTAAAATGTGAGCATGACTGAGAGATAAGGATTGAGAGTCGAACGAGTGAGGGTGAGGACTGAGAGATAAGGATTAAGAGTCGAACGAGTAAATGAGAGCATTGAAAATGCAAGTTCCAACGCTAGTTTGAATGACACTGGCAGCTCCGCAGGCATATTTGAAAGCTGGGAGGGAGGCAAGAATGCTGGTTCTTCATGCTAGACGACCAGCAGACCCATGCATCAACTTCATGCGCAAGAACATGTCAGTATCAATGGTATCAATGACCAGGTAGTCACCCGGGACATTGTGATCTTCTGTTAGTGCTGCACCACGGATGATTGAGCGAACTGAAAAAAATTCAGACGAGATCCTTGGCCTTTCACGAACACGCCAGAATTGAAAGTGTTTGTCTTTGAGAGAGCGCAGCCCCACTGGAGCATCGTATGGGTGGACGAGAGCGATTGGATGAGTTCGACCATCCACAATACAGGTGAAGAGCATCAGTAAACGCCCAAACATAGGTCCAGCTTGAGTTTGAAGGATAACACAGTCATATCGAGCGAAGTTGTGAAATGAAGGGCTGCATCGAAGATAATCGGTGGTGATTCGCCAGTCTACGATAGATTCAAAGTTGACTTTCAAGAACCGATGCTCGGTCACCTTCATTCTGTTACTTGAGACACAAAGCAGAAAAATAGAACAACATACAGTTTCATTTGGCATGAACTTGATTCTTTTCGCGTTAGGTAGTGGTATTCCATGCGCAGGGAGAGAATCACTGAGAAAGTCTGCAAGTTTGATATGGAATCGCTTGAATGCATTGTCATTTGCATGCAGCTGCTCCAAGTCTTCAAATGTCTGCTCATTTTGCGCTGCACCCAACTTAACATGGAATGTATCATCGGGATCACCGTCAAGGTTGTCTTCATCGTCCTCACTGCCTGAAAGTAAACGGTTTTTCCGAGATGCAACAATTTCATCATGATCTTCGATATCCAAACGGATTGAATGTGCGATGAGGAATCGATGGTCAAGGCGAAGTACCTGTATAGGATCAGATGAAAAACTGTCAGACTTCACAAAAAAAAAGAGAGCACGCACCTGTTCAGCAATGTTTTTAAAGTTCGTGCGCCGAAGATAAGTTCGTCGGATTGGGCCATGACACTTCTCATTTGGTTTGGTGTTCGTGTTGTGTGTGGCACCTTTTGCCTCGATATCATCAAACAAATGAGCATGCGCATGTCGTTTTGGGTAAGCCCAGTTCTTCCCCGAGTCGTCCTTCTCACTATATTGCTATACAATCCAGACCATAAGTGAAACTTGAACAGCGGCACAACGAGTGACTCACATCCAACAGCTGTGTAAACTCTCTCACAGCTTGACGGCCTGCGGCAATCGTTTTGGATGTATGTACTTTGAGAGCTGCGTACATGTCAACATTGACATATTCACGGATGCAACGAAGGAGCAGATAAGGGAGCTCATGAGATTCGGAGGTTCGGTCGACGACGTCATGGGCTGCAAATACAATGATCTACAGAAATATCAGTAGTACAATTCAGAATCGATGAAACTGGCTTACCTTTGAAATATCTTCATACTTTGAGCCGTCAGAAAAAGATATATCCATGATGTGGTTGAAGTGGTTGAGTTTTTGCCAACGTGGCATCAAGTCAAAGCTATTCAAGTAGTAAAGTTACTATATTTGCTATACACAAAGATAAAGAAACGTACTGTTCATCAATTTTGGCCTGTGCCTGCCGGCCGACTGATTTGATGCGTTCTTGAAACTGGGTCCAAAGATGATCAGAGAAATTGCCTTCATTATTTACATGCAAGCGGTCAAACAAGATTGCGGAATGGACATCTGTGTGAGCAATATCTGAAAATGAATTCTTAAATGAATAATTAGAGATGGGAGTAAAGACACAGTAATAGGGAACTTACGTTGACATCCCAGAGGCCTTGCAACACTAAGATTTTCTCCTTGTCTTCTTTTCGAGCCTGACTTCGTGCATCCAGAAGTGTGGCTTGCACAGCTGCGCTCGTTCGAAATGGATATGGCGTGAGGACATTGCCAAGTTCATCTTTAGGAACAAGACAGATGGGACAAGGGCACTTGCAATTTGTTCCGCGTATCAAGGCCATGACACATCTGTAGAACAGCTGTTAGAAACCTACAATGAAGTGATATACATACTGTTCCTCATAGTCCGCTGATAGGATGAGAATAAGTGGGTAAAAAAGATGTTCAATGCCATCCCAACACTTGACCCAAAAGCCTGTTTTCGAAAGCGGTGCAAGCGATTTGAGAAGACGCTTAAACGATTCATGCCAGACAACATTTTTGAAATTGACAAAGGACTGGGTTCTGGAATATTTCCTATCTTCTTTGACCTGCGAGAGTCAGCTTGAGGCATCGAAGTTCATTCTGAATTGAATAGTGACATATGATTGGAAGCCAACCAACCAGTCGACCACCACCAAACCCTTCGCCATTGCGTATTTCAACAGGTAAATTTGCGCATCGCGCAATGACAGGATATGCCTTTTGACGGCCGAATGACGAGAGTTTTGCCTTGTTGGCATATATGATAAATGCGAAGGGTTTTCCTTCATCCTTCGGCAAAGATGACTACAAAGTGCACCATTTACATTATCAGAACATTAAAAACAGTAACAGATACATACTTGACTATCCCAAAAAGCATTAGCGGTCCATGGCTCATCAAAAAAACGCATGAAGTCTTGTCCGTCATATTTGTACAGGCGTTGGGCATCAAATACAAAATGCGGACCAAGGCGATGGTCTTTCAACAAATCACAAGCCCAGTCCCAGAGCGGCCTATACCAAATATCAAATGTATGCTCCTGGTCCCTATGTGAGACTGAAATCACTTCCTTTTGGAACTGTACTTAAAAATTGATTGTAAGCGAGGTATAGCAGGTCATTGGATTCAGACTTACTTTTGCATGACGAGGGGATGCTGCATCCCACATCGTACAAACACCGTCATAGTCAGTGACTGAGAACTGTTCAAATGCAGCGCAACGGATGAGACTAATAAGCTCATTGGTCTGTACTTTAGTAAGGTTTGCTTTCAAGACCAGTTCTGCAAAGTCAAAGTCGATGCGTGACGAAAAGGGTTCCCAAGGTGTGAGATTTTCGGGTACTTGTGAGCAAGTGGCAGTGTGGCGGCGGAAATCAGCAAAGTGATCAATTTTCGTGGCAACGCCACTGTGCAGATGATATTCGGTCTTGATATCATCCAGCTGAAACGTAGGTGGCAGGACACACTCATTTTCAGGAGTCTCCTGCTGTAGCATGAACGATAGACCTAAATGATGTGATCTGATTCAGAAATCTAAATGTATTGATAAAAGAAATAATAACATACCTTCATCAGGCCTTACATACTCATCGTACGCAGGTTCGTGAGTGATGGGAGCTGGATGTAAGCCTATTAATTCAATAAAACAAACAGACATTAAGTGGAATCAAACCTTGGGCCAGGGATGTGCCTGGTCGTTGAGATGGTACAGATTCAGAAGCTGGCCGATGTTGAGTATCTAGCCGTTCAGGCTGGGCTTGAGCTGTCAAGAGGACTTAATATACTCAATGTGCACCACATAAACAAAGAATTGACTCACCCGCTCAAGCATTTTGCCTCTCCCGGTCTTCCTGCAGCCGCATAGCATCCCTCCTGCAGGCCTTCTGGTGGGCAGCAAGCCCTCGACTCTTGAATGTCTGACCACATATATTGCAGGTTGAGGTCTGCTCAGGTGGCATTCGAAGGTGTATATAGTCTTCAAGTGGGAATACAACGATTTGATGTCGATATGAACAGTAAAAACGGTATGAACAGTGTAAGTGTTATCAATGTTCCAATCAGTTGGAACGGCACGTGAAGCATGGGAATGTTACTTCAATACAAAATCAGACATGACAACAATTATCGAGCATCGTAATGGATTGTGACAGCATGTGATACTGTGGGAACGATATCCTCATGACCATTGCAATGGCTCTAGGAAATTTGCGACAGATGTAAGGAACATCACATCTAGCCATTGATTTGGAGGTCTTACGGGCTCAAACTCCAATGCTTGTATCACCACACTCAGAGCATGCATTTCACATGCCTTGCCCTTACCTTCGCACATTCGCCTGTCCATTGTCCTTGCTGATTTACTGGTGAGTCATCTCAATTACTACGAAAGCACTTACTTCAGATCCATTGTCTTCTTGAATAGATGATCTATAGATAACCACCTATAAAATCAATATCCCCATGGTCAGTGATTCAGACAAATACCAATGACTGATAATGTGGTTGTTTGTGGGTGGCTGTTCAGTAATATCCAGGCTACATTCAGCAGAGGGTCTTCTGTGAGATCAGTAACAACAATAACAGAAGCAAAAACAGAAAGGTATTCTTCCAACTAAGAATTCTTTGTAATAGTACTACTTCTTCGCAAGATGTGTGAGGCTATAATACCACTCCCAAAGCACAGTCAGGTAGGACCACAGGTCAAGACTAATCACAGCTTCAAAGCACTTTACAAATTATTGAACCTGCTGCCAAGGAACTCACAATGAGTATTAAGCAGATACAGGAACAGATGTCCTTGGTGTTCAGTACCAAGTCCCCTTTCAATAACTAAAGTCTTTTTGGCAATGAGAACCCTGGCTCAGTATCACTACTCAGGTGTGTGAGGTCAAGTGTATGACTATCAGCTCCTAAAGTCTCCCCACTAAGCTGCACAGAGCTTCAGATGGACAAAAGAGACAAACACCAGAAATCTTGGAAAGTGTCTACCACAGAGAGCACAGAAACTTGGAAGAATAAAAGAAGATCACAGAAAAACAGACAAGTGAAGCAGAACCAGGTATGCTGGTTGTTGAGCACAATGTACTCACACTTTTTACTGTCTCACAGAGGGGTCCCTACCAATCTACAGCAGTTCTTCACTGTTGAATGATTTTGGTGCACTCATTACTGATGAAAACTGTGGGCTAAAAACTGCTTGTATTTCAGAAAATTGGGCCTTTATATAGGTACAATAAGTGGCTGTGCTACTATTTTCTCATATACTAAGAAACTGTCTTTGTCAGTCAGTCATACCATGGTTTGTAATGGGTTCAAGCCATGAGTCATAGTATTATAAATAATGAGTCATAACTTATTGGGTTTGTAATTAGTGAGTCAGCAAGACTAATAGCAATTTGTCACCTGAATTCTTCATGACAAAGCCAGAGGGGTGAGAAGTATGAGATCATGATTATGTAAATGGCCAGTCCATCTTTTTATGTTGTTTTCAGAACGGTGAAGGAACTAAGTCTGACTGCGGCGCACGCAATCAATCTCTAGATGTGAGATCAACAACACTGCTGGTGAGGCAGTATGTCAGGTCTCACTGCGCCTAGGCTGCTATGTCTGAGACAGACGTGTTCGACCCTAAAGGGGACTGCTACCACACACAGAACCAGGGATAAAGAGAACTCAAGTAGACAGGGGATGCGCACAAGGATATAGAAAGGCATGAAGCACGCAATGAGAAATGTGCAGTAAGCAGAGCACGGGAAGGCGCGCACCTATGGTGCACGTGGGCGCATGAAGGCACACAAGTGATGCGGAAGGCAAGGAGCGGTGTAGGGATTTGTAATGAGCGTGAAATGATGTGAGTGAAAGCGAGAGCAAAGGTGAAGTGGACAAAAAGCAAGGCTTGATTAGGCAATCTAATCTAAGCCAAAACGCGATAACCACAGGGCACACGCCCTAATGGTGACTACTACTCTAGAGTAAAACCCAAACGCTAGGGAAATACAGTAAAGGGAAGTAATCAATAGTAGTAGCGCTACCATCAGGCTTTATACTAAGTAAGATCTCATCGGATGTGGAAGGGATAGGGAGAACATGCGCAATAGTATGTAATGACATGTAATAGCGCTGCAGTCCTTGTTACACTCATGCAGCATGTAGTATGACGTACCAAAGGGGTGCTCGGACATGGATCGGTCCTCCTGGATGATAGGCGATAGAGCGCAGGAATGCACGCTAAGCACAGGCGCGAGAAGGCGTAGGCGCAGGAAGCGCGTAAGCGTGGGAAAGCGTGCGCCTTTGGCGCGCTATACAGGGAAGTGTCATGCAACTCCATAGTGCGAATGATCAAATGACAGCTCGTGTAAATATGGCCTTTTCATGCCCACAGAATTATGATTCCTTACAACAGTACCAAATGTTGGTAATTAGGGTTTTGTGAATGTTCCCACTGGGTAAGTCATGCAGGAAATATTTTTAGAAGTCACCTGACATACCCAGGCTTTAACTGGTGCTAATTTCAAATGAATCAGAATAAAACTGGTTCCAAGAATAAATATCTAAAAATATTCATTCATGAAAAGTGAAGCTGAAAGTGAAAAATGACAAAGTGGAAATAAAAATAAAAATTTCTTCTGGGCTATGGTTTATTGGATTTTTGAATAGAGAAGAGTTGTTTTGCTCTGGTCTTTTTATGTTGTCCAATTTTTGTTTGCAAGATTATTTTTCAGCCATGCACCAGACCAGTTTGGTGCAGGTCACTGTGCGCACACCTACACATATAGTTACATACATACTAATCACTAGTATTTGGGAGCATGCACTATTCAGCTTGGTACCGCACACTTTTGTGCTTATAGATACAGTATATATAGACCTTACTGGACAGTAGTTTACAGACTTCGCCCACTCCCCACTCCCCACTCCTTAGCTATAGTTTGATTTAGAGAACATTGAATATATCGCTCGTTTTATCACACATTCGTGCTCATGATGACCCGCACACTCAAGCCATATCACACACTGTGCCTTCCACATTCTCTGCACTTTTAACATGTGTGCCTTAGAGCACTCTCCCTCATTGCAAAAAGAGTCCCTTGCTCATATTCCGAGGTTCTCCCTCTCAGTAGCTGTCCTACGGGTTGAGTATATACCTCGTTCCCAGGTCTTACTGCAGAGTTTTCTTCTATACTCATTTCCCCCTTTTCATCTCTGTAGCTGAGCCTCACCCTTCAGTGGTTTCCTTGGCAGATGCCCCACCAGTGCGACACTTAGGCAACACCTTCTTGGGCCTAGCTGTACACACATTAAAGTGCACGCCATAGTGTGAAAAATAGTGCAGTACTTACAGAAATTGCAAGTGCGCTTTGACACATTGCAAGAAGGGCACCACCTACCAGGCATGCCTCCACAAACAATGTCCCTAGAGATGCTGGGGCCACAGCACAGGACAGGCTTGGAAATGAACATGCGCCCAACAGCATGCTAAATGTGCACCAACTATTCATTAAAAGCGCCAAAGGGAAATCAACCAAAATGCACCTTTAAGCTAGTGTCTGTTCCAGATGTTGTCTTCTTACTTGAGGGTCTTATAGGTTGCTCAGAATACAATGACTATCACAATTGTATTCGATAAGACTACAGGTGCCAGCTGCCTCAAGTTCATTGTCAATGGATTTTCTACTTCTCAGTTGATAACATGCTGTTCATGGGTGGTCAAAGAGTGATGAATCACCTTCTTTGTTTGGTCTCTTCTGATAGTAAGGAAGTATATATTTTATCAGGTTACTCTGAACCTAGTAGGTAATATTAGACCTCTGCTAATGCTGGCTAGATAATATGAGTCTCTCTTCCTGTAAAAGAGAGAAAGCTGAACTAAAACGAATAGACAAATACGATAGACTGTTGTATAGGCAATCCCTGTAAGATAGTATACAACTAATCTGACTAGATTATACCACGGTTTTCTAAGGCAACACTAGGCCTTCACTTTCTTCTGGATCTCACACTAGGAGACAGAAAGGGGAAAACACCTGTTCAAATTCTTACTAACTCTCACATGGTTTGAGAAGAATGGAAAAGGGAAAACTTAATTATTGTGTGAGAATGGAGTCCTTATATACATTTTGGAAACCATCCTTACTAAGCAATGGGTCATCACTGGATTGGTAAGAATGTGCTTACAAACCAAGCCTTTTGGTGTGCTGAATCAGCTGCTTACCAAAGTACATGAGTAAAATATTACAAAGCATAGTAAAAATATTACAAAGCATGATGAATCATGACCAAACATGATGAGTCATGGAAAATCCTTACAAATCAGATTATCACCAGTCACATGACATGCTTACAAACATATCTGAGTGGCTCTCTGATGTAATCAAGTGGCTGAAAAATAGAAAGAGACTGGAAACTGATAGAAAACTACAAATACAAGTAAATAAATGAATCAGAATAGAAAACAAACTTATGATAGTGAGAAATATATCCTTGTATACTTCCCTGATCATCTCCTTCTATATTCCTTATCATATATGTCATGGTATGGAGTTCATACCATGCATGACAATGCATCAGTAGTATGTGCCTCAGAAGCATGCATTGTGCACTTAGGAGGCAACCCCGAAACAGTCTCAACCGCCTTTGCCTTCCATCCCTTCACAATCACCTCCAGCACTTTGTACTCTTTGTGCCCTCTCTTCAGGAGTTCCACACACTCAGTACTCATATTCAAGGACTCAAAAACCACCTCAGAAGCACATGCTGTGCATGCCTCTAAATTCATCTGAAAAATGTTGCATAAGTACAAAGGCACGCAATCATGCATATGCATGCCAATAGGACTAAGCATGCTCACCTTGACAGAGTTCCACTCACACATCCACATCTCTTGATCTTCCAACAGCTCAGGCTTGTGATCAGGCGCCACCATCACACACCCCTCAAGCAATTGCAAGGTGTCAGCCCATGCCTTGAGAAAGTGAGTAGTGGCAGCCTTGGCTGGGGCTTCCACAGTAGATGCATCTTTGGCATGAGCAGGTGCCTGAGCCTCAGGTTCAGGGATAAGGGTAGATTCAAGCTGGGATAAGTTGAAGGGGGCCATGATGGATGATAGGATAAGAAGATAAGAGATCACAAGAACATACCTACCTTTTATTAACAAGAATTTCTGCTTAGATCAGTGACTCTTGCAATTGCAGGAGCACTTCCACTCTCATGGTCACCTGACTTCCCCCTTATCACCACATTCACTATGTCCAGGTTCTCACACTATAGGGACTGAGTGGGGATACTCAGGATTCAAGTCCCTGGGAGATGTAAGGAACATCGCATCTAGCCATCAATTTTGAGGTCTTACAGGCTTGAACTCCAATGCTCATATCACCACACTCAGAGCATGCACTATGGTGCATCCATGTGCTTTGTGCATGCATCATGCGCCTCATGCCTCACCCTTACCTTTGGGCATTTGCCTGTCCATTTATCCTTGCTGATTTACTGGTGAGTCACTTCATTGGTTATGGAAACACTTACTTCAAACCTGCACATGCACTTACCTATATAGTTACCTATGTACTAATTGCTAGTATTTGGGAGTATGCACTACTCGGCTCAGTACCATGCGCTTTCACAGTTATAGATACAGTATATATAGACCTTACTGGATGGTAGTTCACATGATTTGCACACACCCCACTCCTTAGCATTAGTTTGATCTTGAGAGCATTGAATATATCACTCATGTTATCACACACTTGCACTCACAACCATCCGTGTGCACAAACCATATCACGCACCATGCCTTCTGCATTCCCCACACTTTTAATGCATGTGCGCCCTTAGAGCGCTCTCCCTCATTGCAAAAGAGAGTCCCTTGCTCATATTCTTAAGTTCTCTCTCTCAGTAGCTGTCCTACAGGTCAAGTATATACCTTGCACCCAGGTCTTACTGCAGAGTTCACCTTATTACTCAGTTCCCCCCTTTTCATCTCTGTAGTTGAGCCTCACCCTTCAATGTGACAAAACCACGTGAGATTTCCAAAAAGAAATTAACCGAGCTAAGTGAAATAAGTGTCCTAAGTGTCCTAAGCACTCCTCAGTGAGAGCCATGCAAGCTAGCAAGACATTCCCACCTGTCACAACTTACTTCTTAGATTCTTAGATTATAATAATAGGGAGGCTCAAAGTAGCCACCTAACTTTGCCTACACCTAATGCTGCCTAACCTAGGTGTATGAGATAAGCAAGTGCATGTTGAAACTAACCCTAGCAGTGCATAGCGCCTATGGTGAATTGAGCCAGAGTCTGAATCCAAACCTTGTTATTTTCTTATTTCTACCTAAACCTCAATATCCTAAACCTTAACCTCAACAGTTCCAAGTCAGCCTTTTTGAATCAGATATCCATAATCTCCATAGATTACTCATTTGTATTTTTGAATTTCATTTCATAATTCTATATGGAATTAATTAAATATACTGTATGTGCAAGCTACTAAATAAATTTGGAAGGTTTAGGATTGTTGAAAAGGCCTAGGAAGTCAAGTTACAAGGCTTAGTTATGAAAAAATTTCCCAAGGATACTGAAGTTTATGAGGTTTAGGTAGAAAGGTTTAGAAATAATGGAGTTTGGATTCAGACTCAATTCACCATAGGCGCTACATGCCACTAGGGTTAGTTTTAACATCTGCTTGCTTATCTCATACACCTAGGTTAGGCAGCGTTAGGCATAGGCAAAGTTAGAGCTAGTTCAGAAACCAATGTGAAGTCATGTTGAATCAATTTGCAGTTGGCAGGCATAGTCGGCACGGCACACCCTGAACAGCTGCATCTGAATTTTGATAGTAGTATAGCATGTACAATATCTTATCGATCTCCCTCTTGTAAGAGCATCTACTAGTCCAATGACCCATCCAGAGATCCAACAACACCTCCTGCACTATGCTAGAATTCTAATCAGCATCCTGATATGCACTACAGGATCTGTACTACAATCCGCCTACTCCAAAGACCCAGAGCCATACCATACATCTATTCTCTCAGGTGAAGGCTGGGTTATGGAGCTTCTTACCAGTCATCCAGAATGCATTCAATGTGAACTGGGTATGCATGCACATGCCTTTGAAGTGCTCATATCCAAGCTCCGCAACTTTGGCTACACTGACTCCAAATTTGTCTCCTTGGAAGAACAAGTCACTATATTTCTCTATACTAGCATCACGGGCCTGACTACCAGGCATGTGAGAGAGCGGGTTCAAAGATCAAATGATACAATTTCACAGTGAGTGCTGCAATTTTTCAATCTATACAATATATCTCATATTTCCTAGTTATTTTAAAAGAATTCTACACATATTCTCATCACCACCATTCTACACTACCTATATCCAGTTACCAGATGGAACTTCAGTGTCAAATAAACTCAAAAATGACCCCAGATATTGGCCATTTTTTCAGGATGCTGTTGGTGCACTCGATGGAAGTCACATCCATGCTTCACCCCCTGCCTTTCAATGCACTGTATATTGCAATCGCAAAGGTTTCATTTCACAAAATTGCCTATTTGCTTGCGATTTTGACCTCAAATTTGTTTATTCTTTGACTGGGTGGGAAGGTTCAGCTAATGATTCTCATATTTACGAGGATGTGCGCATCCATGACTTCCATATTCCGCATCAGAAGTATTACTTAGCAGATGCAGGATTCCCACTTTGCGCTGAGCTTCTTGTCCCATACCATGGTGTCTGTTACCACCTTGCCAAGTGGGGCTGCGCAAATACCAGGTATGTTTTTCAACTCATTTGTTTTTCCAACTTATATCTTCATCACAGGCCAGCCAATAAAGAAGAGCTTTTCAATCTATGTCATGCATCTGCACAAAACGTAGTGGAGCACATCTTTGGTGTCTTAAAACACCAATTTCGTATCCTCCTGTTGGGGCCAGAGTACTCCCTCAATATTCAAGCACAAATACCTGCTGTGCTGTGCGCAATCCATAATTTTATGCATCTACATGATCCTAGTGAGGATACAGTGCCTTCCAAGTCAAGTGGTGAAATGATGCTCTGTGGTGATGAGAACC
This sequence comes from Suillus cothurnatus, assembly GCA_016758765.1. NCBI lineage: Eukaryota > Fungi > Basidiomycota > Agaricomycetes > Boletales > Suillaceae > Suillus > Suillus cothurnatus. Next base: position 104,696 of record JABBWL010000138.1, on the reverse strand, counting down.
CTGATTATCAGGGACAAGCTGATGATGAAGATATTGATGATGGTAGCAGTTGTGCAATGTGTGAGCGCATTGCACAAGAAATGTGGGATCAGTATCAGGGGATCTTGCGTGAGAGGGGTTTGTTGGACTCAGGTTCAGACTTGGAGGTATCAGACTTTGACGCATTGGATGAGAATGAATTACTGAGCATGTAATATAGTTTTAAACTACTAAATGAAGAGTTATCTTCCAAAAATATATACAGATGGGCATAAGGAAAGGAAGCTGGTGGGTTTAGAAGATTGGAATATGTGGCAGTGATAGAGGGTAAGAGAATGAGGGTGAAGGAGTAAGGTAGACCTTGCACACTTTCAGCAAACCTCACATGCTGTGACCAAGGTGTGACATGTACGTTGGCTGGATGGGTAATCCCTTCAAGACCGAGAAGTTCGGTCAAAGTTCCTATTATGAACAATACCGTGAAGATACTGTACTTGCAGGTGGCATACTAGTTTGATCATAACACTATGTAGTCAATGCATACTAAGTAAATACTAAACAAAATTTACTTATAGTATCTTTGCTGCATCAAGCTCACTCAGGATTGAATCAGGAAGGACATGATGTCCACAATACCTTTTTGCTGCCCAAGCATCTTGCTTCCTGTTTAAGCCTCTGTGATAAGTGTCCATAAAGTGCCATGATCTCATTGCGAACCTGCGCAGTTCCATCAGAAACCATTTCATTTCCGAATCGTGTTTTCAAGGGCCGAGTGCACCTTTGATGAACACTTGGGCATCCTGGCAGTGAAGAGGGTGGAAGGGACCTCTGGATGTCACTAATGACATGTCTGGCAGCAGATTTGGACTCAGTTGAACCTTGATTAGCTTTGTAGACTAAAGATTGAACATCTTCTCTTGCAACACAGTATGAATAAACAATCGGCAATAGATTATTTGTAGCTAGAACTATTCTCTACAACTTATCCATCTCTGATTTTCTCAAACTGATCCTGTTACCTTTCCTATACACAATCAGTGCTTTTGTCACATTTATCACACTTTATCACGTGACGTTTGCTGAAAGCGCGCAAGGTCTACCTTACAAGGAAATGGAAGAGTACGTAGTACAATGAAACATATTTACTCAGGCATCCTGCATGATAGTCCAAACAATGTTTTTATTGAAAAATGATGTCATGATGCATGTTTTTGAGTGTCTAAACTAACAGAATGTGATACATGAGACGATTGTAATAGAAACACTGCATGATTGAGATGCTAGCAGCACAAGTACAAGTACAACTATTGTCCAATCCGCAGACAGGCATATGGCATTTGCAGTGCTTGCGGGATCTGCTGAAACCTATACTGGATCATGTGCTGGATGAATGTGTGTCGTGTGTCTTTGTCCTGGGTTTCCAGGTAAATGTCAACAACAGCAGGGTCATCTGCAAACATATGCATGACAACAACCCTCTCCTGCATCGGATAGTCTGTGTCTTCATTGTTCAAGATCCACAAAGCAGCATGTCTCTGTTTCTCCACCCTTTCTGCGTCAGTAATCATACCCTTCTCAATCACGTTGGTGAGTCAATTAATGGACCCTTGCATGCCCATGACAGCCGCAACTGGCGTGATCTTGGCTGCTCTTGCAGCACTGGTCATCATCACAGATTGACCGCTACCAGTGCATGACTGGGTCCCAGCATGTGACTGGCTAGCATGTGACTTCTGTTTCTTCAATGCTGGAGCCTGAAATTGCTGCACCTGTTCAGATGTCGATGAAGGTGCTGTAGATGTAAATGTGGTTGCATCATCATGGAATATGGATGTGGCATCATGTGAACGCTTTGCAGCACTGGATGTTGTAGAGAGAGTCGGCCGAGAGGGAGTAGCAGACGTGGAAGGCATGGGCAGTGGGCAGGGCCTAGTAGGTACGGGAGAAGCTGAAGACATGATGATGTCATTGCTTGTGCCAGTGATAGAAGGCACGATGTTGGTGCTAGATGTACTGGCCTCATCACTTGTGCCAGCAACAGTGCTCATGGAGCTAGTAGATGCAGGAGGGTGAGCCCCTGTGGCATCCAAGTCAGCCTCATAGTTGGTGGGAGGCACTGGAACATCAGTGGCTCAGAAAGCTGCTGCCCCTTGTGCGCCACCAGCAGGCAAAATATCTTGCATCTGTTTGAGGTATATCCATCCAGAGTTTCGGAAAGCGCACATTGCAGAATTGGACTGAAAATACCGCATTATTGGTACAATAGCATGTCTTTAGTAGGACATGTAATGACATACCTTTTGCTGGACATACGCATCAAACACGGCTGCTGCTGCTCCCTCCTGGATGTTTGCACCATACTCAGGGTGCCACTGATTAATTCTGGACTGTTTACAATACTTGTCAATAGCATAGTAGATGTGTTTCAACTAAACATTCATTAGCTGATATCAATGATCAATAACATAATGCAACATACTGATGTCCATTTTGTCTGGCACATTTTGCCAGTCTTCTGTGGGCCTTGTAATCTTTTGGGTGCAATAGCCTTTGCTGCACCATTGAATGTCGACATCTTGAAGTTGCCTCCTTCTGCATGCTCTGACTGATGCTCATAAAGGTAATCGACTAGCACAGTCACTTCAGGTTCAGTCCAGAATGCCTTTTCTTTTTCTTGAGCCATGAGAACAGTGGTGTATTGTTGTCATATCCCATACATTTGTGCTTCTCATCCAAAGTTCCAGATGTCAGATCCGATCAGATCCGATTCACAGATCTGTACCAGATCCGTCACGATAAGCTTCTTCATTCATATCCTGTTCATATAATGTTAAACACTGCTTATTTCCTCCATTTAGTATATCTTCCCTTCCAGTATATCGGTTATGCTTACTTCCGGCTATGTTTACTGATCCGTTCACCTGTGATTAACTTCCAGCTTATGTTTGACTTCTAATAAGCGTTGCTTATACATTGTGATACTTTGTGCATAGCCTTTCGCTTAGTTCTATCATATATAAACTCTTGTATATGTCCTATAGCACCCCAGTTTGAATATCATCTTAGATTGTCCTCATTCTGTTATCCGGACTTGAGTCTTATCAACTCTTGTCACCCTCCGAGACTTAAGGATTGTATCTGATAGTCTAATGCATCCGCCTCTATCTTCGGATAGTCTACACTCTGTTAGTTTCTAGTCTTAGACTTGTCTAAGACTAGCCTTTATACTTCCATCTGATATCCGGACGCCATCCGGATAAGTATATGATACTATTCCTTATCTTCGGATAGGAATACAATACTTGTCTCTACATCCGGTGTCATGCATGGTATGCACTCCATACCATGACATATACGATAAGGAATATAGAAGGAGATGATTAGGGAAGTATACTAGGATATATTTCTTACTATCATAAGCTTAGTTTCCTATTCTGATTCATTTATTTACTTGTATTTGTAGTTTTCTATCAGTTTCCAGTCTCTTTCTATTTTTCAGCCACTTGATTACATCAGAGAGCCACTCAGATATGTTTGTAAGCATGTCATGTGACTGGTAATAATCTGATTTGTAAGGATTTTTCCATGACTCATCATGTTTGGTCATGATTCGTCATGCTTTGTAAGATTTTACTGTGCTTTGTAATATTTTACTCATGTACTTTAGTAAGCAGCTGATTCAGCACACCAAAAGGCTTGGTTTGTAAGCACATTCTTACCAATCCAGTGATGACTCATTGCTTAGTAAGGATGGTTTCCAAAATGTATATAAGGACTCCATTCTCACACAATAATCAAGTTTTCCCTTTTCCATTCTTCTCTCAAACCGTGTGAGAGTTAGTAAGAATTTGAACAGGTGTTTTCCCCTTTCTGTCTCCTAGTGTGAGATCCAGAAGAAAGTGAAGGCCTAGTGTTGCCTTAGAAAACCGTGGTATAATCTAGTCAGATTAGTTGTATACTATCTTACAGGGATCGCCTATACAACAGTCTATCGTATTCGTATATTCGTTTTAGTTTAGCTTCTCTCTTTTACAGGAAGGGAGACTCGTATTATCTAGCCAGCATCAGCAGAGGTCTAATATTACCTACTAGGTTCAGAGTAACCTGACAAAATATATATACTTCCTTACTATCAGAAGAGACCAACAAAGAAGGTGATTCATCACTCTTTGACCACCCACGAACAGCACGTTATCAACCGAGAAGTAGAAAATCCGTTGACCGTGAACTTGAGGCAGCTGGCACCTGTAGTCTTATCGAATACAATTGTGATAGTCATTGTATTCTGAGCAACCTATAAGACCCTCAAGTAACAAGACATCACTGGAGCCCACCGCGAGGGTGGCTTCTTTGCTTGGTTTATACATCGTTTATCCAGAAGTTTAACCCAAGAGGGTGGCTTTTGTTTTGGTTTATACACCATCCATCATCATATATTCAGTTCTATCGTATCAGCACCATCGTATTCAGAGATTTCCACCCAGTCTTGTGGAACAACCACATACACTGTACCAGCTACAGTACCATCGTATTAGTCATCAGCAACAGCACACATCATGTCATATTCAACACTATCAGTACTGACTATGCCCACTCCAGGAACTAAGGCAGCACCTGCCAAGTTCAAGGGGCATTATTCAGAAGTTAAGGACTTTCTGAGACACTATGAGAAACTGTGTGATTATCACCATGTATCCTCAGATGAAGAGAAATGTGATACTATTACCCAGTATATGTCCAGACATGTCACAGAGTTTATAGAAGGACTAGCAAGCTTCAGGACTTCAAATTGGAGCCAGCTCAAAGCTGACATTTTAAAGTACTATGATGCAGACCTAGATACCAAGAGATATAGGAGAAAAGATTTACTGTCCTATGTTAGGACAACACGAGATAAGAAAATTTCTACCCTTACTGCTTGGAAGAAGTATGTAAGAGGCTTTGTTCGTATAGCAGGATGGCTAGAACAAGCCAGGAAATTAACAGCAGAAGAATATGCAAGTTATTTTTGGAAAGGCATCTACAAGAGTTTACGTGTAAATATCGAGACCTGTATCATGGCACGAGAACCTGATAGGGACTTGTCAGAAGCTTTCCCAGTTGATAAAGTAACTGCAGCAGCAGAGAAACTTCTACACTGTGATAGATTTGATGCAGATCTACTGGTATCAGAAGTAGAAAGTGACTCAGGTGAGGATTCATCTAGTAATGAACCATCTGACAGTGCCAATGATTCAGATTCAAGTGAGTCTGAGAAGGAGTTTTTTCCAAAGAGACAAGTTAAGAAGGGCAGACACAAAGAGAAAGTGAAAAGTAAGCCCAAGAAAGAGAATGGTACACATAATGGTACCAACAGTTCCAAGAGCACATCAGTGGAACCTATGAATGAAATGGAGACACTCATTAAGAAAATGGGGTCTGTTTCTTTAGAGGATCCTGAATATGCACTCTTATTCTATCGAGCCACGCGAATTGATCCTTACATCAAGGACATCATAGCATCACCCATCAGAAAAGAAGTGTCTACTGTGTTTTCAACTAGCCAACATGGTACTACACAGGGAGAAACTACTGCAGAACTAAAAAATGAAACACTACATAGTAAAGGACCCTCTCCTGGCTCCAGATTCTATCAAGCCCCTAATAGTCCTTACAGCGAGAAGATTTGCTTTGGATGCGCCGAGAAAGGGCACGGAATCACTAGTTGTCCTCAGCTTTCGAAGCTAGTTGAGGAAGGAAAACTTACCCGGACAAGATCAGGTCAAGTTAAAATGCCAGACGGGAGCTTGGTCAAACGAAAGCAAGAAGAAACGATAATTGAGGCTTTGAAGCGTGAATGTGATGGACTAGTAGCCCACTTCATCAAAGTCAAGACAAACGAACCGCTATATAATAATGAGTCAGCACCGGTACTAAAAACAAGTAAGGCTGCTTACATTGAAGAATATATCAGCGGCAAGAGTGAGAAAGCGCCCGACAACAGCAGCGATGAACAAAGTACTGCATCCACACGAGACACTGAAACGGATGACGAAAATCTTGTGTATCCAGTCGAAAGAATAACACAAAACTCGCGCAAAGCAGGGTATGATAGGATGGTAGATAGTCCCATGCCTATATATCCAAAGGTACCTAAGAATAGCAGTGAGAAAAGACGCCAAAGAGAGAACTCACCAGAAAATATTGAGGCGCCCAAAAGGCCTAAGTTAATGGCAGAGAAGATGCCTAATAATAGTCCTAGGGAGCAGCCTAGCAAAGACAAATTAGTGAAAGAAAGAAGAAAGAAAAACATACCAGACACTGGATGGAACAGTGAAGAGATAATTGAGGATGAGGCGCCGACAGTAAGAAAGGACTTACCAGCACAGCGTCATCCAAACACGCATCATGAGAATTCAAACACCGACCGGAAAAATCCGAAGCGCAGGGTATCAGACGTCATGGCTAAAGTGCAGCCGGGCGAAATCTTAGATACCATATTGAGAACACCTATTAAAATGGAAATAGGTGAGCTTCTTGGCAGTTCCCGAGAATTGTCTGGACTCTTATCTAATGCTATCAAACCGAAATCAGTTGAGCCCAGAATTGAAGCCCACTCTGTATGGACAAAAACGCGGGGTCTTTTAATTAAAGTAGCCATGCAGGGTGATGGGCGCACGATCAGTGCAATAATAGATACAGGTAGTCAACTAAATATAGTAAGTAGCTATATTTGGAAAACTATCATAAACCGACCGATTGATATTGCTAAATCGATATCATTAAGTGACGCAAATGGTGGAGAAGGCCGATTACGTGGCCTAATCCAGAATGTTCCGCTCAATTGCGGAGGAGTTTTTACTCATGCGAATTTATTTGTGGGAGATCATGTGCCATTCAATTTGTTATTAGGCCGACCATGGCAAAGAAGTAACTACGTATCTATAGATGAAAGATCTGACGGTACATGGTTACTATTTAAGGATCCGCTAAATATGGAAGTACGCTATGAGTTATTGTGCACGCCGGAAGAAGCCGATCCAAATTTAGAATATGAAACGCCTACCTTGGGAAATCTCACAGGCATCAGTTTATTTTTAGCTGAAAATGGAAAGTTACCATTTTCAGACAAGAATCTCACAGATCGATCAGACGCTGATTCTAGAAATCAGACAGCGCTTGAAAATATAAAATCACCCCACCCCAATCAATTTCTGAGTAATAAATTAGTAAGTGACAGAGCGTCTTACTCAGACCGGTTTGAAATAAAATATATTCCAAAAGCTATAAAGAAACCCCCAGATTGGAATTTTCACCCACTAGTTCAGTGCCCAGCTCTATTATTTTCGACAATGCCCTACACACCGCTTTCAGACACATGCTCGGAAATATCCGAATTCGTTTCTCAGCACCCCGGCAATTTCCGTTTCTCGACATCTATTGAGAATGACGCTTTGACATTTTCGTTCGAGCCATTCTTTACTATTTCTAATCTGCCTACATCTGATTATTCTCGCTACTCTACTACCACGCCAGTATATTCACCCCTCCAGCAGGAAAGTCTTGCTGGACCGGATTCTATTGTCAGTCCTGGACCACCTTTAGTATCTGTTCTGGACGTTATTCCAGAGACCGAGCGTGAGAACAACGCACCGCTGCTCGATGATAACGATGCTGAGGACCAGGAGAATGTGAATGAAGATACTTTGGGTGAGAAATCATCACCCTCTGATAAATTTAGTGACTTATTCAATGAAATTTTGATTCAAGGAGGGCACCCTTGTCCCTCAGAGACCCCAGTTAGCGCCAGTTTCAGGGAACCTGAGTCCCATGAAGAGGTACAGTCCTCTTCATTGCCGGATTCGTCCCTACCATCTACAAATACTAATATCGACAATTCGTCTACCGTTACTTTGCCTTTGCTCACCCCAGATAACGAGCCGGCAAACGTTTTATTCACCAGACCCATCCTTGACGACGTTACACCACTGCCGTATAGTATTCCCATCACACCAGCTAACACTATCGCTAGTGACGAGGACATCCCAGCGCTTCTCACTCCGTCCACGCCACTATTGTCAAATAAATCAGTATCGCCTTCCTTAGCGCCTCCTGCCGCTCTGCTTGAAGGAATCACGCCGCACGATGCACGCAAATACTTAGATACCGAAATCGCTCAGCTGAGCGATTTCCATTCGTTTTACTTCGGTCAAGTCACTAACGCTATAGCCTCGTATAATTTTTGCCAAGACCAGCTCATCGCTAATGACTGGGACGTCGAACTTTATCACGACGACTCATACCCCGGTCATCTTGTTATCCCAAATGATCCCAAACTTCCAACAGGTGGACCGCGTTCAGTGCGCGATTGGTCAGACCGTATCGAAGAGCTATATGACCACCGTGCTCATTCACGGCACTTGTTTCGTCTCGCTAATACTATCTTATCGCCTCGAATGTTCGAGGAAGCTTCATGACAGTCCACAATACTCAAATGCGATCAGACAGATCATATCAAGGGCGGTACCCCTAAATCGTTTTTCGCCAGCCCTTATATCGATGTTAACCCATTTTTTTCCCCGACAGAAGCTGAGCGCCTCAATTCATTCATATCAGTAGCTCGTTTTCACAGTGAGGACGCTTTCGCTTCAGCACTTACCGACACACTCCTCATGCCATATCCTGATGAGGACACCATATGCGCGCTTGTGACATCAGGTCTCCTTGACACCGGTTCTCACGACGATTCGTTAAAATTTGCGCGTGACCGAGACGATATCCTTGGCGTTAAACGCTCAGGATTAGTAGTATTAGCAACATCGCCTTTTCTCTCCACCATCCCCACCAAATCATCCTCGACGCCTACTTCGTTCTATGTCCTCGGAGGAATTGATGGTGAAAATCGCAAACCAGAATCTCGCAAAGCGAGAGCATCGAAACGAAAAGAACGCAAGTTCTTCCTTTAAATATTGTATCTAAAGGTACTTGGTCCGTGTTCTTTTTCCTTTCAGCTCTCATTAAATTTTCGTTTATAGTAATCAGCTTCATTTCTACGTTTTTCCAGAATCATCTTTCCCATTTCATATATTTCGACTCTTCGACTTTGTTATCGCATGTTCACGCCTATATTCATCAAAAGCCCCTAAACAGCGCATATATTCATATAATCCACAAAATACGGACCCTCGGCTGTTTTCTAATCCGTCTTTTGTATTTCTAGCATTCAGAACGTCTCGAGTTTCCTTTTGAGTGTATTAGTACGCGTTTTTCGTTCTGTCTGACTCAGTTTCGTCGACGCTACGCTATGAGATATATACAAAAATAGGTCAAGAGAGATAGCTTTAGATACGAGTTACCGGGTCATGTAATTCGAATCTTTTGTTGTCCGTATAACTCGTCTGATTTTTCTAAGTCTTTCAAAACAAATAATTAAGCTTATTAATGTCTAGTACTTGTCTAGTACTTAGCCATTAGTATAAGCACAGATAAATATAGCGAAAAATTCACGAATTATCACGAGACAAGTCCATAGCTATAAGCTATAGGAGACTTATAGTATTATTCTAAGGGACAAAAAAGTTATAGTCCCAAGTCAAAATATCAAATCTAGATCAATTGAAGTACAAGTCTATTAGGATTAATAGCTTAGTACTTAATTGATAACATTCATATCAAAAGTGACCATAACAACCACGATTATGTATATACCCCATCAAATAGGGGTATGTTCTATCTCAGACCACAAAATACTATTCCCACTACTATGTGAGTGTGGGACAAATATCTTTATAATAACTAGCAGTCAGTACACACTATGTTGCGCACAGACAGTTCGCTCACAGCACTATCTCGAAACATCGTATTGTTTGTATGCTTTGCATAAAACCTGTATTCAGAAAGTCAAGAAAGAGACCACGTAGATGATCAATGACGATCAATAGTTTGTTCACCGTAAGCGAGACAACTGGGGACAGTTGCGATTTCTCGTGCCGGGTGGATGTCATGCATGGTATGCACTCCATACCATGACATATACGATAAGGAATATAGAAGGAGATGATTAGGGAAGTATACTAGGATATATTTCTTACTATCATAAGCTTAGTTTCCTATTCTGATTCATTTATTTACTTGTATTTGTAGTTTTCTATCAGTTTCCAGTCTCTTTCTATTTTTCAGCCACTTGATTACATCAGAGAGCCACTCAGATATGTTTGTAAGCATGTCATGTGACTGGTAATAATCTGATTTGTAAGGATTTTTCCATGACTCATCATGTTTGGTCATGATTCGTCATGCTTTGTAAGATTTTACTGTGCTTTGTAATATTTTACTCATGTACTTTAGTAAGCAGCTGATTCAGCACACCAAAAGGCTTGGTTTGTAAGCACATTCTTACCAATCCAGTGATGACTCATTGCTTAGTAAGGATGGTTTCCAAAATGTATATAAGGACTCCATTCTCACACAATAATCAAGTTTTCCCTTTTCCATTCTTCTCTCAAACCGTGTGAGAGTTAGTAAGAATTTGAACAGGTGTTTTCCCCTTTCTGTCTCCTAGTGTGAGATCCAGAAGAAAGTGAAGGCCTAGTGTTGCCTTAGAAAACCGTGGTATAATCTAGTCAGATTAGTTGTATACTATCTTACAGGGATCGCCTATACAACAGTCTATCGTATTCGTATATTCGTTTTAGTTTAGCTTCTCTCTTTTACAGGAAGGGAGACTCGTATTATCTAGCCAGCATCAGCAGAGGTCTAATATTACCTACTAGGTTCAGAGTAACCTGACAAAATATATATACTTCCTTACTATCAGAAGAGACCAACAAAGAAGGTGATTCATCACTCTTTGACCACCCACGAACAGCACGTTATCAACCGAGAAGTAGAAAATCCGTTGACCGTGAACTTGAGGCAGCTGGCACCTGTAGTCTTATCGAATACAATTGTGATAGTCATTGTATTCTGAGCAACCTATAAGACCCTCAAGTAACAAGACACCGGATACCATACAATAGTCTTCCAGACCTTCGGATATGCTACGATAGCCATCCGGATCTTTGGATACGATACCTATAGTATTCTGAAATATGGGGCTATACTCGGGAAAGGGGCACAGTGTACAAGCTGAGGCCGAAGCCCTTCGGATCCGAACCCTATTGAGTATGACCTTAACAATTGTGCAGCAAGAGCTGTCAGAGATATAACACTGGTTAAGAGATGTCTGTGATGGGCAAGGTGGACACCCTTGCAATTATCAATGCAATAACAAGACCCCATGGTCATAGTATGATACAAGCAAGGTTCAAGGTCAGCCCCTCAGGGTGTGCCATGCCAACCATGCCTGCCAACTGCAAATTGATTCAACATGACTTCACATTGGTTTCCAAACTAGCTCTTAGGCAGCTACTTTGAGCCTCCCTAATCCCACACTGGTGCTGCCCAAAACACATCAGGGTTGGCCAAAACAAGTGGTAGTATATCCATAATCAAAGCCTCACTCATTAAACTTGAGCGATGTTGTCTAACCCAAGGTCAGGAATATGTGATCAACCAGGCTACTGGCCTCATCTTTGGTGCGATAGATGTGTTTGAGAGGTCAGCGTAGGTAAGTCCACTAGATGCGAAACATGACGTGGAATACATTATTTCATCGAGATCGTCCGTGGTCAGCGGAGTTACGAATGTTCGATCACCGTAGAGTGAGTCCCTGGTTGACGCTGGACACAGTGAGGTGTATACATCGGGCAAGGAAATTTTAACCCAGGTGAACGGTTAAGTTTCCAAAGGAATTCGGGTACGGCTCGGGTATTTGAAAGGGCAAGGCGGGCAGGGGGAAGGGCAAGAACCAGATAATAAACCGCTAATCCAAGGCCCTAAAGCTCAAGTATACGAGTGGCTCCAAGCATGGGCACATCCGTTCTGACGTCGGCCTTCATCGTCCCTTCCACTAGAGTACTTAACCTCATCAAGAAGGACACAATATAGTGCAGCTACACAGTCCGTATATCAATTTGCTTGTCAATGTACTTGAAGACACAGAACGAATGATTATAAATAGACACACTGTCAATACCAGGTCCATGTGATATCCAAAGTTCTCAATAATGTGCCACGATCAGAAAATTGCTCTGATCAAACCACCGCCAATGGCAGCACCTGTAAGGACGTGTTAATGGCATTCGACTTGCATTTCTCCATGATAGACTCCTTACCAGCACCAAACCCAACACCTCCTGCGGCTGAGTGGGCCATCTGGATAACCAAACTGTATCAGCCCACGGCCCTGATTTTAAGGCGAAAGAACATACCGTATTACCATATTTCCCGTATTTATTCTTCTTTTCTGCCTGACCAGATGCTTCCTGCAGACCAACAGAGTTGACACCTACACCCGCGGCGGGGGGCTTATCAGTCCCATGCAGAGCAGCGCCAAATGGCCTATACGGTTTCTTTGCAGTTGTCGCAACTGCATCGGCTTGGGGAATGGTAGAAGCGTCTAGGCTCTCTACATGATTAGACGGGAACAGAGCCTCCCGACCACGTACACGACCAAGCCACCAATCTTCGTTCTTCTCTAAGACGACTTCGATGAGTTCACCAGCAGCGAACGATAGATCGTTTGGTTCCTGGTTGTAAAATTAAATACTGTACAGATAGTGAGTAGCGGCGAACTTACTCCCCCGTCCTCATTGTATGCCCAGATAGCTTTCACGAGTCTAGGTTGCTGGGAGGAAGTGGTTGTCGGGGGTGATGTCGGGGGCACTTGCACAGGTAAATGCGGGATTGCTCTCCCTCTAGGCATGTCTGCTGGAGGCGAGATAGCTCTAGTCACGACTGCTGGATTGATAACATTATAGCTGGTGGTCACGACTGACTGGCCTGCGCCGCCGGGCAGGCGTGATATAATTTCACGCATACTGTCGGCATCTTCGGCAGACATGTAATTCTGGGACTCCAGGAAGGAGATATTGAGCTGCAATTGCGTCGCAACATGAGCGAGCAGTACGGCAGATTGAGCATCGTGTGGGACCGCCATTATGTCTCGTTGAAAGAGAGATAGTGGCAATTCTGATGGAAGGGGTGAGTGTGTGACTGGCTGTGCGTTTGACTCGGATATCAGCCCGTGCATGTGATGCAGGCACTACATGCACGGTTCAGGACACCAGCAAACAATTCAATTGCAGAGATGTCTACTTAGACTGCTGTTTAATGATTACTTGTGCGAAGCAGCTTCGATGATAATCTGGCTCACAGCTACTTAGTCGTTTGAAGCAACGACCACCATGAACTGACAAAGTTTATGTAGTACCGTTACAAAAGTTACTAGAAGGGCACGTGACTCAGTCGGTCTTTCTTGAATCGTCCATTGAAGGACTCCTCTTTTCTGTGTTCCCATTTATCCAGGCCAAGTAGAATCCTGTGAACGTATCCGAGCGTGCAAAAGGATTTCTGATTAGCTTTCTATGTCAAATATCTCACAAATTCAGCCTACAGCCCCTCCTCCCGTTCAAACAACGTCATCTGAGCCGGGGGAGAAGGATGCGGATGTGCGTTCATCTTTCAGTTGTTACCTTGTATTCTTTAACTGTTTATCATTTAGTTTCTAGTTCTTCGACAACTGAATAAGCGCGCTCGCGTTCGCCTTTCCCAAGAACCCATAACCCTTTCGTCCATCCCAGGCAGGGCTTCCTTATTCGCGGTCGCAAACTCTCGAGGATGGTTTGCAGCAGTGGGCCGAGATTCTAATTCTGGGACAAGTATGTATGAATACTACACGCCTCGCAATTATTGCTGAATTGCGTCTTTGTAGTTCTTGTGCTGTCGCCACTCAGTGAACTTCGCTCAGCATTTGCTACCGCCAATGACACGGATGACAGACCGTATCAACCTCAAAGAAAGGTGTCCTTGGGTGCTTCTACTCCAAATATTGTTGTATTCGCGTCCAATGACTCCAGACTCGTCGTCGGGCTTGCTGAGGGGTCGATTATGGTCTACGCCACAGAGCATCTATTCTCCCCAGGAGACAATCCCCTCAATCCCATTTACTCACTTCCTGCTGTGCCTTCAGCTTTCGTCGTTTCAATATCTCCGAATACGGGTGATCTTCCGGAACTTGTGGCTATCTTACGGGACTCCCAAAGTGGCTCAAATGGATTAGCAGTAGAGCTTCTCGACGTCCAAAAGCTTACATCTGTGGGAGGTTGGGTAGCAGGAAGTTTACCAAATACAATTCCCACATCAAGTACGTGTCTTCTTTCGATGTGATGTCCATATTTTGACCGTTGTACAGTATCCTGGTCTCCCAAGGGCAAGCAGCTTGCGCTGGGTATGAGAAGCGGTTCTATCGTCACATATGCACCTACCTCTACCTCCGCCCCCAAGTCCAGCATTCCAAGCCCGCCCTCATCATCTAATGCCTGCGTCATATCAACGACTTGGTTATCTGCTTCGTCTTTCCATGCGATCTACGCCCAGCTACCTCTTAACCCAGAAGTCGAACAAACCCACTTCCATGTCTCCCTTGATGGCAAAACTAATTCCGCACAAGACTTAAAATTCTCCTCTCCGTATTACCCTTCGCCCGGGCTGCGGCCACCTGGTGCATTCATTGTGTGTTTGCGTGGGTGGGATCCCGCAAAGATATTGCTATTTATGGGAGATAGTACTTCGTCAGACATTGGGGTGGTTGGATGTGTAGAAGACAATTGGTCGAATTTGTCGCTTGAAGAAACGTCGACGCCGAGTCTCCCGTTGGATAAGGACATGAACGACACCGTCCTCATTGGCCTAGAGCTTGATCTAACTAGCACTGAGCCGTTCCACCACACAAGCGCATCCGGGGAGGGTGTCCAGCTGCCACCTTCACCTATCATGTATGCATACGCATCAGACGGTACACTGGCAGGTTGGCATGTCCTCAATAGCAGGGGAACACCTTACCCGGGCATGGTAACCCAGTCCTCAGGAGCAATGATGGAGAGTGCTCAGACACTGTCAGCTGTGCCAACTGCGATAATGCGGGAGCCGTCCAACGACATGCATGCATCTCCTATTGAGCCCACTCCACCCTCCAACAGTGCGTCAACTTTTGCCCAGACGGCCCCTGATTTTGGCCAGTCATCCGCATTCGGGAAACAGCCTTCATTTGGACAATCTTCGTTCGGTCGGCAACTGGGATCTCCCTTTGGCCAGACATCGACAACCAACGCTTTTGGCCAACAAACTACATCTACGTTCGGACAGTCATCACCAACTTCAGCATTTACTCAGCCCTCTTTCGGTCAGTCATCATTTGGCCAATCATCATTCGGACAGTCATCATTCGCACAACCCACACCTACGTTTGGATCTGCCGCTCCATCAGCCTCGCTGTTCGCTCAAGCTGGGAAGTCTGCTTTTGACACCACACCTACTTCGGGAGGGTTTGGGGCGTTTGGTACTGTTGGGCCCTCGAAGTTCGGACAGACAGAGTTCGGATTTGGAGGAGCGCAATCTATTGCGCCTTCGCAGAGTGCACCAACATCAGCACCTGCAGAAGATAGTATGGCCGCAGATGATACACCTAGCTTTGGTGGACTTTCACTCGGCGGCGGTAACCCTGCCCCTCAGAGTGCTGATTCAAGGCCCTCCATTTTTGGGAGTGCAGCTACATCTCAATCTTCTACGAGTGATTCAGCAGGAGGTGGACTCATCAAGCCTGCAACAGGCTTTGGAGCCCTCGGTAACGGAGGTCAACAAAAGAGTCCATTCAGTGCGTTCGGTGGTGCATCAACTACATCGGCATTCGGGGGGAGTGCCCCGTCAACTACCTCGGCGTTTGGATCTGTCACACCTACTTCTGCGTTCGGGAAGAGCGGATTTGGAGTCACATCTGACTCTAGCTTTGGGAAAAGTACATTTGGACAGTCTGGATTCGGACAATCCAGCTTTGGAACGTCAGCTTTCAGCAAACCGGCCTTCGGATCAGCTACCAATACTGCACAAACACCAGCACCTACTTCCGGAGGCTTCGCTGCATTTGCAACAGGTGCCCCAAATGCTTTCGGAGCGGTTACTTCCAATACAGGTGCTCAGAAGCCTGCATGGGGCAGTGAAACCAATGCTACGAAACCCGATGCGCCAACGCCCATCCAGGGAATTAACGTTCCACGTGAAACATCTATGCCGCGTGACGAAAGCCGGTCTCCTTCCCCTGTCGCGCAAAGGGGTGAAGAGACCGAGTTTGGATTCAAGAGCTCTGCGCCGGCTCCGACTATGGGCGCCTTCAGCAATTTGAAGCCATCTCCTTCTTCATTCTCGATGAAACTCTCCTCTGGATTCGGACTGGGAGAACTACCGAAAGACTCTCCTTTTTACAAGCCAGCGCCAGCACAGCCACCTGTCTCTGCATTTGCTCTGGCAGCAAGTACCCCTTCGACACCGCCAAAACCTACTACCGGGGCTCCTGCCTTCGGCCAGTCGTCGATGCCTGGCGCTGTAACAAAAAGTCCCTTTGGGACCATGACGCCCAGTCCCCCAGCTCCTACATTTGGTGCGTCATCCATGCCAGGAGGAGTATTTAAGAACCCATCCAGCCCACTTCAATCAGCTTTTTCGACACCTTCAACAGGTGGTTTCAGTGCTTTTGCATCAGGTGGAGGTGGAGGTTTCAGCGCATTTGCGGGTGCACCAAAATCATTTGGCGAGCTGCTCAAGAACACTGGTGACGAAGCCAAGGAATCCCCGAAGACGGAATCTGTCAATGTATTTTCCGTACGCATCGCCGAGCCTGAGACGCCTGTTAAAGAGGTTACGAATGTTAAGGTAGAAGAGCCGCTTACGCCTGCTACGCCGGTTGCGAAGGTGGAGGCTGTACAGGAAGAGGAAACGCCAATTAGGACAACCACTCCGCCGCTTCCCGTGGTGGAGGAAAAAGCACAGCAGGCAAAAGGCACGGACAAGGCTTTGCCTCACGAACCTTACTTGGAGTCTATCTCTTCCTCGACAGCTTCATCCTTCGTTGATGTTTCTGCTGAAGATGCGGCTGACGGCGATGCGGACTCGACTGTTGAAGAATCCGATGAGGATGGGGAGCTCGAGGACGACACGAAGTCATTTATTTCTGATGATGAATCGGAAGAGTCTGAAGAGTCTGAAGAATCCGAATTGCCGGACGACCAGGACGAGCAGGAAGAGGAGCGGGAGGAAGAACTGGAGGAAGAACCAGAGGAAGAACCAGAGAAGCCGGAGGAAGAGGGGGATGAACTGGAGAAACAGCAGGAAGAGAAAAATGAGGGGGATACACATCAGGAAGAGCGAACGCAAGAAGGGGAGCCCGAGCCAACAGTGGTTCCTTCTTCCATTCAATCGCCTGCTGCCAGGTCTCGATCGACCACTCCAAAAGCGGAGTTACCGACCATTACATTGTCAACTTCGCCTTCCCCTCCGCCTCGAAAGATATCTCCAGTCAGGGACCAGAGTACAACACCACCTGGATCTCCCGTACCCGAGGCTCAACGTGCAACACCTCCCGTAGTTTCGCCTCTTCCAAAGCCTCCCGCCTCCTCCCCGTTCGCTATAACTCCCAGAACGACGGGTACTCGACCAGCTAAAAGCTCACCTCTTGCAAATGCCCCCCTCACTGGAGACGTGGAAGCTCCCAGTTTCTCACCTCAAGCGAAATCAGCACCTCCGACTATGGTACCGCATCCTGCCTCGCCAAGGCCGCAATTCGGCTCATGGGTACCCCCAATGAAGCAAGATGCAGAATCTGATTCTTCCCGGCCCAAAACGCCCCCAGTTCTATTTGGCAAGAGTGCAAGCGCGCCAGCTATCACGGCGCTGCCTATGCCGCCAGCGTTTACACTACCTCCAAATCCTCTGCTGAATACCACACCGTCTGCACCACCTAGCATCTTCGGCGCTGTAACTCCAACTCAATCTCGGACTCCAACTCCACCAGTTTTCACGCCCCCTCCAACGGGTTTCTTAGGTTTTCCAAAGCCGAGCGAGAGCGGGCCTCCCAGTATCTTCGGCGCGCCAGTGAGAACACCAGAAGCACCTCTTGCTTTTACTCCCCCGCCTCCTGGCGTTTTCGGTGGCTTCAAGCCCCTTGGGGCTGTACCCTCTGCTCCTGTGTCTTTGTCTTCAGGCCCTGTGATACCTGCAACTCCCCCTCCTTCCATATCTCCACCAGCTCCGCCCATCGAACAAGGCATGCAGTCTGAGTGCTCGTTTATGGTCTCACGTCTAACTTGGGAACTCGACAACGTAAGTCTTTGATACACAGATTCAAACCGAAGGCTTACCCATTGGTCAGCTAAAAACTATGGCAGCGCGTGCAACACAGCAAACCGCCGAACTTGGGTCAAAGAAAACACCAGAACAATCTCATGTAAAAGCAGACCTCGCAGATGCAACGAAATGGGCGCCTGGAGACATCAAGGAGTATGGTCATGTAATGACTGAAGTCCAGGGCGACATCAAAGAGATAAAGGAGCAACGGAAGCTTCTTAAACAATCGCTCAAAGAGCTTGAGAGCAGTATGCTGAAAGGTCGGTTGTTCATGCTGAGATCACGATCACCAGTGTCTAATGCATGGTATACAGCGGGAACGAGAAAGGAGGAAATTATTCGATTTACTCGAGCTCAGACGGACAGTGAGTTTGCGAAGATGCTCAAGATCAGAACTCTTGGACCGGAATATCTGGAAACTCAGTCGCAACTACGGAGGGATATAAGGGTACAGTTCTCTCTTATTGACAAGATAATATACTGATTTCGTGGACAGACAATGAGGGACCGTGTGCAAAAGCTCGAGGACCATCTGCAATCCTCTAAAAAGAGACTTGCTGAGCTAAAGGCAGGCAAACCAAGCCTAAAGTTTGTTGTCCAATCCTACAACGCCATCAACCTCTCATATTTTGGTTACAGGGCACCGTCTTTGGATACCGTGAACCGCACCTTCCGCAACATTGATATCTCAATCACGCAACAAAGCGGGGATGTCGCCAAGCTCCAGCAGCGAATGAGCAAGCTGGACATATCCTCTAATGTCCTTGGTTCGCGAGACAAACGGCTCTTGGAATCAAGCGTTAAGAAGCCAGCGGCTGTGATTCCTCATGTAGCAGTTACCACGGCTGCTGCATTGAATGCTGAACGCTCTGCGCAGAAGTTAAAACGGGCTCTACTGGCGGTAAGGAAGGAGCCCTTGCTTAACAACAAGGTAGCATCCAAACCCGCGCCTACGTCATTCCTGACGCCAAGCAGAGCAGCGGTGAAACAAGAGCCCAATACACCCCCACCTATTAGTTTCATTTCTCTCCCTAGTAGTGCCTTGCCTGCGTTCAACACCCCTACGTTCACGAAGGGCGGATGGTCACCAGAAACGTCTATCAATTATGATGATTCTACGTCCTACACAACTTCCTCTTCGCGTCGCCCACAGCGAACACCAAGACATGGGTCTTCAGCTAAATCGGCGGCTATGCTGAAGTCGGAGAGTCTCGAGGCTTCTCCGACACCCGCACCTAAAGCCCCCGCTGCTGTATTTGACTGGGGACCATTACCAATTATCACACCAAAAACAACGCTGTCTGCTGATGTTCGGCCCAAGGGTTTCAAGTCGTAAATAAAGACTGATACGTTTTGTTGATTCAAATCATTGGTCATGTACTAGGTGTCTGGATTATGTGTCGATTCTTCGTTAGTGAAATAGATACTTTTGCTCGTGCCGTTTGTTTTAATATCGAAAATCAATGTCCAGATCAATGTCCCCCATCGCCTTCGCTTTCAACATCTTCGCCAGCGCCGTTGATGCCATTCTTGTCTGGATGATATGGATCATCGATGATCGACTCCAGATGCTCGAGAGCCGCCTGCGTGAGGTGTCTAGTACGGTGCATAACGACTGTTGTTGACGAAATCACTGCGCACCCGGCCAACTTCACTGAGCTCATCACCCTCCTCGCCCGTAAACGTCTCAAAAGCGCTCTCATCCATAAATGCGTCGTCCAAGTCGTCCTCATCTGAAATGTTTGGATCTGGGTGGAGGGAAGCACAGAGAGACATTGCCTCAAATATCGATTCCACTGATCAGATAACTGCTATCAGCATGTATGATGCGTGCCGATCTCAGAAAAAAACTTACGAGAAGTAGGGTTTGACGGGATGATGCTCAGCTCTCGCATGTCAGAGGCTTCATCATTCTCAGGTGACTCAGCTGCTCCAGGTTCTCCAGCGAGTTCATCTAGCTGACAATATATTGACGGCCCAGATTCTGGACGCGCAATTGCATGCAGGGTGATGGCAGGGTACGGGACTTGAAATCCGACCCCGGTCGATGACATGAAAACAAGAGCGCTGTGAGGGGCAAACTATCAGAATGAAAGGATGATCGGCGATTTATCAATATAACTACCTCTCGATCACGAATAATGTTCCATTCGCGCCATCTTGGTCGGTGAATGTATGGAGGGGAGGATCCAGTGTAACGCGTACGTTGTCCTCTTTGTGGCGCAGCACGGGAGGGATGTCGGTGAATGATGTAGGAGTCGAACCTACGATATTTCTGTGCTCTTCAGCGGAGACATATTGTGGGACAGATGAGATTAACGTCGTGGAGACCATCGTGTGTACCAGTAGATCTGATTCACTAACTTGAATCTTCATAGGCTTGTGAAAACTCGGAGACTGCCGTTTATGATCTTATTTATAGTCCTTGGCAGACCCACGCTCCTTTTTCCTTTTGGTCGCTGGATCATCATCCAGTAGGAGGACATGAAATTCCAGTGCCGGTCAGGGTGATAAACAGGAGCAAGAGGGGGGAGCCTCAGCTGACAGTGGTTCCTTCTTCCATCCCGGCACCTGCTGCGATGTCTCGAGCAACCACTTCTAATGGTCGATTGAGACATAGCAGCGGAACACCTGGATCTCCACTACCTGAATCTCGACGTACCACTTCCTTACCACCCCCACCTAAATCATCCTTTTTGCTGAGCGGAGCAGCAGTGAAACGAGCCTAATGCATCTATCACTTTTACCCTCCTTCCTAGTACCTGAGTTCATCACCCCATTTCAGTCCCTCTCTCCGACGCGTAGTACTCGACCTTCGAACAGATGCTTTTGCACCTAATCAACTGTACACAGCTCTCGATTGTGCGGAATCATTATGACATTTAGACATTTTTCTCATGCTATTTACTCTTTGCTACTACGATAAGAAATAAACGAGGACAATATTTTTCCATCTGCAGGCGACCACGGTGCTCGTATATTGTAACAATATCCAACTGGTCTCAGCCCGTACTCGAGCAATTCTTCCATCCGGCGCGTGTCCTCCTGCTGGCCAGACCCCTTGATGTGCTTCCGAGTCGGCACATCATCCTGTATGGTCCAGCCCCAAGTTACCATACCTCATTTTACCACACCCACCCCAAAACTTTCATACCCGACGAGCCAGAGAGAGAAATCGCTGCCGTCACATGTTCGCTGCAACAAGTAAAGGATCTCAGTAAAGGCAATTTACCATCGTGGGATGAGGCAAATTCGACAGGCCCGACATTAACCCCATTACAAATCTCGACCTAGTTGATCATGGGCATTACTTCCCGTCGATAAAAGGGCATTTCATCGTCGTCTCTGAGAAGGTATGTCCTATTCTACGTGTAATCAACCTATCAAACACACCCCCAAGAATTCATTCAGAGTTTTCCTTTCTTGTTAGATTCAAAGGCTGTAGTCCTGATTGGTGGCAGTGTTACACTTTAACAATGAACCCTTCACTCACAGTCTACAAGAGACAAGCTTAGGATTGCTAAGGTCGAGTTAAGGGTACAGGATATGTACACTAACTATATATATGTAGTATTAGAGCGGAGCTCTAAGTAATCGTCCAATGAGATAAAAGAATGTAAGTCATACCATAGAAGGTGATAGAATATCGTAGAATGTATGATGTCACTAAGAAGTGTGAAAGGTGAAGATGTGACATTGTGAAAAGGTGAAAAGGTGAAAATGTGAAATAGTAAAGGGAGAACCGTAACAGGCAGACAGTGGTGTGTTAGAGGCTGATGTAAGGAATAATGCCTCTCATCGTGTGATATGGCGCTTTTCACTAGGGAGTACATGGCACGAATTTGCAGCACCACTTTGGGTGCTATCTGCAGCTATTCCTATATGAGGCGCAGCTTTCCCGCGCAACACACGCCATGTGCGCACACTTCCTGCGCTTCACGATGCGTGCGCTTTCCCGCACTTGAAGCACCCTATAGCGCCAGCCATCCAGAAGCATCCATCCACTGTCCACCAAGCTCTCTAAGTGCATATATTCCTATTTCCCTTATTTGCATATTGTTCCACTTTTATTTTTATCATGGACCCTTACTTTACATACCTTACTCGGTAGCGCTTCAGCTCCACATGACAGTGCTTAGGCGCCATATATAAGCACCAGCAGTACTTACTATTGGAGGACTTTTTCGGTTGACAGAACTATCCACCCACTACTTACCTAGCAGAATATAGTAGAAATCCATTTGTTTCACACTCTCTCATTTGCGCATATACACGCGCACTTTCCCGCACTTCGCACAGCACACGCGCGCGTTCCCGCGCCTTCATGCCTTGCGCGCACCTGCGCTTTCTCGCACCCTGCATTGGCCAACCAGTAGCACCTTCAGCGCAAACCACTAGATCCTTGCTGCACTTGCTTCCCCTTTAGGGTCGAATGCACTTGTCATCTCAGGTATAGCAGACTAGGCAATGCACGACCTTACAACAATTATAGATACAGTCAGGAGCTTTGTTCGCGCCTCGCTGTGTTGTAGTTTCTACACCGAGAGAACATGTTTTCACCAGATCTGGAGATATATTGAGGGAAACAATGAGGGCAGTCATAGATCCTTGCAAAGCATGAGTTTTGTACAAGGACATACTGATCGGCGTGAATTCCATCAATTGTCAGGACCCAGTTGTCATTTGCATCCGTCTCCACACCCCCAAAGCTCTCCTCAGCTTTCACCAAACTCCAACAATGCGAGTGTGGTTTGCTCCAGTCACAAGCATTGGAACCAACAGCTAGGAGACGTAGATATGAAGTCTGAGCTTCCATGAACGAACGTGTTTTTTCTTTTCTTTTCTTTTTTCTTCTTTTTTTGTTTTAAAAAAAAGAAAAAGAAAAAATGAATGTTAGACTTGTTCGTGATAACTTATGTAGTGCTGCTTATTGAGTTTGACAGGGAATGATTCAGACCATGAGAGAATGGGTGAGGGGAGTTAATTCACTGAAGATACAAAAGTAAGGACCAAGTTTTATATCTAAGTACATTAGGGTTCGGGATAAAATTAATTGATGAATTATTAGCCTGCTTTTTAGCCAGGTGGCTCTTGGGGAGTTATTAACTAATGGATTATTAGCCGCTTTTAGCCAGTCACATGACATTGTTTCAGCAGGTAATAAGATAACTAATAACCTAAGCTAATTAGCCAGCGGCTCATTCCCATACTTCTGGCCACTCATTATCAACGTTGTCATTCCCCTCGATCTCCTCAGCCTCAGCCTTGGCTTTTCCCTTCCCTTTGTGTGTGCCACCAGGACTTGCCTCTGCCAATACCGCCAACAAACCCTCTGCACTCATGTCTATCTCAGATTTGACATCAAAGTCAGCATCATTGCGTGTGGTGGAACTCTCTTCTGCATTGTCCAACCAAGAACTGGACTCATCATCTTCGATTTCTTCATCTCCCCCAGCACTTTCAGTCAACAGCAAGGTGCCATTTGCCCACTTTCGCTCCAGACCCAAACAGTTGGGCGTCGAGGTCATAAAAGTTGATGGTTGGACACTCTGGATGTTTGGACTAGGATCGGGTGCGGGGGTTCCAAGCAGAAGTATTGCTGAATGTTTGGCAAGTTAGCCTGAGGGATGGAAGTAATAGATGGAATCACAAATTCAATGAATGCAGAGATGGGAAGGTCTGAGGGAAGGAAAAGTGTTGCAGTCAGGGACTCTGGAATGTCGGAGTACATTGGTGTCCCAGGTGTATAATCACTGGGACGCTCAGTGTTGTCGTACAGCTCAATAACATCCATAACTTAAAGCGTGATGTCTTGCATGGGTTGAAAATTAAGGACTTAGAACCTAAGGATTATCATTGAATGTGTGGGCCAAGGGCTTGCACCAATTAGAAAATTAGAAATAATTATATAGTAACTAGTTCATTGTATGTCATTAGAATTTAGCCTCCCAACATGATTCCTGACCTGATTGACGGTGTACCCCTGATATATTACACACAGGTAGCCATCAGGAATTCTTAGCATTATTAGCATAGTGATTTCTAGGATCGAATTATTAGCGTGTTATTAGCCTGCTAATAACACGCTAATTAGCACCCGGTTAATAAACAACGAGTTTTCTCCCAAACCCTAGAGTACATAGGGAATCCTATTTATTTATTGTACATAAGTGAATAGCACCTATGTAAATCAATCCAGATTGTACACGTATAATTTTGTTAACCAGTCCTTTACCGTCCATAATTCTGTATGTAAATCAAATGTTGTGGATGTCGAAGACAAATGTTATGAGAAGGCAGGTGTCACATGCGCATTAATGTGAGAAGTAGGAGCCTTCAAATATGGCACAAGTGAGAAAATGAGACACTCGAGTGACCAGACCTGATACAATTCATACCAGGAGTAAAGGAGTTCGAGTAGGTGCAAAAAGCATGTGGGATTCAATTTGGGCCTTGTAGAGATTGACAGTTTTTTAAAGATTTACCATCTAGTATAGGTGCCTGAATGGTTGAATCCAACAAAGTCCTCTTCCCACTATTAAAGATGATGGCGAGCCCATGGGGGCAGATGCGCATAAATTTACAGATGATGAAGTAAACCACTGCGACGTTCAAACCCCACAACCGTGGCTGTAGTCCTAGGCATCTATGACAGGACTATGGGCCCCGGTGAGTCACTGGTTAAAATGAAGTTTCAATGTTGAACTTTAAGCTTCATCAATCACCTGCTCTTAACATATATAAAGTGCTTCATGACAGCGCCACAGATATGGTGTATTCAGTGCTCAGCGCTTGATTTCTCAGGCTAGATTCGTTGAACTCTGCATAATGGCATGATGTCGCCGCAGGAATGCCCCAAATCAACAAGTCAGAATGGAGTTTACAGGAGAAGCTCAGAGGACGGATGGTTCTCGCAGTCAATACCAACATTTCATTCCACGGTTTATATTGCGAAGATTCCAAGTTGGACCTATGAAGTGTGTTTTCAGAGTTTGTTGAGCACTTTGTGTGTAGACACTAGACCAGGATACCGAATGATATTCTTTGCAGGTCCAAAGAAGAATGAAGAAGAGAATTTCGACGCACAGGTGTTGAACCTGAATACGTCCACTACTATGATATTGCTACAGGTAGCCTTGACATTTGTCCTATTGGAAAGGTTTACGGCGCAACAAATTTCTACCAGGATGACCGCAACAACGATGATATCAACGAACTAGAGCACAAATTATCACTCCTCGAAGGTCAAGCAGCCTCCATCATAACAGACTTGCATAAAGCGCTTCCTCAGGGTACTTTCACTCTAAAGCGGAGGTCTCTAGAGCTCCTGCAGAAGTTCATGTTTATCATGCATTACTGCAATATATCTTGTTCCAGTGTCTACTTTCAAGCAGATCACCCAGATAATGCAGGAGCCCGTCAGTGGATTGAGTCCTTCATGAAGGCGAAGGATATTCAATCCGCTCCCGAGATATGGCTACACTTCCTCAGATACTATCTGGACACGTCTCATTCAGACATCATGCAAGATGCTGCAGAACTCATAGAAAAGTACGGTGAAGAAGGCCTTCAAAAAATGATGGCCGAATCGCATATCCCACCTGATCTCAAACACTTCCCAGCTTACACTTACCACATTCATGCAAACAGCTATTTCTTCAGTATCTGGGAAGCTGCGGAAGGGAAAGAATTTATCATCACGCACAACGCATTTGGTTTATGGGAAGGTTTGAAAGGTGGTTGCCCTGACCTGCACCGCATATTCATGGTCAGCCCTCGTGTTGCTATCATCTTGCGCCATGTGGATTTGCGCCCAGAATTGAAAGAATACATAAAACTGGGTACATTTGTGAGCTGCTTGCTCAATGTGAATCCAGCACCACCAACTCCTATTTACTCCCATGGAGAACATGGCAAATACATCAATCACATAAATTTCCAATCTGCGATGGAAGTTGCACGTTACAGATCCTCCCGGGAAGGGGAGAGAATGATAGTTTTGTGTTCAAGATCACAAAACTGTCGCAACCCCAAACATTGCAGTTCAATTTCATTCTGCTAATCAATGTGATGATGAAGTTATGTGCTCTGACCTTCCTGTCAAGGGAGAGCATGCTCAGCACTGCGTGTGCATTCCAGAATTTGCCAGCCAATTTCTGAGCGAAAGAGCTGCTCATTCCGCTCATTACACGATTGACAATTACCATGGAGATAGAAATGTCAGCTCTTTGTTTACCATCACAGTCATTAGCAAATGTCCTCGACCAGGACGTTGACACACTTACACTCATTGATGAAGTGCTCTATGTGCTTCTAATGCAGATATGCACGGGTACCAGGCGGTTCGAAACAGCATACAACAGGGCACATCTAATCTTTAAAATGATTCAAGCAAAGCCCACTTCATTTGCAGACGAAGTCAGTCGAGAAGTTGAGAAGGCCTTGAAGGTCTGCAACGACTTGGAGGTTGAAATGTCCATCAACTTTTCTCCTTTACCTTCTTCGATTTTGAACGAGTCATCTTCTCAACTTTTCCAATTCATGATACCTTGCATGAGCAGACTGGGCGCGGTGATGTCCGGAGGTGAAGAGATTTTGGAGCAGCTCCAAGATGAAGTCACTGTAGTGAGCTTTCTTGCACGTGCATCAAGCAGCCCTGGAGTGTGGCATGTGCTCTCGTGTATCAGCCCACAGGCTCCCAAAATCTTGTCAATGCTATTCAAGAAAACTCCAACAGATATGACTGCTACACACTTCGCACGGTGTATGTACCGTGACCAGGCTTTGCGATCATCTTTCTCTTCCGAGTTTTACCTGGCATATTCGTTATGGTCAATGTGCGGATGTCTGGGCCGACCACCAATCTCATCAATCGGAGCTACTACCAGTTAACAGCTTCTATGATCCAATGTCTTGCTCGTACAATGCTGAGAACCCTGCCAGAACCATATGCTTCACAGCCATGCGAGAGGCCCAAGGCCCGGCTTGTCTTCAAGATCCCAGAAGAGCATTCAGACTTCCTTTTGTCGATTATAAAGATGATACTGCAAAAATTGCTCCCAGGATATGAGCCGTCCCCAGGAGGGGACTCTCTAGACCAGACCATGAGAAAGTGGGTAGAAGAGATGGCCATCATTGGTTGTTTTGCGTGGTTGGGGAAGCACAGGAGGAATTTTTTGGACTGGGTTCTGGACAGGATCCCACAGGTATCAGATAAAGATTTCAAGCTGTTTGAAGATGAAGAAGCTACTGAAAGTACCTGAATCTTGTTCGAATTGATGTTCTAAACTGTTCAAGATCACTTACTGACCGCATGCATCAGTTTTTTTTTTGAATAAAATGAGGACGGTTGCTAGTCTCAATAGGCTGCCTATGATGTTTGGCCATCAAGACCCTCATGCAGTGCTGCATGAATATTTTGATTCAACGATGACATTAATTTTGCATAAATACTACGAAAGATTGAATCAATGGATTGTCTTACGCTAGTGAGATCCTCATGAATGACTGGATACAAAACATCAGCTCGAGTTCGAACGAGCTAGGGATGTGCTTGAAGTTCTTACCAGACACACATGATCGAGCAGTGCAAGAGTGTCACTGTTCTGTTTGAGAATCAATGTCAGAGTGCCATTGGGTGATCCACGGAGCAAGCAAAGCTACTGATGGGCCAAAGTTTGAAGCTGTACCTATGAACTTCAAACTATTAGAATATCGCAAACTCTTTCAAATTCCGAGCTCTCCCCGAAACACCTAAGGAAGTTCAATTAGATATGTCCATTCCATGCTACATATAAAATACCTCATTACTGATGAATTGCGGCTAAATTACCTTAATGGCAACCTGTGGGTGAGGGATACATCATTAAATGTGAAATCTGCACAAACCTCTACATCACCATCCAGTCCGTGGTATATACATTTGTATATGTTTCCGTATGTGCCACCGCAAACGGGATCTTGGCTGAATCTGGTGATGAGCCCAGTCAAGTTTGGGATGAGAATTTTGGGAACCAGTTGAGTGGAGGGAGTGACATTGGGAGTGGTAAGTAGGGATGGCTGATATGTGAATCTTGGTTGATCTGACGTCAAGGACCTGCAAACTCCAGTGTTTGTTCCACTTCCTAGTTTTTCAGGAAGTCTGCGAAGCTTTGAATTGATGGTTCCCTCCCAGGTACACTGTACAGTGTATGACCCATGTCAAAGATGTTGCACCGATGAATGGGGAGAATTGTAACGGTGCTGCGCACCAAAGTTGGCCTCACTGGAAAGATAATATGGTGCGGAAGGAGACTAAACTGAGAGACTGATTGTGCATCCATCTCCTGCTGCGTATGATGGCCATTGCGAAGAGAGTGACACCTGTGTTGCTGATGGGAAGAGCGAGATAAGGCTGGACAGTCGTGCCACGCCCACCACAGGGCCTGTGACATGGCCCATCCTTTCCACCCTATATATTTCCAGCCAAGAAGATGACATTTTGCAATCGAGTTTTACTGTACCCTTATCCTGTTGTAATGAGATCCGAGTACTCTTGATTCCTTTGCTCACAACATTTCGGTTTGACAGAAGTCCAAGCATCCACAAGCAACTTTCCGGGGTATACCATCCTCCCTAAATAATCAATGGTAGTCAGAGTGAACAATTATGAAGTGAATTACTGTAGAGGCGATTCAAAATCCGAAGATCACGTAAAAATCGCCATCCACTTTGAACACCCCATTGTGCAGGCTGGCAGTGAGAATGGATTCTCGACGTGATTCTGATTCAATTCGTGAATAGGTATGTGTGCTAAGACTGACAGTTTATAGGGTGAGTTATGTGTTTTATTTATTTTCTGACATATTTCACACACTCGATATCAGGGATTTTCTCGACATCTTTCTCATCCTCGACATCTTTCTCATCCTCGACATCTTTCTCATCCTCGACATCTTTCTCATCCTCAACATCTTGATAGCCTCCACAACTTTGACCTTGCCTGTCCATACCCGCTGGTGTCATAGTTGAAACGGGTGGTGAGAGCGCCCCCTAGGTTGTCCAATGAGGAATAATGAGGTCCATGCAGCCCATACCCAACAAGGCTAGGCACAGTGCTTCTTCGTGCAAGGAGATTAAGTTGTTCTTGGTGATTGAAGCGGGATACGAGTGAGAAGATTAAGTTGTTCAGGTAGATGGCATGGTCAATATAAGGTGGACCCACTCCCAAGTGCATCGCGTTGCTGGATGTAGCCTCTGGAGTCCTATTTGAGCAAGAAAAGGTGTCCGCAGGTGTAGCCCAATTAGAGTACTAGCCTCGTCCTTCATTGATGTTTCCGCTGAATATTTGAGGGTGCTGAGAAATCGGTCGTTGTAAACTCTGATGAGTACAGAGAGCTTGAAGACAACACAAAGTCATCTATGTCTGATGATCAAATGAATCAGAAGAGTCTGAGTTGCCGGATAAGCAGGACGAGGAACGCGAGGAAGAGATAAGTTAAAAATCAATATTCAACAACATTCACTTACTAGAATGGGGCCAAACTTCATTGGCAGGAACCTTGTTTACTGTTTCTGTACAGTTTAAAACAGCGACAGGCTTTGTTCTGGAAAGAGTTCCATGGAATATTGCATAGTAAAATACAATTTCATATAGAGAAATGAGACCGTTGTTTCTTAGTACATCAGTGACGAGTGTCAAGCATAATGGTAATATAAGTACAACAACATTTGTTAAATGATCATTTGAGTATCCAGCGAAATATTACTGTCATCAGTTATGAACATATTAAAATGTCATATTATACTATATATTGATAACAATCACGAAAATCCCCACAAATTTGGTAAAGGGGTTTGCATGTAAATATTTGACCTTACAAGGGAACAATGCATTTTCATGGTAGCCAAGCAAGTTCTCCTGTGCTTGGCATACCATCTTCTGCTTAGATTGTCCCGCAAACAAAATATATCAATGTGGGCCAGTAGAGTGAAATGCAAGTATTTAAGTGTCAGTGTGATGCAAAAAGTCGCTATTGAATATTAATGCAAGGTCTTTCTGTTACATGACGATCAGTAAAACAAATTTTCTGATGCGAGAACTGAAACTCTTCATACTATCCTCGATTTGCTAGCACTAATATTTGATTGTACAATGAGAAAAAAGCAATGTTCACGTTTGACAATACCTTCATGTAGTAGACAACAGGCACTTTACTCCAAAGTGGTAGGCACTTGCCTGCGTTGGCTAAAAATTATTTCATATGCATCACACCCCGTCCCTCAGATAGTTCGGAACACATTCATCTTCGAATAATTGTGTCAAAAATGCATTTGCAATGCTGCCCACAAGATTACAGCATTCATATGATACTGGAGGTGCTAGGTAATGTTTTTTGTGATGACTAAATTTCACGGTCACGGGATGGGTGATTATTTGTAAGCTGGTGGTCTAGGCTGCCATGTTAGACAGGAAATTGCCAGACTGGCACATCTAACAAAATATTGCAATGCCGCTCAGCCCTCTACTTAACAGCACGAACGTCAATTGTATTTCACATAAAAAGGAATTTGCACACTCTAATGCAAGGTGCTCAATTAAGAAGAGGAGAAAGTGTGGCGGATGTTGGTATGGCAAAATAAATCTCAGTACATAGGACAGGCACCGAAAAATGCTCCTGAGTTGAGCATGTGCAGTCTCCTGATCAGTATTGACAAATAATTCAAGTCTCAGGGTTTCTCACCAATGACCAAGTGCACTGTGCAAATGGAACATGCTAAAGATGTGGCTCCAACGCTCTTGGGTGCTAAGTTACTGCTGCATTCTAAATGCAACAGAAAAACCTTTCTGTTAGTAAGGCCAGCAGTAGTGAACATTGAGGTACGTGTGTCTAGTATCATTGCCGCAAGGTATGTGGGCTCATCTCTGTCAGCTTTAGCTAAGACAAAAAATGACTACAATAACTATTCCCTCGCTCCGCAAGACACTTGATATCCAATGAATTTGCGGCGCAACAAACGTTAGTGGTTTGATGACAGAGAAGCTGGGTGATGGAAACATAAGGAGGTCCTGAAGTGTGTCCAGTGTTCCATTCAGTAAGTTATATGTCTCTGCTTAAACTGCGTGACATCTTGGATGAGGTGCAGATTTTTATCAGAAGAACAAATTGTTAGCAGGAGAGGAATAATGTTCATCGACTCTACTACCAGATACAAGACGACTTGATGTCCACACAACTACTGAATTATAGCCAGTTCTATGCACAACAAGGAAAATCTTTCCTAGGAAGCCTGGCAGTAATTAGTAGGTAACCACACGGTTATGTATTTGTGTTCACAGAGCAAACCAGTTTTCCCTGACTGAGTTGTGAGGAGATAATGGGGTATGTCTGGTGTGTCATTCAGCATGTTATATTTTGTCTTCACTCATATGAACTCATCAGTCAGAGACTGTGGATGGCTTCCTCTGCCAGGGGGTATTTCATTCAAACGATTTTCTACAGCTGATGTTGCCCACAGGCAATATGAGTCAGTCGGTGCAGTCATAAATATTATCATTCACACACACGGTGTCTCCTGGTTTGGTAGGTTTGGAAGGTGTGACAAATTTCACAGTGGGTGGGCAGGCTGAGCAGTCGCTCTTCACATTACATGGATTGTTGCTGTTCAAAACATTTTCAATTATATGCGTGAATGTGACATATTGCGATTACATTGAAGTAAAGATTAAATTTACAAATGACAGAAGGCAAATAAACGATTGTGCTAATCCGAATCAAATGCGGCATCCTTTAACGCCATTCTCTGGTTGGCCAGTGCAGTGACAGACATTTTGGACACAACGTCAGGAGTCACATCCTCGCAATGATTTCTTCCAAAGACCTTCCTAAACGGTAATGTTATGTACCCAGTAATATGCAAACAGTACAGGATATTACCTGGTCCACCATTCAAGAAGTTTATTCACCCTACATTGTGTGACAGGGCCAGGGACAGCTTCAAAAAAGTCCACAATATTGTTCCAAAATATTTTGTAGTCAAAATCACCATCCACAGTATGCCATGATGTGATGCTGGATAGAGCAAAATGAACCTGCCATAGACTACGTCAGGCATATCAATAGTGGGAGGATAATCAAATATGCTCACCTGACAAATGACATAGGCAATGGTGCGAGGAGTAACTCTCCTCATGTTGATGATCGAGGCTATGCATGTTTTGACCTTCACCTGATTCAATTGCCGCCGGGTGCGCCTGTTGTTCTCCAAGATGTCAGCTCTGTTGCCATCACCATCAGCTTCTCTCGCAGAAGATGGGGATGTAAATGTAGCTTTGAAAGCCTAGCAGGTATCAATGAGAAAAATTCAGTACCATCGTGACAACAGTGGGACACTGACCTGAATGAGGACCTTGGACCTGAAGAGGCCTTGCTTGAGGTTATCTGGGTTGATTGAATAATACTCGTATACAAACAATGGCCAAGAGTTTTCTGACACGATATAATCTACTGTTCTGTCACGGATGCCAGCTTTCACACTGTCCAAGCATTAGTGTCGAGGATTGGATTGCGAATGAAGGTTGAGACTCACCTGTCGCTATGCCAGTCCCACTCAGCAGGACATAGTAACTTCCCACAGATGTCATGGAAAAAGCCACGTGAATGTTTGTCATCTGATTTAAGTAGATGGGACGGCCAAAAATCTTGGTTAACCCAGGAGGCGACAAGGTCCTTGAGAGTAGAAGTATCATCACCTCAGGCTGCACTGTTGTTCAGTATATAGCACAAAAAGCTTTGGAACTAATAACACTTACCTTTTTCAACATATCTTCTGCATCATTGATGTCAAGGTGTGTAAGTTTATCATGCAGCCATGGTAGAGCTTGCATGAGTGCAATATATCCTCGCTGCAGGTGATCTTGGCTGATTAATATTAATATATGTAAACCCCTATCTCTGTCATATCCCATACATTCGCGCTTCTCATCCGAAGTTCCGGATGTCAGATCCGATCAGATCTGATCCACAGATCCGTACCAGATCTGTTGTGATAAGCTTCTTCATTCATATCCTGTTCATATAACATTAAACACTGCTTATTTCCTCCATTTAGTATATCCTCCTTTCCGGTATATCGGTTATGCTTTCTTCTGGCTATGTTTTACTGATCCGTTCACTTGTGATTAACTTCCAGCTTATGTTTGACTTCTAATAAGCGTTGCTTATACATTGCGATACTTTGTGCATAGCCTCTCGCATAGTTCTATTGTATATAAACTCTTGTATATGTTCTATAGCACCCCAGTTCGAATATCATCTTAGATGGTCCTCATTCTGTTATCCGGACTCGAGTCTTAACAACTCTTGTCACCCTCCGAGACTTAAGGATTGTATCCGATAGTCTATACGCATCTGCCTCTATCTACGGATAGTCAATACTCTGTTAGTTTCTAGTCCTAGACTTGTCTAGACTAGCCCTTATACTTCCGTCCGATATCCGGACGCCATCCGGATAAGTATATGATACTATTCCTTATCTTCAGATAGGAATACGATACTAATCCTTACCTTCGGATAGGAATACGTTACTTGTCTCTATACCCGGATATCATACAATAGCCGTCCGGACCTTCGAATACGCTACAATAGCCATCTGGATCTTCGGATACGATAAGTATAGTAATCTGAAATAAGGGGCTATACTCGAGAAAGGGGCACAGCGTACGAGCTGAGGCCAAAGCCCTTCGGATCTGATACCCCTTGAGTATGACCTTAACAATCTCGTAGAACAAAGGCCGACGATGTATGTTGAGGTGTTGGCCTCTGAGTCATCCTTATCCTCACACCTGCGATCATTCTCGGCAATTAAATCTTCCAAGCTGGTATAGAGGGCAACCATGTGACGAATTGCCCTGCCTTGAGCAACATAGTAGGTGGTCTTTCTTTAATGATGAATTAGCATGACAGGCATGGTGTGGGCAGGAAGTATACAAACCTTTGCTTGGTTCCTTTTTCTTGTCTTAATGTGTTGAGTTCCTCTTCCAATGCAGCAATGTGATGCTTTGCCCTTGCATTGACCAAGGTAGGGACTGACCCACTGGGGGCTGGAATTACTGGTGTACTAGTAGGGGTTTGCACCTCAGCTGCGGCCTCTAACCCAGACATGGCCACAGAAGTGAGTGATATTGGGATGGAGGGAAGTAAGAAAAATAGAATAAACTAGAGAACGTCCGTAAAAAAATGACAGGGAAGATGTGAGTAGGAAAACAGAAGAAACCCCACTTGAACCTGTATATATACTTGCTTGCTAAACGTCGAGACATATAGGGCAAAATCCCTAATGAGGATATGATGGAATGGTGTGTGCACAATAGAGATGAATCATGTAATGATATATGACATTACTCACTAAATGTGGTGCTCCTCCGAGTCTGAGTCCTTCCGAAGTACAAAGTAGCAAAAATACCAGGACCTTCATGAGGAAAACTCTCCTAAAGTGACCCAGCTTTCCAGATGATGGTTCCAATAGTGTAACTGACAAGTAATTAGGAAATAGAAAATTTCTAGTAGGTTACTAGCATGTGTGAGAATAGTGATCCAGGGGACTATCATTGCAGCACTGACTCGGATGTGCAGCCAAATCAACTGGATTCTTATCATTTACTAGCATTTGACATTCTTTGGAATTGGAGGGCATTGGCGAGGATGGTCAACTAGAGCTTTCTTGGTTCGGTTGAACTGGATAGGGAGGCATCGACGACTCAGGCAATGAGCACGTCATGACCCTGGTGGTCTTATTGAGGCTCGCCCCCATTGCAGACTGATATGAACTAAAGGCATCTGAAAAGTCGATTAGAAGTATTCTGATGTCATACAGGACACCTACCAGAGGCAATGAGAATCACCAATCAGTGTTGAGCATTACAGGGCCTGTGTATTCCTCTCCAGAAACTGAACCCGTCATCAGTGTATGGAACTTTCTGAGAACAGTTTGACAAAATGTATGTGCTATGTAGAAACATATACTCATGAATTTATTGAGTGTGTCCTGGCTTGCGATCCAGGTATTTGAGCTTCCGGTGTCTACCAGATGTGTGTCTGTATGAGTTTGACAATGTGTTAGGTAAATAAATCACAGGAACATGAGCAGCTTACAGTATGTTGCTTTGAGTTCGATCTGCAGCCACGACGTTCTTGATCCCATATGAGTTTATTCTAATGGCAAGCTTGAGAGCAGCCATGCTTGACGCTGTCTGAAGAGGAGGCAAAGTGCTTGTTAACAGCGAAAGGAAGGCAAGCACCAGTAGGGCAAAGATGAAAGTGATCTTTGGGGAAGAGACATTCGAGTCCCTTGACATTCATCTATGCAGGAAATGAGCATCAGTTAGTAAGAAGCTGCAGCGGAAGGATGACAATGATCTGCAGGGCTTTACTACAGGACCTTTTTAGCATAAACCTTCAGTGGTAGCGTCACTGAGACTCTTGCGTGATTCTACAATTTCAGACTTAGTCTTTAGTACATGATGAAGTTCCACACTTACCTTGATTTAAAGTTCAACATTCTGGAAGTTCTGAAGAATGCGCAGACTCTGCCAGTGGTAATCTGATCAGGCCATGATGTCTTGAAGGTGACAGTCATTGGCAACACTCATGAATGGTGACATAGGCGTCTAGCTACATTACAGCCGGCATGCAGGTTCTACTATTCACATGACTAGAACTACATTGTACTAATACATTCAAATTGTATCAGTGTGTTTGTGATGAGATGGATTGAGTGGAGAATCATACTTGCGTAGTGACAGATCAAATGAGCATATCAACAAGAACAAGAGAAACAACTACAAGTTTGAAATTGTACAGTCACACTAGTCTGAAGGACACATCAACTTGAAGCTCCCTTGCCACGGTGGTGCTTGCCAGCCGTCAAACCTTGAGTAATGACCAACTTGCACGTCCTGGATGGGCCCAACTGCGCGACACTAGCTGTGTGCTTGGCAGCCTTTGATGCCTTCTTATACCATACTGAGTAGTGACAGTATGCAGTCTCGTGCATAGCGCCCGCGATTTTCATGGTAATGTCTTCTTTTCTGACGCGGAACACAATAGTAGAGTCCCGCAGGGCGTTGACATTGACGTCGTCATCAATTTCCTTACAT
This sequence comes from Suillus cothurnatus, assembly GCA_016758765.1. NCBI lineage: Eukaryota > Fungi > Basidiomycota > Agaricomycetes > Boletales > Suillaceae > Suillus > Suillus cothurnatus. The sequence continues at coordinate 68,326 of JABBWL010000138.1, read as the reverse complement.
AATGAGATCAGCCTCTCCCTGATAGCATTCACTCCTTTCTCCATCATTGCTAGCACCGGGGCCATAGTATCTTGAGGGTACAGAAACTGTAAAAATAATGTTAGCTACACAAGAATCTCAAAATGAAAAGAAAACATTACCCCATCCACAACCAGATTTGGATCATCTGAGTAGATGTCTATAGGATCGTCCCTGCGCACCCACACCTTGAACCACACTGATGATATTGAGCACCATGTGTGGTTCTCTATGACAACTGGTGCATTAAGGGCAGGGGGACCTGTCTCAGAAATGAAGTTTTTTGCTGACCATTTCGACAGGTCCCGTAGTAGTAGACGTCCCGTATCCAAGCCCCTCTTGGGCAAATGATAGGGAGCATTCTCAAACACAACAGCAGCGATCACGAGTAATAAGGAGGGGTTTTTGATAATGGTGTCTTCTAACTTATTGATCAAAGTGTTGCTGTGTTGTGAAAATGTGGTTTCTGCCATGCCAGGGACAATAACTTTAGCACCAGCATCCTGCATGTTTTGAAGTGATATCTGCATGTCGGGAACAAGTGAATCCGATGCTTCAATGTTGCTTAAAATATTTGCATTGATGGTCTGACAATCGAATGGAATGTTCTCGAGAAAGCATGTGAGCGCTGTGTGTAGAGCAACAAGGGGAGCTTCATGTACGGCTGAGGGCATTTCTACAATCAAGGTACTGTCATTATCGAAGTAGGTCAATCTATAGTATTGAGGTAGTAAGAACCGATGTGACAAACTAGCTTTTTTGAGCTCACCTTGGTTTCAAACTGAAATTGCAAGACTCATCAATGAAATGCACTAGTTCTTCGCAATTGACCCACCAAATCCCACAAAACTCCTGGGAAGTGAAGATGATCTTACTGCTATGCCATAGTACAGGTACATCAGACACCTACCTCACACTTGTGCTGACAATCTGGTTTCGTGATAAAACGAAGAACCTGTTGGCATATATGTTAGGCTTACAGACGAGAAAGCAGGTTCAGCTTATGCAATGTGATAAGACTGATCAGCACCGCATACCTGAAGGTGTTATCTCAGGATTTCCAGCTACAAACTGATGAAAACTATCCAGAAGATAATCCAACTGATCTGTCTCAATCAAACTCCTCTTCTTTTCTACAGCTTGAGGGTTTTTGGTGGTGGGTCGAGCTGCAGAAACACTCTTAACTGCTGGAACTGAGTCAGAGTCAAAGGCCTCATGCAGTTTGTGTTCAGGCCTGGTGTTGTTCTCATTGTTAAATGAGGCGCTACTCCTTGGTTTGGCATTAATCGCAACATTATTAAGAGAAGTAAAGAGTGCATCTTTGGATGCAGTAGGCATGATGAATCAAGTCTGAAGGCAGTAGTACTGCCAAGATGTGATGTTTTTAAACAAACAGCATAGCCTTTACTACCTTGGTACTACTGTGACTAAGTTGGAAGCATGCTTAGCTAATAAGAGTTGTCACAGTGGACCTTAGACTGTGAACTACTAGTAGTAGTAGTAGTAGTAGTAGTAGTAGTAGTAGTAGTAGTAAGAGATCACCAAACCGGTTGAGTTCAACTAGAATTCATCTATTCATGTAAAGACATGAGCCAGAGAAACAGAATAAAAAATTAGCACCGACATTCTTTAGTAAAGTCATTTAGACTCCATTCCAGACACCAAATCTTACTTGATAGAGGCATGACTGATCATGGCACAGAGAGTGGAATACTTCCAAAGAAACTACATGACTCCTGGATCTTTGAGTTGCCTTGGACACCAGGTACTAGCACTGGATAGACTCAGATGAGGGCCCTGGAAGTATGATATAGACTAGTGTGAAAATAGAGCCTCACGGAAAGTGCGGCAGGATGACTTATTGGAAGTGAAAAGTATGATTGACTGAAGTGAATCAGGCTGCAGCAGCAGGTATGATCAATCAGTGGAACTCACCCGATTGATGTGAGGTCACACAAGTAGCAACTGAAAGAGAAAAAAGAAGATCAAAGTGTGGGACTCAGGAGCTTGGGGCACAGAGGATACTGATACTCATAGAAGAATTAAGGTGAGTGTGTTGGGAAAAGCAGTATGATTATTGTACAAATTATGTTAGCAATTCAAGCGCCCCCACTAGTACTTATTTGTATATATCCCAAATTTAGATGGTGGGTGAACACAAAATATCGGAGTTTGAAAAAATCTGAGAAGGCTCTGTGCAAGCTCACTGAATTCCAGTTAGGGGCTTCTGTAGTAGAATTAAGCATAACAACGATGCAGACACTAGACACTACGGTACTATGTCTGTATACATGTGGCAGTACACTAAATTTCTTCATCAGATTCGAGTTGTATGCAATCCGACCACATGCGGTGGTGAACCAAATCCCAGTGCTGTGCGATATGGGGTGGAATATCACTATTAAATTGATACAATTCTACCACCTTAACCAATTCATCGTCTGCTTCTAATAAAGGTAGGGATGATGTGGCTGCTGGTGGAAACAGAGGGAATAATGAAGGTGGAGATGATGGAGGTAGAGGTGACAGAGGTGATGGAGATGGTGGTGGTGGTGGAGGAGGAGGTGGTGGTAGTGGTAGCGGTGGTTGTTGGAGGTGGGAATTCTCTGCCTCCTGCGGGTCCCCTGCTGCAACGATGGGTACATAGAGTAGGAACTGTGACCTGCAGCTATGTGGTGATGGTGCGCCTTCCATGAGATTCCCTGACACTGAAACATCGCAATTGAATGTTTGCCAACTTTGGCAATCTCACAGACTCCATGTTAAAGCATCATAGGCGGCGGTTTGGGTGAATTTTTCTATGATGATTTAATATCAATCCATATGATAATGTCAACTTCAAGAAAAATGTACTGGTAGGCATCTCTGACGATTTGAACTGCCCTCCAGACCGTCAGGTTGCCTTAGAACTCCAAATTTCTTTATGACTATCTAACAGAAATATTTAAACTTACCATGGTGGCCATGATGGTAGCCATATTACATATTAACTCACCAGCATGGGCTTTGCTGTATGTAAGACTAAGATCTCGACTCGGCTGCACATCTAGATCTCTCCACTTGAATATAATATGCCAGTCGGTTCATCATTGAGCTGTTCGGGTCAAAAAATGTCCTGGAATGGTGATATTGAGTGCTATAGCCTTGAAGGTACCCTCAAAGAACTCGTAAATTGATATTAAGTACATGCATATCTGTGCATGAATCCGTGCCGATGCAGTCATGGCAGTACCATTCATTGAATGGTGATGAGGAACATCATTTTCTATAGGGTATTCAAACTCAACCAATACTCACCGATCATCATAATGTCCGAGTTGTTGTTGACACTCCTGCATTGTCCAACAACTGGAGACGTCATCTAGGCGATTTAGTCATTTGAGCCTGTGCCATGTTAGTGCGATCCATCTGGACAAAACCATCTTGGTTCTATATTCCACCATTTCCTCATTCAAATCCTTCTTGACAAATGTTCACATATGGTATTACTACACCCTGAGGTGCTTAAGGTCATCTAGTTTGGCAACCATGAAGATAGGAGTTGAAATATTGAGTTGAAAGAATTCGGAGTCTAGCATGAGTGTCCATATGATGTTGACATTTAGCCAGGTGGTGGTGGGCTGCTTGAGTTTCGTGTAGTATATCTAATTCCTAGTAATCGCCTCAGTGGATGATGCACATACAACTGTTACTTCACACCTTTACCTGGGACTCGATGGCTTCAAGGTGTGCTATAGCATTTGGAGGTCGTCAAATTCTAGAACACTTTCCAATACTTAGTTATCAGAACGATTTAAGAATGGCCCAGGAGTGTTGGCAAACCTTAGGAGATGTGCTAGGGGGTGAGCCGACACAAGGAATGTCTATCATGGTGTGCTCAATGCTGAAGTCGATGCAAGATGGCATCTGCACCTAATTATAAAAAAAAGATCATCATCTTGCTATTTAGAGGGAAAGACTATCACTACACCATGACATGTGAGTACTGGTCAATTACAGTGAGATGCATGAAGTGAAACAAAAAGCACCTTATCGAGAGCTAAGACATGTGATGCTGCTGCAGTTCCCTGTCAAGCCTGCTCAAATAGCTAGTGATAAAGGGCTGCACTTGCATCTGACAGAAAGCGTCAGCATTGTCTTGAGCTTATATCCAGTTGGTTCAGCTCTCAAAACATTCAAGGGGCCCCACATCAATCACAGTTTATATTGAAGTGGGTTAAAAAGGATAACAGTGTATTTCAAAAGAGTGTACATAAATCCAAAAGGCAGGAGAATGCAAGCCCAACATGACGTTCCCTGAAAGTGATGAAAGACCGATAATGAGATAGAAGAATCTAATAGAACTTGTGAATGAGAATATGTCGATGAGATGATCTAGGATAAAATTACGAATACCATAATTCACAAACAGGTGGTGTACCTTCCAACACATGCTTCACTTCCTCAGGGCCTGTGATCCTCATTGCACACCAAGGTCAGCCATCTGAGCTTCCTAATGAACACGCACCCGAGATCCTCCGGGAGAGCTTAATGTTCTGTGTTGGTAGAAAGGCATATGAGAACAAGCAGATGGACTCAGGCAAGGACTAATAAAAAGTGTATATACTAGTAGAGTGAGAAATGAATATTGAATATAAGTGAATTTGTCTCACCTTCAGTTTTGTGCTAATAGAACAACAGACTGAAGTGTTAGTAACTCTGATCTGTATGTACTTGCCTCACCTGTGACTCCCACATAACCCTTGTAATTAGAGGTGGATGTTGGTTGCCTGGGCGCCTCTAAGTACAGGTAGATACAGGGATATAGCGCTTGGATAATTGCTGGGTATTTAGCGTAGGTACTTAGCAAAAATCAACAGCAGTCAGCACTGATTAGTCACAAGGTACCTCGGCAATGTCCCAGCATGCTATTAATATCACTCCCATCAGCAATGTGATGTTCCTGGCCCTAACAATTTTCAGCAAGTCCCATAAACCTTCGTCCTCGCTGTCTGCCACAGTGAGCTCACATATGAGGTGCTCCCATCACCATTTCACATCGGATTTTTTTAGATTAACATATGGCATTATATAAACTATTCCATAGGCATAAAACATTGCACACTAAATGAAGGCTTGTGGCAGCAGATTTGATGATAAAGTTGAACCAAGACATTCAAGACATCAGGAAAACATCTGTTTCCTTTTCTGGCCTTAGGTTACTTAATGTGCCTTCAGATTTCGTCGTGACAAGTCTAGAGCAGCTTACTTCTTACTTTTCATACTTTCTTTCCTTACTATCAAAGTAAAACAAGGAGGACAAGTGAGATCAGAAAGAACATAAAATTCAGAGCATTAAGTAGCACAAATGTTAGCATAATCAAGAGTTTAAGATGTGATTTCGAAAGCATGGTGGTCTGCATATTTGTTAATATAGAATTTGTGAAAGTGATCATAGGTCTGGTAGTGTTGGAGGTTGGGGGGAACAAATTGAGTGCTGTAGACGGGGATAAGGTGAGCAGCATGGTATATTGTATCAATTTGAATTACAGAGATGTGAGGGGCATTGTTGGCTTGGTGGGCAGGCTGGACCACCTACATCCCGGTGTCTTCATCAGGCAAGTCTCCAATGGTATTGAACCAACGCACAACTGCACATGGATACAATGCAGCTTTGTGACTGAAAGAAAAAAGGTCAGTACTTGAGCAATGTCCATACCTCTCATTCCCTCAAGGTCTGGATTTGTGTTGATAAAGATGCAGTCATAGCATGGGTGCTCCCTTCTCCATGCTGGACATGTGCAGACATGCTCACAGCGCATGCCACCAATGCCACTAAGATCACTGGGGGCGAAAAATCTTGAGCAGGCTGAGTTAAAGATACTGATTTTCTCGTCATATTGGGGACATTTGGTGAGGGGAACTTGTGAAAGATCACGAGGGTCGTTTGGATGAAGTTGGCCAAAAAGAAAGTGGGATAACATGTTAGGGAGTTGAGGGATCAATAATTCCAGTGCTAATGCAGAAATTGTGCAGGCACAATTGCATTCTAGTTCATAATTAGTCTGACTACTCAACAAGGGTGATAATAGAACTTACAAGGGGTCTTCGCTAAGTCCACATGTGCCTGGAACACTGTTGGGCCCATATCTATTTCAACATCACCAATATCTCCATCTTCTTGCACATTTATCTTGGGCTCAGCATCCCCTTGCAAAGAACGTCCAGGCTGATCATCTGCAATCTGTATCTGTTCTGTGTTTAGTTAGTTGCTGCACATTGATATAATATAATATTTTGAGATACCTAGTGCATTGATAGTTGCTGAGAGACATGTCCCATCAAGCATACCTCTATTCATAAAGTCAACCTGTGCTGCTGCAAGCTTGTTGAGGCATTGGTTGGTGACTAGCATCTGGCCAAGTCCTTTATACCAACTTGAGTGCCACCATGGTTCCTTTATGCTCTTAATATGTTTGCATTCTGTAATAGATGAGCATAGACTGTTTGGGGCACTAAAAAGGCGAATGAGATGTATGTAGTGCTGGAGTGAGTGTTGACACAGAAGTGGCAATGTCTCAACAATCTCAGTAGTCTTGAAAATCTCTTGGTAGTGGTAGAATCGGTCAAGGGCATCTCGGATTTCATCCAGTGTCTTCCCAGTAATAGTATTTCGACAGGGACATGTCTTTCAATGGCAGGCAAATAAACCTGGAAATATATTAAGTAAAATAACAGACTCAAATAGAAATGAACGAGTACCTTCATCAACACCTTCAAATTATCACCTGTCCACTGTTTGAATCTGTGTCCTTGAGGGAAGTGTTGGAGACCAGCAAATGATGGGGCAGCTGTGATTCTAAATAATGGTTAGATAGTCATATAATATCTAAATGACTCTCATACCTGTGATCAATATCATCCATGATGCGCTCAGCTTCCTTCTTCCCATGCATCTGATACAAGTACTTCTTGACCCACTCAACAATGTGGTCTCTAAATGTGCCTTTGATCAGCTGGTGTAAAAGGTCAGGGGCGATAAGCTCATGAATGTCCGCTTGAGGGAAGTTGTTTGTAAATGGCAAAAAGTATTATTAGTGTAGCGCATGGAACAAATTAAAATTGAACTTACAACAAGATCACCAACAATACCATATCTGTCCCATAAATCACTGAGGGTTGCTTCTTCAACAAGGGCTTCAGTGTGCTCAAGACAGTGGTCACTTGCGGGTTCATCCAGATTATTGCATGATGATAAGCATCTATTCAATGATTAGCATATGTAGTCAGTCAATATGGATTCTACCATGCACCTTGCACACCACCCTCAAACAATGCAGGCCAATAACACCTGCTCCTCATAGTTGGCAATGTAGGGTCCCAGGCCATAGATAACTTGCTGGAAATGACCGTCACCAAAGTGTGCAACTTCAGGCTTTGTCATAACAGGACAAAGTATCTTGAGAATCTTGGCAAGGGAGGAATGGAACAACTGGAGATAGAACTTGCAGAAATTCGGGTCAGAAGCATATTCTTTTGTTGCTGTTGATAGGAAGAATTAGTCAATAATGTATAACAGGACAATCAAAATAAGGGTGATGGAAGAAGGAAGGAAGACAAATGAGAAATGTTGTGAGATGGTGTGGGATCATGTCAGTGCATCCAGAGAGGCCAGAGAGGAATAGAGGAGGAAAGATGAATGAAAAATGTTGTGAGATGGCATGGGATCATGTCAGTGCATTTAGAGAGGGATATATAGAAACTGAGGAGGTGTGGTGTGGTGCATTGATGAGAAATGTTGTGAGATGGCGTGGGATCATGTCAGTGCATCCAGAGAGGGATATATAGAAATTGAGGAGGTGTGGTGTGATGCATTGAGGGATATGGAGAAGCTGAGCGGGTAAGGTGTGGTGCATTGATGAGAAATGTTGTGAGATGGTGTGGAATCATGTCAGTGCATCCAGAGAGGGATATATAGAAACTGAGGAGGTGTGGTGTGGTGCATTGATGAGGGTTGGGTCAGGGCATCTGGAACTAATGTTGATGCTGAGGATGTGAAGGGGCTGGAAAATGCAGGAATGGAACTTACTTTCAGGTATGGCTATAAATCCAACAATAGCAAGCACATCATGATGCGCATGTCAAACATTGTTGCAGATGTTTCCTATCAAGGTGTAGAGGGGGTAATATTTGTTGTTTCCAGTTGCAACAGACACCGTGGTTTTGTCACTACCCTGAACAACAGGCACAACTGTTGATCTGTGCATCTGAGGGTCTCTTGCAATTAAGTCCTGTTAAATTGTCAGGGCATTCTCCTGATATAAACGCTAATACTTACAGCTTGGTCCCATGCCCAATCGCTGGACATGAAATCTTTCCATTGACAGAGATTGCCATCTGTTGAAAACTCGCAATATGGGCAGTAATCAAATTCTTGTATATAGTCAGGGTTTGCGAGCATGTTCCTGACAACCTCATGCAGGTCTTGATACCAAACATTGAATTTTTGATCCATCCAGGATGGTACAACATCTGGTCGCACACCAGTGTACTGGGCTGAAAATGATTGCCATTTAACATCACCAACTGAAATGTTATTGATGGTTTTGTAGAGGTCACGATAGTCAGTGAATGGAGGGCCATCCTTGTGCTTCATGAGAGTCAAAGCCCAGAGATCTAGTAATTTGTTAATTTGAGTTGTGGGCATCTGATTTTCAATGAAAAAGAATTCTTCTGTTTCGAACTCTGTTTGATTATGAAATGGTGTCCAATCATGAGGGGATTTTTCAGACAGAGGTTCCGGTGTGCTTCCAGGTGGAAGAAATGTACCATTCACATCACAAGGACGGGCTGCCAGTAAAATTTTTAAACAAATGAGTAGAGTATTAATTCATAGACAAAGGGTGTTATTACCATCAAGAGCCTTATGAAAATTCCGATATACATGGCCTCCTGGACCCCAAAACTCAGTATCAATGTCTGGAGGAGGCAGTGAGTGGTGCATCTGTTTGCTATGTTGGTCCTCGGCTCCCAAAACTCAAACTCATGGTTTGCTGGTGCAACATGGTACTCAGGGGGTTAGAATATGGTCATTTGGAATGTCTGTGGATGGGTTTGGAATAATGGGATGCACTGTATTCTGGTGTTTTGTGCATCCTGTGTGAGATTTGAAAAAATGGCGACAATTTGTGTGACCACAAGGTAATTGTAGAGCATTGTGGTTTTGCTGAGAGTCTTGCATCCTTGGAATGTTTTGAGGCATCAAAGACAAAGAAAAAATTGAACAGATAGAGGTGCAATAGATGAGAATCCATAGTAGTACAAAGTGAGCCCAGTCTCGCCGTCCAAAAACATGTTGGTTGTATTTGGAGTCAGGGTGTGAACCATGAGGTACTTCAAAATTTTGGCCTGAAAGCACTAGTCCCAGCTCATTTCCAACAACCACCAGTATAGCATCTGCCTGCCTTTCTACCAGCTATGTCTTCAGAGCCTGCTGTTCCACGTTGCACTCATCCATCTAATGCAAACAAGCACCCTGGTCAGATTGTTCTTCAAGCGAAAGGTCATCAACGTACTGCAGAAGAGATAACCACTGCCAAAGCCACCAAAGCCACAAAGGCTACAGCTGTTCAGGTGGGGATCCAATGCTTGGCTGAAATAGAGCTTGCAATGGAGGAGAATCAGGCCAACACACTGACCAGGAAGGCCAAATCAGTGTGGCCCCCTCCAAAAGCAAAGTCCAAGGCTATCTCTGAAAAAGAAAAAGCCTTCCAGCAGTTGCTAATGACAATGTTCAAGGAGGACTCACTAGCAATGCAGCATGGGAGAACAATACTAATATTGAGGATGTTGATGATGGTCCTAGTAAGAGGAAGAAGAAGAAAGTGATTAGGGAATCCATCAGTGAAGCACGAGATGAGATAAACAGGAGTTCTCACTGTGATGGCAGCAGTGATAGCAAGGTTCCACTGGCAACATGTGTTGATAAGGGCAGTGAGAATACATTTGCATCAGTCTTCTCTTCTCACAACTTTGAGTTATTTTGTTACTCACTGAATCAATGGTTTTCTACTTGAATCTAACTTCCAACTGCAGAAACCCCAAATTTACTCTTGGTGGGAAGGTTCAGAACTGGATTTCAGGCATTGACACACTGCCAAAACCCCAGGCAATAAAAACTCACAGTTCAGCCTCGATTCCTCCTTCCACTCTCTTCAGCCACCTCACAAAGACATCCAAAGTCACCATTCAGAGCGTCATTTCAGCTGAAGCCACTGACAAAGCTGGAGATGTTCTTGTTGGAGGGTTTGATGATGATGAACCTGAGGATGATTCACTAGAATGCCAGATGGCTCAATCAACAGTCGAGAAAGGCAGGAGAGCAGTAGTGATTTTCCTTTTGTTTATTGGTGTATACACCACTGACACATTCTACAGACCAATACAGTTGCACTCACTCTCGACGATTCGGACAATGCTAGTCTCTATGATGTGCATACTAGGCCTCCATTCACCCAGAGCAGCAAGTTGCGAGCAGCACCTCACCCCAGACCCATCACTAAAAGGAAGGCATCAGACACCCTTGAACCTTTGTCTGGTAGTGAAATCGAGGATTTTGATGCTGCAAGTGATATATCTGACTTCATCAAAGATATTTCTATGGACATTGATTCACCTCAAGCTGACATTGACCCAAACTTATACCAGGTCAAGGAGGGGCCTCCTAGCGCAGAACTTATGTCCACCCTATCGCAGAAGGCTTCCCACACCACAAGTTTGGTAAGGACTTGATTATTAGTGTCCGTTTCTTCTGACATGTGTATTTCTAGACATCAGTTAAGACTACAGACACGAACGTGAAAACTCCTGCAGGTAAGAGGGTTAAGATGGAATCAACTGATACTTCACACAGCATTATTGTCATGAAGGCAGACCAGTCTGGAGTCCAAGTCGACACATGTCCAGGATCCATGAAGCCCTGAGCACAATATCAGAACATAGACTTACCTGGACTGGTCCTGGCAGACCAGCACTGGGCCAAAAAGTTCCTCCCAACAATACTCTTATGGATGGGGAGCCTTGAAGGAGACCTGGTGTGGGCTATTACTAATGTGAAGTTACTCAAGTGTATTTGAATTGTGTTCAATGCAGTGTACCCAGAGCTCATCCTTAAAAATGTTCAGAATGGTGTCATATTCTTGCTAGTACATTTTTTATTTCCTCTACAGCTTATTTGTATTTTACTTTGACTAGACTGTTCAATGCCTTTCTGAGTGGCTTAGTAACTTTGGCTCAACAGCCATTGCCCTTATCATAGACTTCTTGACTAGCAACAAAGATTCCAACCTGCAGGTCCTTGCATGCATCCTATTCAAAGACTATGCTTTCCTTTATGCAGACATGGACTTATGCGATCCCCTTGGAGTATATCATTCCGCTTTCATGCTCCAGCTCTTTAGGAAAGTGCACCTTGCTATCATTAGTGGCCACACCAACGTTCCTGTGCTAAAGACTCATGTTCTGGCATCAGGTGGAATGATAGGTGCCATCTCACTTTGTGCTGCTGCTGTGAGACTTTTTTCCAATTGTGAATTACCACTGACAATATTCAACTTCTGTAGCTCAAGCGCGCTGTTAAAATGACTGCAGATGGTGATATTAAGGCCGAGGATGTGTTAGCTTCAGCATCATCCAGCAAGATCAACATCAAGCTACCAAAAATCCTCAACAAGCTCACTGGCAAGGAGACCAGTGCCCCCTTTCTATTCTCACATGACAGGTGCACCAAGAAGACAAAGAACTATGCCAAGTCCATCAAGAACAAGGGGCCAGCTTTCATATCATTGTTGACAGAGATAGCATGTTCAGCCTTGAAGGAAGATGTCAGTTGGGACTCACCTGCCACAGACAACAAGTCGGATGATGAACGTGCCTTACTGCATATCTATGTGCTACTTTTTCTTATTTGTGTTGTTACTCAACTGTGGATCTCTTGGGTAGAGTTCTTTGATGGTCCTGTGTTCAATTTGCACTGCTCTTGCAAGTAAGTGTTTAATTATACTCTTCCATTTTTCTACTCTGAACCCTGTCTTTCCAGTCCAGAATTTTGCCTCTAGCATCCTTTTGGGATACCTTTATCATTCATGCACTACTCATTCACTTTATACTGTTGTCATTTGCACCTCATCACTCTTTTTTGTCACATCACAGAGAGCACAGGGCTGTCACCTTCCCAGACAACTGGGTGGAGTCAGATATTACTCTTGACATACCAACAAAATTGAAAGATGATCTGTCCAGGTCATTCAGTATCCCAGGATTTCATTACTGGCCACTTGTAGCCGTGATTCGTTCCATATTTACTGACATTCAAGCTAGTGCATTCCATCTTTTCCCCTTCAAACACTTGTGGAAAGATCCGCTGAATGGTCATCAAGAACGCATGTTTGATGAGCTGTACTCTTCTGACTCTTGGCTAGAAGCTCAGGAGGAACTGCAAAGGCAGCCGAGAGAACATGGCTGCTCACTCAAGCGCATGATTGCCGGACTCATGTTATTTTCTGACGCAACACATCTAGCAAATTTTGGAATGGCCAAAGCTTGGCCCCTCTACTTATATTTTGGAAATTTAACGAAGTACGCATGCTTGGCTCCCAAATCTGGTGCTTGCCATCTTGTCAGCTTTTTACCTCCCATAGGCAAATTGCATCTCGTGCCATATGTCTCTCACATTATATTTTTAGCTTCGAGACAACATCAAGGATGTCCTTAGCACCTTACCTTGGATATCAAAAAGTGGCATGGCAGTGCTTCATGCGCTGAAGGGTCAACAATTCTGCTGGGATGCAGAACAATGTTGGGTGAATGCTGCCTAGCTGCTATTCGACCCAAGGGCTTCTGGACTAGACTCAGGGCTCAAGAGAGAGAGAGAGAGTGTGTGTGTGTGTGTGTGTGTGTGTGAGAGAGGGATAATATGAAAGTATCACTCCAGACAAAGAAGACAAGACTGTATATCAGGAGCTGTATAGTGAGCTATTGAGCTACTACTAAAACTAATAAGCTGCAAGTCTGGGGAAGCTACTAAATCCTAGAAGGAGAGCTACCAGAACTATAACTGAAAGTCTAGCTAATGAGTGGAAGTATAGGGCGAAGATTTAGTGATTATGTAAGCAGTAAAAATGCGGACATAAGCAAAGAAAAGTAAGATAAGAAAGCTAAGTAAAAACTGTTAATACCAGCCTAGAGGGAAACTAATCCCTACAGCGCACTGCTGGCGAGACTTGTTCCATGCATGTTGGAAACATTTACTTGATGCAGACTTTCTTCAAGCATACCACCATGGAATAGTACTCCAGTGTCCGGATGGCATCCTGAGAAGGGTATTTCCACATATCTTCACATACTTGGCCGATTATCCAGAGAAGTGTGCTTTTTTTATTCATTGCCTTATGATACTAATCAACATTTCAGAGTTTTAATAGCGACGATAAAGGACATGGGCTCATGCCCATGTCCACGCTGTCTCATTCCAAAGACCTCTTTTGATCTCCTTGGTCTGTTTGGAGACATGCGAGATCACCTAGTTAAGGTTCAAACTTACTGTCTAGCAGAAGTAATCAAGGCCTGCGGATTTATCTATAAGTTTGGAAATACGGTTGATGGCTCAAAGGTACGGACGGCTCTTGGAGAAGGGTCATGGGTTCCAACTGTGGTGAGTGCCTTCAGAATCAATTCCCATTCGATGCACGCCTGATTTTCATATAGAACACATTTGCAGAAACACTTGGGCCTTTAGGATTTGATACATTTTGCATGCTTGTTATTGATTTCATGCATGAATGTGAACTAGGTACATGGAAAGTGTTATTTACACATCTCATCCACTTACTTTACGCACTTCCTGGTGGCGATGGCCTGGTCACATGTCTCAACAACCGGTTTGTTGCACATTGGTTTCCTTCACAATTCAAACCTGATCGTGATTAAATATAGATTTCAACATATTCCATCATATGGCAATGGAGTCATTTACAAATTTGCGAATAATATTTCAGAAATGAAAAACTCACAGCACAGGACTTTGAGGACATTCTACAGGTCTGTGATGCTGCTTAAGTTGCCGATGTGCATGGTTAACATTCTGTCTCAGTGTGCTATGCCCATCTTCGAAGGGCTGTTCCCAGAAGACCACAATAAAATTGTACAGTCCCTTTTGTACAGGTTTGCACAATGGCATGCCCTCGCCAAACTAAGGATACATTCTGAAACTACCTTGTCAGTTTTGGATTTGATGTTCACGAGACTCTCTCATCAGTTGCGCCACTTCTGAGATTTCACTTGCGCTGTTTTCACCACAGTTGAATTACCAAGGGAAAAAGCTGCTCATGAACGTAAGGCTGCACGACAAGGATTAGATTCCAACAATCCAGATCCGTCGAGTGGCAGTTGAAAGGTCAAGAAATTCAATATGAATACTTACAAATATCACACCATGGGGGATTACCTGCGGTCAATCCAACTTTTTGGGACAATAGACTCATTTACTTCACAAATCATATGTGACTCTTTGAATGTCTTCCGATCTCAATTTGATTTTCGGCTAGGGAGAGCTAGCACATAGAGCACTAAAAGCTTTCTACCCATTGACAAGCAAACTAGATACACCGGCTCAACTCACTAAGCACGAGCGTCGTTGTCGTGTTCTTCAACAAGTGGCAGAGACAGATCATAACTGCAAGCAGGTACCACTTGAGTTGCACGAGTTCAAAAATCATCATTATATTCTGAAGCTCAACCGCAATAACCCAATACATATTATTACATTCCTTCATGAGCATGGTGATGATCCAGCCATAGTAGTAAGTGCTACTGTCTTCATTTTCATCTTGCTCACAATAACACATAGGTGTTCATACCGAAGCTCAAAGATCATATCCTATATTGACTTCGACAGTTAGATGTGAGCCATTGTGATCATACTTTCACGGATGATGAACACAATTCAGTTATCATCTCGGACAACAGGCTGTATTCTGTCCAAACCATGCAGGTATGTTATTCATGCTAACATTTTTGCTATTGTATTACCCTTTAATTTCACAGGTCCATTACACGACTTATGACCTTCGATGAGAGTATGATAATATCAACCCTCGAACACACTCTGACATCATGGTATTATCTGGGGAAACAAGACCCCAGCATCCATACTAGTACATAAGGGTACTGGGGATCTATCACATGGACGTATTGCTCAATGTCGAAGGCCCATTCAAAAAACATCAAATTGAGGTCCTTTACATTAGGTGGCTGGCGCCTCTGACTGGTCACCACTCAGGGATGAAGTGTGCTTGACTTCCCAAAATCGCATTCATTGAGGACACTGATAGTGATGCATTCAGGTTTCTTGATCCTGCTCAAGTCATCCGAGGTGTGCATTTGATTCCAGTGTTTTCTTCTGGGTGTGGAACCACCTCCCTTTGTCATGGGAAGTCTTTTGCATGTCAATGTGGTGAATTAGATGACTGGGAAGTTTATTGTGTTGGAATGTAAGTGCGATCTCCTAGCCTGCTTTTCTTACTCGAGCTGTAAATTTCTCAGATTCGTCAACCATGATATGTTTATGCGCTACACACACTATGGGATTGGTCATCCTACTGCCCTCCGGAAGCTGACAAAAGATTGTGCTGATGCGGATCTCACAGATAGCCCAGAATCAGAGGAAGATGAGACCAACGGAGACTGGGAAAGCAATCTCCAACCTTGCAAGGGCGACAGTGAGAGGGAGAGCTGCAACAATGATGGAGGAGAGGAGGTGCAAGAAGATGTAGATGATGACCAAGAAGACTTTGAACAGGATGACGACTCGGAAGAGTCGAGTGTAAATGATCCAGATGATGTTCCAGATGATGTTCCAGATGACATCGAAGACACGGATGATGACCGTGTGTATTTTTAAATAGTCAGTCCTTAACGTTTGTTGAGCCCGATCTACCTCTTGATTATCACTACATTTCGGTTGACGATGGTTCACACACAGCAATGTCAGATTTGGTTCAATTGAGAGACTCAGCATTAACGATAGTTGATATGAACTCGCCTGCATTATGGAGGGGAATGCAGTGGACTGGTAGTTCCACTGATTTGCCTAATGCATGCAACATTGCAAGCACTGTTGCTTGTTTGTCTATGTTTGTTTGTTTTCTCTAACCAAACAAGTTCAAGTCGAGCTGCATCAGTGCATCATCATCATCATCATGCTCCTCAGACGGTTTATCCTTTAAATTCAAGTTTTGTGTCAGTCTGGATGGGTGAGTGTGGGATGGATGCAAGTGCTTCTGAACTTTTTTTTTTGTTCTAGACTAGTTATCTTTCTCCAATGATTATAATTATGAGCTTCATTTTTGCTTGTGCATGCGGCTTATGTGGCCACAATGGCTATTTTGCAAGGGACCGAAATGTAGGCATTTATTCTTCATCTATGTCTGAGCCTCTTGAAGTGATCTGATGGGTGTTGTACATGCTGTACCCATATGTCAATGTTGTGCACAAAAACATGGCACAGGGAAGGTGAGCAACCTCGCCTTGATGATGGAGCGCGCATTTAATCTTTGTCTTATCAGCATGCCAGCGCACGCTACTGGTGGAGCTTCCCTCTGGTGTCCAAAGTCATATGCTCCATGCATGGAGATACTAAGACTTCAATAAGATCTAGAATGACTTGCTGATGGGTCTCATGCTCATGGCCCCCATCTCAGCACACCCTCCCTGATGCACTGCACTTGCTGGCATGTCCCTAACCAAAAATGTCGGGCAAAGTTCAATGCATGCTGGAGTTCACCCCAGTGAAATTGTGATCGCCATTATTAAACTGGTGAGAAATTTACATTCAGCTCTCACCTATTTTGTCTTGCCTGAAGCCCATCAGGTGCATGCTGTAAGAGGCTGATGGCATTGAGCATCGTGGTCCAGAGGTACGTGCAATGTGGAGTTTATGCTGCTTCATTCTGTTAACCTGCCTCGTTTCTATAGTACTCGGACACTCGGGACAGCGTTGTGGCAAGGCTGTGTGCCCAGGCGAACTTGAATGTCCCCAGTGGTATGTAGCTCTCCTGGAGTCTACCTGCTTAGTGACACCAAGTCTTCATTTTTATCCAGCCATCATCCATGTTGGCCTCTTCATGGACGAGCATCTGATGTAGTGATATTTGAAATGGTTGAGTGGTTCAACTTCTCGCATGTCACCCATATCAAGTGACCAATTCATTTTACAGGTGCCACTATGTACATGTGATAGTCAATCACTTATTCAAATGAGTGGCGATGATTTCAGACTTGACGGATGAGCAGTGAGTAATCGTAGTTTGTAGATAATCAATTATCCATGGGATAATACAGAACTTCGAGCTTCAATGGCGCCAAGTGACATTTGAACAAAAAGGATAATGAGAATATAGAATTTATGGATTAATACAGATGGCTATCATACACATTGTATCTGCGAGCTACAATCAGTGTGGTAGAAATAGCACTGTCGGTTATATGTACTAGACTTGGGAGTAGTGCTAGTGGTACAAGTCGAAACTTTTGCTATACATTGGCAGTGAGCTTGAGAAGGTCCTGAAAACCCTTGGAAGCTTAAATCAAAATGAGCAAGAAAATCAAACTCAACCAATGTTGAAGGGAATACATTGCTGCCTCTTGCCCGCTGTGATGGCAGGATGTCACAACAATGTTGCGAACTGCAAAACCTTTCTAGATCTGTTGGTAAATGGTGAGGGAAACTTCCCACAGAAGGTCTTGAATAGCATCTCAGTTTGAAACACAGATAAGGCAGAACAAAAATCATCAATGAGGTCGAGGGTAGTGCACTATCACCTCCTACCCTGCTACAATTGTGGTATCTCCTAATGTTATTATAATGTGCAATGGTTTTGTAGATCTGTTACTGAATGTCAAAGGCACCTCTCACTGAAAGGTCTTGAATGATCTCATAATTCAAAATATAAATGAGGTAAAACGACAATGTTCAAAAAGGTTGGCATATTTATGATACCACCCCTCACTGGCTACAGTGGGGGACTGTCAGAACATTGTCACGGTCTGCTGAAGTTATTCTATATTTGCATTCCTCGATGGCTATATATCAATAACTAACATTTCTGATAGTATAGATGGTCATGTTTAGCAGGAGCAAAATTATATTCTTCTATAGTTACCATGGTTACAATATCAAGGACTCATTGATTCACTGATGGTAGGGCATAATTAATGTATGAAAATTGATGATCAAAACAAATACATACTACAGTTATTAAGACGAAGTCCCAGAGCCTCTGATTGGTTGTTTTCCTTTATACTGTTGTTCTGTGCAAGGTCTGGTCTGGAGGCGGCAGCATTTGAAGGGGCTGGCTGGCATGGCTGATGGTGGCGATAGTATGATGAGTTCTTGTAAAACAGCATTAAAAACATCATGTTTCGACTTGGTGATGCGATGATGGCAAAATGCCATATGAACTTTGACAAGTGCACCCTTGAGTTTCGATTCATACTGGAGTGGTGGGATAAGAATGTGATTCTCGTCATAAGCTGGTAACGGCTGGATATCATGGGTGGATACAAGATCCTCCAAATGACCTTTACATTGTTCTGCAACTGGCCAAGTTGCAATATCAAAATCAGAGCCAAGGTTATCATCTATTGTCGCCAATTAAAATAGTAAAATTAGCAAATAAACAACACAGAAAATTTGCAACGTACTGGTTGAATCATCGTCACTCAAAGTTGCACTAGCATCACATCAATTTTTGTCATCTGTTGTCTTAGCCTATATCGAATTGTTCAGAAAGAAGATTAACAAGTGATTGGAACTAGTACTTACTTCAAAGAGACTGTGAGTGAGTTTGATGGACCTGTTCCTGAGACTTTCATAGATGACACTGAGCATCTCGTAGTCCTTTTTGCTGGGAACTAGTTTTTCAAATGCACAGAGATTGTCAAGAACAGCAGGGAAGTCTTCTGATGAGAACTTGAAGTTCTCATTGTGACCTGCAGTAAGTCAACAGTTCAATTTCACGTCTGCTAAGCAGCCATGAAAGACATTTCCAGGATCAAAGTTGGCATCTGGCATGAAGTAGAAGTCATTGCAGCTAATCTGAAAGACACCACAGATTATAAATTCTTGGTCATCATTGCGGCCCTTGGTGATGAGGATGTTGCCATTGTGTTAAAGACCGTGGCACGCTGGGTGCATACAATCTCTTGGAGGGGTGAGTATGACTGACTCAGAAGGGCTTTGGCCTCAGCTCGTACGCTGTGCCTCACCTGAGTATGGTGCCCTTAATTTTGGATAAAGTCCAATAAGGTCCTAACGAAGTCCAGAGGACTCTGGAGGCAGACAACTCTGGTGGAGCATCCAAAGGACTTCCGGATGAGCGCGGGAACCGTCCGGATGAGTGCGGGAAACTTCCGGATGAGTATCGGAAACTCGGATGGAGTTCTGTCTACTTGATAGAAAGTGGAATAACTGCGTGTATCAATCCTTAGTAAAGACATAGGGTGGAGATACTGCAACAGATGCAGTCCGAGGCAGGAATAGTGGTCCGGAGTTCCGGATAGGGGTTCCGGAGCGGACGTGGACAGATATAGACTACCCTTAGGTAGAGACAGAGTTGGATAAGGATCGGAAAGAGTGCGAGTATCGGAAAGGCAAGACTTTAACCTAAGGATACAATCCTTTAGGCTTAAGATAGAATCCAGAAATGGATGAAGTCCAGAAACGCGGAAGAGCGGAGCTCTGGCCTAGGGAATCAATCCCTAGGCCCAAAGGATAGAGAAGGGGTCCTTACAACACTAATGTGCGAGGACAAGAATGCTGCAAGACTGTAATATTCGAACTGAGGATCTATCAAGATGTACAAGAGTTTATATACTGTAGGTAGCTAACGGAATGATCAGAGGCAGTGTCTGAGGCTATGTACATTAGCGCAGTCAAAGGATAACGGATCAGTAAGCGTATCGGATAGGTAAACAACTGAGTACCGGTAATAGACATGTAGTGAAGATATTGGGTAAGTATAGAACCGGTTATCCGAAAGGTAGAGAATACCGAATAAAGGAATAGGCTGTGTCAATGCTATATGGACAGGTAATGAATAAGAAAGCTTATCATATTGGGTCCGGAGCGGATAGGCATATTAGATAAAGGAATAGGCTGTGTTAATCTTATATGGACAGGTAATGGATAAGAAAGCTTATCGTATCGGATCCGGAGCGGATAGGCATATTGGATTGGACAGATGAGCAGTAGTTGGACAAGCACGATAGTGGATGAGACTGGATATGGTTATGAATGAAGTCTAGAGGTCTAATCTAAGGATTAGTCCATATATCCAACTATAGGATAGGTCTGGAATCCAACTATAGGATAGGTCTGGAATCCAGGATATGACACATTGTGTCCACCTGCAAAAAATTCAGCGTGATACGCAAGTTTAGGTGTTGCAGTGTAGAACCCTCCAGGAGAGTTCTGTAGCTTTCCAGTACTGTAGATGCCGCATGTGCTGGAGTATAGGTACTAGTAGTACCAGACGATGAATTGGGGGACATGGTTGTTATGTTTGGAGCTATGTGGAACAGTTTATGAGGGTTGCAAGAGACAGTATAGCCTGTGTGGTGGTTTTATGAGGAAATTAAATGATCTGTGCAGGGATGCGAGTGATTGCAATGGAAGCATGAAAGTAGTCTAAGCAAGATATGTCATTGATGGTGCTTGTAGCTAGGAAGGTATAAAGTTCAGAATGATGGTGAGGTTTTTGTGATGTAAATGGCCACTGGTAAATATCGGTTTAGAGACATCAAAAGGCAAGTTTGTGGGGCATATAATGGTCATGAGATCAGATTTTACATTCAGAATGATGGGATCATTGGGATTACACAAACAAATGTCTTTAACAAGGATCAAATTTGCGAATACAGTGGTGACTGAGTTAAAATGAGTTTAGTTGGTATGAAGGCAGCAATAGGGCACATGATAGTTGCTGTAAGTGCGCAGCATATGGAAACAAATTTACGTTTGGATTGGATTACTGGACGTACAGGTAGATGGTCATGAGAGTGAAGCATGAAAAAAATAGCAAGTGTAATATTCCTCCCTTGTATTTCGTATTTCAAATCATGGGGCAGCATTCTACATGCAAGTTAGTAGGCAATTGAACGAAAGGTGAATTGCAGGCTGCAGTACCTCTCAGTACATTTGGTTCAAACCTCAGAGGATTGTCATGGACAAATATCATCAAGCTTGTGCAAGTGCTGTCTGATGATGTTCTTGGTTTGATAAGCCATGCCATAGAGGCGAAGAACGAGGAATGATCCAGGAAACTGGATAGATGAGCAAGGAAGAAGAAGCAATATGACAAGGCATATCATCGACAGGCATACCAGAAGAAAAAAGTAGCAGTACCTGAGGGAAGCAATGACGCTGATGCAAGTACTCACAATTATTCCAAGTTTATGGAACTGCCAATGGATGAAGAACAGAGAACGTGTTTCAGAGCTTTCCAGGAGACGACATCTAACCAATCACTTGCCATGTCTATTTGTGTTATTTGTGCTAGAGAGATGATGGTGGTGTAAGGAACATCACATCTACCCATTGATTTTGAGGTCCTACAGGCTCGAACTCCAATGCTTGTATCACTATGCTCAGAGCACGCACTTCGCACGCCTCACGCCTATCTCCACACACCTGTCTGTCCCTTGTCCTTACTGATTTACTGGTGAGTTATCTCAATTGCTATGGAAGCGTTCACTTCAGATCCAAGCATGCACCTTACATATAGTTACATACATACTAATTATTCGGGACCACACGCTATTTGGCTCGGTACCGCACACCTTCACACTTATAGATACAGTATATAGAGACCTTACTGGACTTTTAGTTCACACACTTCGCACACTCCCCACTCCTTAGCTATAGTTCGATTCTAAAAGCGCTGAATATATGACTGGATTTATCATGTATCTGCACTCACAATGACCCATGCACATAAGCCATAATGCGCACCATGCATTTTGCATTCCCCGCACCTTAGAGCACCCTTCCTCATTCCAAGAGAGTCCCTTGCTTATATTCCGATGAAGGAACTAAGTCTGACTGCGGCGTGCGCAATCAATCTCTAGATGTGAGATCAACAACACTGCTGGTGAGGCAGTATGTCGGGTCTCGCTGCGCCTAGGCTGCTATGCCTGAGACAGACACGTTCTACCCTAAAGGGGACTGCTACCACACACAGAACCAGGAATAGAGAGAACTTGAGTAGACAGGGGATGCGCACAAGGATATAGAAAGGCACAAGGTGCGTGATGAGAATGCGTAGTAAGCGGAGCACGGGAAGTGCGCGCTAAGGTAAGTGAAGTGCGGGAAGGCGTGCGCCTATGGTGTGCGTGGGCATGTGAAAGCGCGCAAGTGATGCGGAAGGCAAGGAGCAGTGTAGGGTTTTGTAATGAGTGTGAAATGGCGTGAGTGAAAGCAAGTGCGATGTAAAGCGAGAGCAAAGGCAAAGCAGACAAAAGCAAGGCTTGATTAGGCGATCTAATCTAAGCCAAAATGCGATAACCACAGGGCGCATGCCCTAATGGTGACTACTACTCTAAAGTAAAACCCAAACGATAGGGAAGTACAGTAAAGGGGAGTAATGGTGAGTAGTAGCGCTACCATCAGGCTTTATACTAAGTAAGATCTCATCAGATGCGGAAGGGATAGGGAGAACATGCGCGATAGTATGTAATGACATGTAATAGTGCTGCAGTCCTTGTTACACTTGTGCAGCATGTAGTATGACGTACTAGAGGGGTGCTTGGACATGGATTGGTCCTCCTGGATGATAGGCAATAGAGCACAGGAACGCGCGCTAAGCGCAGGCACGAGAAGGCGTAGGCGCGAGAAGGCGTAGGCGCGGGAAGCGCGTAAGCGCGGGAAAGCGTGCGCCTTTGGTGCACTATACAGGGAAGTGCCATGCAACTCCATAGTGCAAATGATCAAATGACAGCTCATGTACAGTGGCTCAAAAAAGTGTCCCAATGTTTGTAGCTTTTCATGTAATTGCTTCATTAGGAGTCAGGGTGTGGGAATCTGACCAAGCTATAGGGAGATGTTGGACAGCCCTGCCTCTTGGCAATATATTTGCTCCACATATCGTGGGAAACAGATGACATCGTGCGAAGATATGGTCATTTTAATTTGGTGACTCATTGGGACACTTTTTTGACTTTCATTCTGATCAACACAATCTCTATAATTATGGTACTCTGTGTGGCTTCCTTTTACTCTAATCACCTCTACCACTCTTCTAGACATATTATCTATCAATTTGAGGTATCACTCTTTAGAAATCTTCTTCTATTCTACTGCAACTCTGTTCTATAGCTGAAATAGCCCCTATGGTAGATTTTGATAGGCTGCAAGCAATTTCTTGAGTAATGTTAGCAGGTATTTAATAGAGTCAAGGTCCAGGGACTATTCTGACCATGATAGAATAGTAATATCATGGTCTTCAAACTATTTAGTATCTAACTTGGATGCATGCTCCCTATGACCCAAGTTCTCTTGATTACCATATTCTAATTGGGTAGGTTGTAAATGCAACCATGGTCACCAAATCTATTAATTCCATCATCTCCACCACTATCCCTAGTCAGATAGTCAGTAAGGCTCTTAAGGTAGCTAATCTTGAAGCTGTAGCAAAGAAGAAAGAACTCTCTGATTTCCAGCTTATACAAAGAAGAGATAAAATTCTACACCAAAGTACTAGTATTGGACTACTGGGAACTGAATTTCTGTTATATGGTTAAGATGAGATAAAAATGTATATGATAGGGTCAGATAGACTGAAAAATGTGTGAAATAAAGGTAGAAAAAACCACTAAGAGAAAGATAAGTCAAGCAAATACTCAAGTTTGGAGAAGGAAATTTGATGGTATGGGGCTATATAGGATGGAATTGAGTGAATTTCCCTTTGAAATGAAGGGAAGAATAAATGCACAGTAGTATATCTCAATTTTAGAGAAGTGTCTGCTCAGAATTATATAGAAATGATATATTAATGAACAGGACACTATCTTCTTATAAAATAGTGACCCTAATCACATCTTCAATTTGGCCACCAATGGCTTAAAGACCATTATATTACTATTCTATCATGGTCAGAATAGTCCCTGGACCTTGACTCTATTAAATACCTGCTAACATTACTCAAGAAATTGCTTGCAGCCTATCAAAATCTACCATAGGGGCTATTTCAGCTATAGAACAGAGTTGCAGTAGAATAGAAGAAGATTTCTAAAGAGTGATACCTCAAATTGATAGATAATATGTCTAGAAGAGTGGTAGAGGTGATTAGAGTAAAAGGAAGCCACACAGAGTACCATAATTATAGAGATTGTGTTGATCAGAATGAAAGTCAAAAAAGTGTCCCAATGAGTCACCAAATTAAAATGACCATATCTTCGCACGATGTCATCTGTTTCCCACGATATGTGGAGCAAATATATTGCCAAGAGGCAGGGCTGTCCAACATCTCCCTATAGCTTGGTCAGATTCCCACACCCTGACTCCTAATGAAGCAATTACATGAAAAGCTACAAACATTGGGACACTTTTTTGAGCCACTGTAAATATGGCCTTTTCATGCCCACAGAATTATGATTCCTTACACCGAGGTTCTACCTCTCAGTAGCTGTCCTATGGGTCGAGTATATACCTCGCGCCCAGGTCTTACTGCAGAGTTTCCCCCATACTCATTATCACCTTTTTATCCCTGTAGCTGGGCCTCACCCTTCAGCGGTTGAAGGTGAGTTTCAAATCAATGGTGTCTGAAGTATTGAATACTTAACAACAATATATAGGTGAAAAGCTGCGCCTCTTGAGCATTCCAAATCTCCAACAGAGACTGCGTCCAACAGTTATTTATCCATCATATGAACCTTGGGAGGGAATGTTGTTGGTAAAGGAATTTATTGAGGGAGAAGGAACATCGGCATTGGGATGGGTGTGTCATTAATGTTTGCGAGCATTGGCAGTCAATTCAATGCCCAAACTTGCACTCACTAATGACCTTTGGATCAGAAAAGTCCCACATAAACTTGCGATTCTCACCTTTCCCAAGCAACTTTTGATTTCATGCCTTTTCCCTCAATGCTATGTGTTCAAACTCTATCCAAAGGACGGTTACATGAATCTGGATCACTTACAGCAAGGGATGATGGGGAATGTCTTGCTGTATAATATGAACATGGATGCAGTTGCCTTGATGTTGGAGGGTCAATTATTACCCCAGCCAGTTGTATCATTGGCATCCATGATCGCCATGACATATGTGGGTATGAAGAAACTACCAAAGTCATGGCTCAAGTCCACATTTTGAGTGTGACGGCATATTGTCTATGAGGCCCTTGTGTGGTTGATGCACAACAACAAACTTTATAAAGATGTCGCAATTTTGGAGGAATGCCTTGGATGCCTTCCTGAAGATGATGTTCCGGTTGAGATATCAGCAATAATTCAACATGAAAGCAATGGAGACCTTGCGCTAAAGGAGAATGCAGGATATGTTCCATGCGAAGAAGTATATGGTGAGTTGCTTACTGATATTTGTTGCCATGCAGCATAAACAAACAATTTTAGATTTGTGCAACAGTGATAGTTTGGATCCTATCAATGTTGAAGGTGATGAATGTGTATCTGAATATGGAAATGATGGTAATTAAAGTGTTTCATCACTGAATATAATGATAAACTGACATATGGGTAAATAGTATTGGGTGCAGATGTGATTCCATTGCAGTATCTGGGCATCACAGATACTGAGTTCAACAATTTATCTTTGAATGAGGTGATGAAGTATGCTCTTACAAATATGGAAGACCAGTCAAAGGAGGGTGGATACACTGTTTGACACAGCTTACTACCTGTTTCAGACTTTGGTTCTGGATGGCGCAGCGAACCTGATCCAAAAATGAATCCATTGGCAGTGGCCTATCCAATTTTATTCCCATACGGTATTGGTGGGATAGAAGGAAATTGAGAAAAGAAGATTGGATTTGATGAACATGTACAATGGGCATTGCAATATTATGATCATCGATTCTGTATCCATCATTCATTCCCGTTCATTGCATTTAGTATCGCACAAAAACGAGAGGCATTGCAATCAGTGCGGATCCAGATGCAACAACAGGATTTTGAAAAAGATGCATGGGCAATCAGTTCAGTGACTATAGCTGATTTGAAACAAGTGGAGAAAGAGGAAGCCACTCATATTCCAGTATCTAATCCTTGAGTTTGTCTTCTGCACAAGCACATTTTCACAACAAGTGGATGTGTAAAGGGTTCAGACAAATTACGTGCGTCATACCAAGGCCAGATTTGGGGTATGACGTTGAAGCTTTGTGGGCCTTCTCTATGGATAACTATCAATCCGAATGATCTTCACAATCCCATTGCTCAGATCTTCATTGGAGAAGAGATTGATATGGACAAATTTTTGCAACTGCAGGTCCCAACAGTGATCGTAGAGCAAGAAATATTGCAAAGGACCCTTACAGAGCAGCAAAATATTTTTTATTCTTCATCCATGCAGTTCTTAGCACACTTTTCAGCATAGAAGTGACAAAGGATCATGTTTGCAGCTCAATGGGAATACTCAGAGTCATCAGTGCCTATTATGGCGTTGTGGAGGCACAAGGATGTGGAACTCTGCATGTTCATATGCTATTATGGCTTGCAGACACACCGAATTCTGACGAAATGCTCAAATTGATGAAAACAGAGGAGTTTCAAGATCGTATACAAGCATATATCAAACAGAATATTTGAGCACATGTTGATGGTCTTGATGAAGAAATAGTACGCACCACACCATGCGAAACCCAATTGGGATATTCTTGTCCACCTGATCCAGATTCCGTACATTGGGAAGCAGAATGCACTGATAAGGGACAAATTGTTCGGTTGCAACAAGTTCATACATGC
Organism: Suillus cothurnatus; assembly: GCA_016758765.1. Lineage (NCBI taxonomy): Eukaryota > Fungi > Basidiomycota > Agaricomycetes > Boletales > Suillaceae > Suillus > Suillus cothurnatus. The sequence goes on along the minus strand of JABBWL010000138.1, from coordinate 41,298 downwards.
TGTTACGGACTCGGATAGAGTACACCAACAAAGGCAATCTACAGCACCAATAAAGGTGGTTCTGGATCAGGACTGACTGAAGTGTAGCTTCGTCGGGCTATGGACTCCCGCAGGATCCGATCATCTAGACTCCCGCAGGATCCGATCGTCTAGACTCCCGCAGGATCTAGAGCTAGTTCGAGGTCAACAGGGCTAGCCTCCTTCCAAAGGAGCTAGAGTTCAAGTTATCAGAGAGAACCAAGTAGATTCAAGTTAGGGAAATACAAGCAGTAACTACGTACTTAAATAGGTAGGAGAGGCGAGCATGGACCAATGGTAATAGTACAGGAAAGGAAGGTTTGTGGGAGAACAAGTCAGGATGAGTCAGAGATAAGGGAAGCATGAGGAAACAGCAAGGTGAAAGGAAGTAAGTGAAGTGATATAGAAATGTAGTGAAATGGAAGAGAAGCGTACGTGAGAAAAGAGTAGGGTGACTGTAACATTACCCTCTTGTTATCGTCTAAAGTCTCCGACTTTAGTTATCCAAATTTAAATACAAGTCCGTGGAGTAAGAGTCGTCAGCGAGAGTTCTCTTCTCGATCGCTTCGTATTCCTCGTCAAGGTGATCCTCATATGTTTTCAACACGGAGAGGAAGAGCCACGACCCTGGTTTGGCTGAGATAACATGTCTCCCTTTAAGTTGAGGACAGAAGCATGTGAGATGCTTGGGAGCGTGATTGTGGCAAATACAACAGAAGTATCGGGGGCAATGGATCTGACGATGCCCATCGTCTCCGCAGTAGCAGCAAGTCATCCTGGAGTAATCAACTCCGTTACGGTCATAAAAGGTCTCCTCAGAAGGAGCACGAGAGTTGGTGGGAGAAGGTGCACGTGATGGTTCAGGGGGTGTGATGGATGGTTCAGAGTCTTCCTCTTTAATAAGAGGGGCAGGAGATGGTGTAAATGGTCGAGATAGACCTACTCCGAATGCAACGGAATTCCTTCTTTTTCCACGACTTCTATGGGGAGCTCCGGAAGAGCGGATGGCGAGCTGAGATGATGAAGGTGGGACTGGGGTGCTTTCATCTGAAGCCTCGGATGGGGAGCTGGGAACGTCTAGTGATGGGAAGCGCATAGGTTGCATAGGGGTTGGTCCAAAAGGATCACAAGATCCGTGTCTAGACTCGGTGATTTCGCGAATCATTGAAGGGGTGAGTGCTTGCTTGAACCCTCGTTCAAGGAGTCGATCAGCGAGGACAAGCTTGATCTTGGTCATATGATAGATAATAGAGCGTTTGGTAGCCTCCTCTTCAGGGGCATTAATAGTGTGGGCATAGCTGGAGGAGCGGTCCATGCTGCGGTAGGCGGTGATGAGGGAAAGGGCAATAGGGTCTTCAGAAAAGAAGTGGTCTAATGGAAGGGTGCATGGGAGGGAGAGCAAAGTTGATTCTACAAGAGCGCGTTTGTGGTGAAGTTCGAGTTGAGAGCGATGAGTTTCAAGAGAGGACTGGGAGGATTGTGAAGAAGGCATGTTTCGAGTTCTAGTTGGTGAGGAGTCGAGAGATTCGAAGACGTTTCTTATAGGTTTTCAGGATCTCTTGGGCGTTGTTCATTTCTTTTTCAGGTATCCATGAGTTATCGGAAGAGGAGTAACCCTTCCATGACACGAGGAAGCGGTGTTTCCCTTTTATGTTTCCCTTGTGAGCGAGAACGGCTTCGATTTTGTATTCTTCTTGACCATTGATGATGTCAGGGGGTTCGGGGTTATTCAGACCATGGATTTCTGTTTCTTGATAGGATGATAACTCAGAAGCATGGAAGACGGGATGCGATTTCCAAGAAGAGGGGAGTCGGATCTTGAATGTGATAGGGGAAAGGACAGCTTCGATTGTGAAAGGGCTGTATCGCTTAGGGGCGAGCTTCTTCGAAGGAAGAGTGGAGATGAGGTTCTTCGCTGAGAGCCATACTTTCTCACCAACTTTCCAGGGTTCAAACTTCTTTCCATAGGATCAAGCGGCCATGTGTTGCATTGCAAGATTATGACATGCGATGGCTTCCTCTCTAGTCTTCTGGAGATATCTGATTCGGTCTTCTGCGGCAGGGATAGCAGAGTTTGGGAGAATGTGTGGAATGCCTCGGGGTTCATATCCCATCATGAGGAAGAATGGGGAGGTGTTGCGGGAGTCATGCTTTCGGTGGTTGTGGACGAATTCTGCCATGGGAAGGTGCTTGACCCAATCGAGAGGTGCAGAGCGGCAATAAATGTGGAGGTAGGTTTCTAGTTCTTGGTTCAGATGTTCAGTCTGTCCGTCAGTCTGAGGATGGTATGCAGTGGAGAGGGCAACTTCATAGTCGAGGAGTCTTCCAAGTTCTTTGGCAAACTTAGAGGTGAACTGGGGGCCTCTGTCGGAGATGATCTTGTCGTAAAGACCAAATCTCAAGAAAACTTTCTTGAAAAATAACTGGGCTACGCCTTCGGACGTGATGGTTTTCTTGCAAGGTGAGAGAATTACCCCCTTCATAAGCCCATGGTCTACCACGACCATGACTGAGTCAAAACCTCCGGATTCAGGTAAATCGGTGATCAGATCTACGGAGATTTGCAAGAAGGGGCGTGTCGAGGAGGAGGGAATAGGGGTTAGTGGGGGAGTGGAGGGGTGTGTGTCAGATTTCATTTGCTGACAAAGGGTGCAACCCTCAACATATTTTCTGATAAATGTGCCCATTCTGGGCCACCAGTAGTCATGCTTGACTAGTTCTTCTGTCTTGAATCGCCCGGGGTGTCCGGCGGTAGGGTGATCATGGTGAAGGGTAAGGATGCGGTGTCGGAGATGAGCTGGAACATAAGCTCGGTCTTTATAAAATAAGGTTCCGTCATCAAGACGCCAATCAGAGAGGGCAGATTTCATAGGGGGTGCGCTTAGCCCATCAAGGGCTTGCTGTGCAGCGATGATTACGGGGTTGGAGAGAGGATCGGTAGATTTCAAAGCATTAGTGAGGTCAATATCAACAACCCGTGAAAAGAGGGTGTCAGGGAGGAGAGTAACATCCGCGTTATCAGCAGGGTCAGAGGAGTGGTCAGGATGGCGTGAGAGGGCATCAGGAGCAGCGAGCTTGGTTCCTGGGACATGGTGGAGTTCTAGATCGAATTCATTCAGCGTTAGTTGCCATCTAGCTTGGCGGTGGGTGAGGTTCTGTGCGGATTGGAAGTAAAGAAGGTTCTTGTGATCAGTGAATACGATAACAGGGTGAGGGTTCCCTTCAAGGTAATGTCTCCATGCTTTCAGGGCACGGATGATGGCAAGGAGTTCATGATCATAGATCTGGTAGTTCTGTTCAGCGGGGTTGAAGGATTGCGAAAGATATCCGCAAGGATGGTATGCTCCATTTTCATCAGTCTGGAGTAAGACTGCACCGGTCGCAACAAGCGATGCATCGGTGGCTAAGGCAAATTGTCGAGAGGGGTCAGGGTTTCAGAGTACGGGTTCTGAGAGGAAGCATTGCTTTAACTTTTCAAGGAATTGGTGCATGCTTGCGTCCATGCAAAGACAGTCTCTTTCTTTGTAAGATCAATCAGAGGGCATGCGAGGTCTGAGTAGTGGGAGATGAAGTGGCGGTAGAAGTTGCAGAATCCGAGGAATGATCGAACTTCTTTAACTGAGGAAGGGGTTTGCCATTGGCTGATACCGGACAGCTTGGCAGGGTCCATGGCTACTTGCCCAGGACGGATGATCATGCCGAGGTAGTAGACCTCTTGAGCATCGAAGGTACATTTTTCAGGTTTCAGGAAAAGGGTTTCTTTGCGGATGATTTCAAGGACACGGTGGGTTCGTTTCTGGTTTTCTTCAAGGGTTTTCAAGAATATAAGAATATCGTCCATGTAGACGATCATCCATCCTTCGGCGATTTCTTTCTGGAAGGTCTGGTTCATGTAAGCTTGGAATGTTGCTGGGGAGTTGCATAGGCCGAAGAACATAACTTTCGGTTCAAAGAGTCCGAAGGAGGTGGTAAATGCCGCTTTCCAGTGGTCATCGGGGTGAATCAGGATGTTGTTATATCCGGATCAGACATCCATCTTCATGAAGAATTTCGCATCGCTTAACTTAGCGATCAGGGGAGGAATCAAGGGAAGGGGATAGGCGTTCTTTATCGTCCATTCATTGATGTAGCGGTAGTCTTGGCAGGGTCGAAGGGAGCCATCTTTCTTTCCTACAAAGAAGAATCCACTAGCTTGTGGGGATTTCGATGGTTGAATAAAGTCTTTGGCGATATGCTCATCAAGAAACGCTTTTACGGCGTCAGTTTCTTTCGGGGAAAGGGGGTAAGTCTTTGCAGACTTCGGAATGAATCCTGGCTTCATCTCAATTCTATGATCTACTCCAGGGCGAGATGGTGGGAGTTTGTTTAAGCCGTCTTTGGCAAAAACATCAGCGAAGTTGTGAAGGTAGTCAGGGACTAATTCTTCAAAGGTCTTCTTCTTCTTTTCTTGGGCTTCTTTAAGGGCAAATTCTTGCGCTTTGTTACTGGTCTTCAGATATTCATCTTCTTTGGTCTTTCGTGCATAGATCCAGGAGTTCCTTAAGGGTCTAAGGGCAGCGGTTTGTCGGATCTTGGAGACAGAAGTACTGTCACGAGTAAGAGGTGAGTTGAAGGAAAGGTTTTCATGAAGGGTTACAGAAGTTCCATCTTGAGCGTTGTAAGGAACATCGCGTCTACCTATTGATATTGAGGTCCTACAGGCTCAAATCAACACGTCCAGCGCGCGCGCGCTTTAGCACGCTCGCACGCCTCGCGCCTATCTCCACATACCCGTCCGCCCCTTGTCCTTGCTGATTTACTGGTAAGTTATCTCAATTGCTACAAAAGCGTCCACTTTGGACCCGAGCGCGCGCCTTACATATAGTTACATACATACTAATTACTCGGGACCGCGCGCTATTCGGCTCGGTACTGCGCGCCTTCGCGCTTATAGATACAGTATATAGAGACCTTACTGGACTTTAGTTCACACACTTCGCACATTCCCCACTCCTTAGCCATAGTTAGATTCTAAAAGTACCCAATATACGATTGGATTATCGCGTATCCGCGCTCACGACGACTCGCGCATATAGACCATAACGCGCACCGCGCCTTTCGCGTTCCCCGCGCCTTAGAGCACCTTCCCTCGTTGCAAGAGAGTCCCTTGCCCATATTCCGAGGTTCTCCCTCTCAGTAGCTGTCCTATGGGTCGAGTATATACCTCGCGCCCGGGTCTTACTGCAGAGTTTCCCCACTATCGCTAACCGCCTTTTCATCCCTGTAGTCGAGCCTCACCCTTCAGCGTATTCGATCAAGACCTCATCGTCGTTGATAGGGTAAGTTACTGGATCTTCTACTTTTCTGGCGAACATAGAAGAGTTGTCCCAGACATCTTCCATAGTGTCATATTGCGGGGGTTCATTGTCAGGGTCAGGGATGAGAGCGGGCATAGGTTCTTCTTTTTTTTCTTTTCATCGTTCAAGGGTTCTCTTCCCGTCTCTGGGAAGTGGAGAGTGAAGGGGAGTGAATTGCTCTTGGTCTTCTTCTTCTTCAATCGAAACTTTCTTTCTGGATTTCGGTGATGGAGTGGGATTTGGTGTGGAGTTTTCTCTCCAAAGCTTTTTAAAGGCTTTTTCGAGTCGGAGGGATCTAGGGGTTGAGGGAAGTCGGAGGGTATCTTTAGCCCAATCGATATCAGGGTTCATGGCGGTCAGCCAAGGTTTTCCGAGGAGGATCATATCACGATCACTCATGTTCATGATGTTGAATTTTCCAAACATCAGTCTTCCATCAATCTTGATTGCAAGATGGCAGTAGTGCATGATGGGATTTTCGGAGATCTTTCCGTTGGCGGTTCGGATCGGGAAAGGGGTGGTGAAGTGATGGGTTTTGATGCCATGCTTTCGGACAAACATCCAGTGGATGAATGTGGCAGCTGTGCCACAATCGACAACAGCGGTGGTTTGCAATGATTTGTCAGGGTGTATGGAGGAAAAGATGGTCGCCGGGACCCTTAATTCTTTAGGTTTTCCTACATTCTGGACAATACATTGTCCTGCATGATTTAGGAATCATGCATGGACATGACTACTAGGTATCCCCCTAAAAGACAAAGTCTGATAGCTTAGCCTTCAGGCTAGTCAACCCATGCCTTGGCTTCAAGCCTTGGTCAAACAATTCCAGTTTCCCCATATTTATTTATATTTCTGTACTGTCTTGAAGAAATGTCATTTGTGAGATGGGAATCACATAATGACCTAGTTGATAGTAGGATTAAAAAGAAGGTTAAGGTATTGCCTTGCCTTTGGCTTATTCACTTTGGCTAGAGAAAACCATAGAGAAAAGTTCAAAGCCTTACAAAAACCTATCCAAAAGTTCTTGGTTTCTTTTATTCTCATTGTATTATTAGTTCTGTGTTGTTTTCTCTAGTGTTTCCTTTATTTCTTTTTTCTATTAGGATGCTTTGACCCACCAGATACTTCACAAAAATTGTACCTACAGGGTATGATGTCATAATGATGTCATAAGACTCCACAGATACTCCTGCAGGTATTTGTTGGTAGAAATGATATCATGATGAAGTCATGATGATGTCATCAGTTCTAGAATGTTCCAGGGAAAGTTCTGGAAAGTTCTGCTCCACACTGATGTCATAAATGATGTCATTACTCCACCCATGGAATAATCTGGAATATTCTGCTCCACAGTGATGTCATAAATGATGTCATTACTCCACCCATGGAATAATCTGGAATATTCTGCTCCACATTCTGATGTCATAGCTCCATCTTTTTACTTACATAATATTCCCACACAAAATGTATATAAGGAGAGCCCATTCTCCCCCAAAAATAAGAAACTTAGTATCTCTCAGAAGCACATATTTTCTCAGAAAGTAAATATAGCCCCTGAAGTTTCTCACTGTACAGATAGCTGCTTGCAAAGTTAGTCCCTTTGAAGTACTGTGCAGGAATCTCCAGAGATAATTGGCCAACCAGCTTTGGTCATTGTGTACATATATTGAGACCAGCATCTCACACGTTTGTAGTTATTTGACCAACCAGTCTTTGGTCCACGTATATTGCCTAGACGGTTTATCCTAGGCAAAGTTTCATCAGTTATTTGACCAACCAGTCTTTGGTCCACGTATATTGCCTAGACGGTTTATCCTAGGTAAAGTTTCATCAGTTATTTGACCAACCAGTCTTTGGTCCACGTATTCACATATTGAGACCCGCTTCTCACACGTTTCTATTTATTTGACCAACCAGTCTTTTGGTCCACGTATTCTGTCTAGTCGGATTATCCTAGACAAAGTTTATAGGTTTTATTAAAACACACAAAAGCTCCGGCTAAGTTAATCAATTGATTGGTTTAGCGAGCCTCCCAAGAACTCACACGTTATCTACCACGAAAACTAGAAAAGTCGTAGACCGTGTTAATCGAGGACTGGCAAGAAGTCTTATTCAAGTGTAATTGTGGTGTCATTACATTTTTACACGCTTTAATTTAAGACCCTCGATTATTAAGACATCACTGGAGCCCACCGCGAGGGAGGCTTCTTTTTGTTTTACAAACCTACTCGTATCAAGAGTAGTACCCAACGTATCCCAGAAATCATTTAGGTCTTGACCACGTCAAGCAATTATTTCGTCCACGACGATTACTCAAGTATCCAACCCATCATCTACTATGTCACCATCTACCCTACACAGTATGGGATTATCTATCCTTACTATGCCTATCCCTGGGAGCAAGGCAGCCCCCAAGAAGTTTAAAGGAGACTTTACAGAAGTCAAAAAGTTTATCAAGCATTATGAAAAGTTATGTGACTATCACCAAGTCACCGCTGACAAGGACAGATGTGAAAATATTACACAGTATACTTCACGTCATGTCACTGAGTTCATTGAAGGTTTGGACTCATATGAAAAATTGGAATGGAATGCCCTGAAGGCAGACATTCTAAAATATTATGACGCAGATTTGGACACAAAGCATTATAAAAGAAAGGATTTACTCTCCTATGTTAAGGCTATGAGAGGACAGCGTATTCCTACTCTAGCAGCATGGAAGAAATATGTTCGAGGATTTATTAGGATTGCAGGTTGGCTTCAAACTGCCAAAAAGATTACAAAAGATGAGTATGCAGGCTATTTTTGGAAAGGAATTTATAAGACTTTGCGTGCTAAGATTGAGAGTCGTCTAATGGCGAAGGATCCTGACAAGGATTTGTCCAAGGCATTTGCAGTGGACAAGGTTATCTCAGCTGCAGAAAAGTTACTTCACAGGGACTGTTTCGATTCAGATTTACTTATCTCCGAGGAAGAGACTGATCTCTCATCTTCGGACACTGAGGACTCTGACTCAACTGATTCAGCCATGGCTTCTAGTGAGGAGTCATCTGATTCAGATGATGAGCCAGAGATTAAGCCTCGAAAATCTACCAAGAAAGGTTTGAAAAAACGATCTGTTGGTAAGGAAACTCCTAGGCATAAAGACAAGCATTCTGGTATAGCAACACCTATTGATTCTTCTAGAAAAGCCAAGGGTAGCAAGGAAGCTACAAGCATGGAACCACGTGATGAGATTGAGGATCTGACCAAGCAGCTCAATGCTATGTCACTTGAGGATCCCCAATATCCACTTTTGTATTATCGTGTTACAAAGTTGGACCCAAGAGTTATGCAGATTATTTCCCCACCACCTCCTAGAGCTGGTGCAGGAGTATCTCCTGACTCTATGGCTCCCAGATTGAATGTTAATCCCAGTAATGGTGCTGGAAGAGGATTTACCCAGAGGCGAACCTCAGCACAACCTGGTTCTAGATTTTATCAAGCACCAGGAACATTATATCAGAATAGGATTTGTTACGGATGTGGAGAGAAAGGTCATACTCTCCCCTTTTGTCCTCACCTTGCTAAGCTAGAAGCTGAAGGAAGGATCAAGAGAAATGAGCGTAATCAAGTTCAACACCCTAATGGGATTGCAGTCAGACGTATGCCGGAGGAAACTATCATTGAAGCATTAAAAAGGGAAGAGCAACCTCCTGTATCACATTTTGTGGCCATCAGACCTGATAAGGAAAATCAGGAAAATTTGACCAGCAATGTGGTAGGAAGTAAGAAAACTAGAATTGAAGACATTTCTAGTGATGAGGAAGATGAAGAAAGTGATAGCGACAATGAAGTGTTTATGATCCCTGCATATGGCGAAGAAAGTGATGAAGAAGACTACTATGTGTATCCAGCAGAGAGGACTATAAAGACTGGTGTCAAGGCTAGACGAGAACGCTTTGATGGAGTCTATCCTCCTGTTAGGAAGAATTATCGTGAACAGGAAACTGGATCAAAGGGAAAGGAAAATGAGATAGGGAATAAACCTATGACTGCCCCACGATCCAAACCAACTCCTGTATCAAAGAAAGAATCTGAGTTTAAGGAAAAGCCTAAACCACTAGCTAAGAGTGGCAAAGGTAACGAGGATAGGAATAAACCTCAAATTGTCCCAGGCTATGATGAAAATGATGATGATATCATTATGGAAGACATCTCTTCTCCTAAGCAAACTATTGTTAAGGAAGAAAAGCAGAAAGCAGAGCCTGGTGATAAAGAAAATACAAAAGTCAACCAAAAGTTGTACGACATCGTATTTCAGATTTGGCAGTACGTGCCAAACCAGAGAAAGTTTTGGAGTCAGTCCTTAGGACTCCAGTCTCTTTGGAAGTTGGTGAAATTCTTGGAACATCCCATGAATTGTCAGGAATTTTAGCCAATGTTATTAAGCCCAAGCCAGTTGTTATGGAAAAAGCCCAAGCTCACTCGATTTGGAGCAAGACCCGTGGCTTATTGATTAGGATGACAATGTATTGTGATGGTGAACCAATCAATGCCATAATTGACACTGGAAGTCAGCTCAACATAGTGAGCAGACAAGTTTGGAAAGCACAAATTAATCGCCCCATTGATGTAGGAAGAAGCATCTCTATGAATGATGCCAATGGAGGTGAAGGAAAGCTACGAGGATTAGTTGAGAATGTTCCACTCACTTGTGGAGCAGTCCAAACCAAAGCTAATCTTTATGTTGGTGACCATCTACCATTCAATTTACTATTAGGACGACCTTGGCAACGTGGAAATTTTGTTAGTATTGATGAACGTCAAGATGGTACATGGCTTGTATTCAAAAATCCACATAATCTTCAGGTTACACATGAATTGTTATGTACCCCTGATGGTATTAGTCCTGATTGGGTCTTTGAACCATCCACTTGGTTTGGTTCTAGATTCCCTAGCAGTTATTTAATTTTTGGTGAAGAAATGGCTATTGATAATGACTCTGAAATGCAAGATTCAGACTTAACATCACTTAGTGTGGCTGAATTTATGGGAAATTCCGACTCAGAACGAAATTTACCATTTTTGGCCAATTTCTTTGGATTATGTAACACAAATACTTCAAACAACGAGAATATTCTAGAAAGCTATGATATCATGGGTGATATCATAGATCTAGGCCAAGAATTTGAATTTATACCCTCTCCATATGGTATAAATACACCCAGGAACCGGGGCATGAAAGATAACCCCCCAAATTCTCCCTCAGAAATATTGCAGCCGCTTGCCGCACCCAATTTGGAAATTCTGTTGTTTGGCGCGTCAAACATGGCCGACTCCCTTACTGCCGTTTTAGGCTCAGCCGGAAGTTACCGGCTGAGTTTGAATTTGCCGCACAACGAATTATTGACTCTGCAACTGCGCCCTAGCGCTACCTCTCCCTCATCCAACTCAATCCTGCCGACCCCCTGCTTCTCTCCCATCCAGCCGGCAACTGCCGAAGCTGGATGGGTAGAGCCTGTCTCTACTGGCAACCCCCTCAAGCTTTCCTATCCGGATGACGCTGGACTGGAAGGAAGCGCTGGTAGTGTGGGAGAAGGAGTGAGTACACTGGGAGAAGGTATGTTGTATGACCCCTCCCTCTTTCAATATCAACTAACCGAAGTTTTGCGCCACGTGCTAGAGCACAACGCGTCTCTGCACCATGTGCTAGACCCCAGCACTATAGTATCACCTACCCCCAGTCAACTGCCAGTGGCGCACGAGGTACTGTACACCCCCGCCACTCCTGCGTCTACACCTGCTTTGGGAGCTGACCGGCTCCTTTCTAACATTACAGGGACTCTTGATGGCGCTGGTAGTGACTTGGAGCAGACTGCTCAGGTCCTAACTGCCATCAATGTCTTAAAAGAGTCACCTGGGCGCTATCTAACTCCCAACAACGAATGTTTTGCGCCGGCTAGCTCAGTTTCTACCCCCAACAATGTCTTTGCGCCGGCTAGCTCAGTTTCTACCCCCAACAATGTCTTTGCGCCGGCTAGCTCAGTTTCTACCCCCAACAATGTCTTTGCGCCGGCTAGCTCAGTTTCTACCCCCAACAATGTCTTTGCGCCGGCTAGCTCAGTTTCTACCCCCAACAATGTCTTTGCGCCGGCTAGCTCAGTTTCTACCCCCAACAATGTCTTTGCGCCGGCTAGCTCAGTTTCTACCCCCAACAATGTTTTTGCGCCGGCTAGCACAGTTTCTATCCCCAACGAAAGTATCTCAGCGCTTGCTGCCCCAATTTTTGACCCTAGCCTTATTGTTCCAGTGCCGTCTACTAAAAACTCAAGTCCAGGTGCTACTATATTTGCGTCAGCTAGTTCTAGTCCTAGTGTTAGTGTCTCAGCGCCGGCTAGTCCCAGCAATGAAACGTCTGCACCGGCTGCCCAGGACCTAACTGCCATCAATGTCTTATCCCCATCCCCCATTATATATTCAACACCTTCGACTTTCGATAGCGGCGCTCGGTCTTTACCTTATCAAAACCCTTTTATGCTTACACCTATATCTACTCCTTCACCCAGCGCTGATGGATGGCGCTCAGTCTCGCCGTCATCAACTTCACTATTAGACTCTTACCTTCCCCAACCCTACAACAAGTCGTTCGTTCGTTCGACAGCCGATCCGCCCAGCGACAAGCTATGGATCAACGCACATCGAGTTATTCACGTTACTACTATCTCGCACGGACCATATCATTTACCCTCAGTCGAACGCGTCCGATTTCTCGAGTCACCTACTATAGCAGTTCCTCGCCGAAATAGTCCTGACCCTACACACCAAAATAGCGATAGTCCACCACCACCCTATGTACCTAGCTGTGCTAATAAGAACAATGTTAGTGCAACTACAGTCCTTCCAGTACCCGACAATCATCAGTATCTTTTGGACTATTTCGCGACGGACTTGCCCACCATTCGCGACGAACATTCGTTATCGATCGACGACGTGGTTAAGGAGTATATGAGCTATTGTGAATGTCAAGATAATCTTTGCGCTACTGATTGGGACCCCGATTTTTTCGCAGTGAATCGATTCGTTGAAGAAGTTACTGAGCCATTCCCTTCCCCTGGACCTAGGTCCGAGTGAGATTGGGATGATCGTGCCCAGGACCTTCTCGATCATCGAGCTCACAGTCGAGCACTCATTGCTAAAGTCGAGAATAATCTTTCGTCTCGCATGCTTACTGAAGGACTTCGGCATCCGGATGTTCTCGCGTGCGATCTCAATCAGCGCATTGGTACCTATGTTCCACCGAGCTTCTATAAAGCTGATCATCCCCCGATTAATCCATTCTTCACTATCGACGAAACTGATTATTTGAATTGTCTTGCTGCAGTAGCCGAGTTTCATGGAGAGCATGGACTTGCATCTTCAATCGAAGCTGCCCTACTGATGCCCTATCCCGATTCGGACATTGTGCACTCCCTAGTCGAAGAACATGTGCTCGATGAGCAAGACGAGAGAAAAGTGATTAAATTCGCTCGTGCACGAGACCGTGCACTCGAAATTCGACGAGTCCATTTTTTCCTAGTTGCATGTCGTCCTTTTCATTCCTCGAGCATTGCTAATGCGCCACAGCTTCGTGTGTGTGCGTGTTTCGATGACGATGATATTTCCGAGGACTCCGATAGCGACGACGACGAAAAGGGACCAGTTGGGTCCCACATATTCTTTCTGCCTTAGTGTCGAGGTGAATCCTCCACATGTCTATGATGATAATGCACTGACGTCATCACTTAGACACCGAAGGCATGATTGTCTCAAGTTTGATTTTATTTCTGTGTATTTATATTTCCGATATGTTTTTGCTTGTTTCTCGAATTTCTTATCATTCTTAACCCACAAAAAATTCGTTCTATGTTTCACCCAGTGTATTTTTAGTCTCGAGTCTCGATTCTCGTGTTTTTGGTTATTTTTTGTTTCTCTTCAGTGTTATGCCTCCGTGTATTTTTATGATATGTCTGTTTTTATTTTTGCCGCTTGTTTTATTTGTTTCGAGTTTGATTATGTTTGTGTTATTGGTCTCTACCAATATGTATTTTTATCTCAAAAGCTCTGGGTTCATACAACTCGAGCACCCCTTTTCCTTGTCCTACCAAAGTCAAGTATGGTAGCATGTGATAGCATAGTTCGAAATGCTACATATGGTTATCCTTATTTTGAGTCTGAGTCCCTAGGTGAATCAAGTGATAGTCTAATTTGTCTAGCAATGCTCAGTGATGATATGACTGAGAATTCTACCCATGAACCTATACTTGTTTATCCTGAAGACTGGGAGAGTGATGATCAAACAATTGAAGAATATTGTTTGAAGTATGTCACTATGGAAGAACGTCAAGCATGCTTCCACGAACTGTTTGACGATATCTCAGTTGATTCTGACTGGGAAAGTCCAAGTACAGAACTAGAAATTGATGATGATTTCTTGGACTTTGATGAAGATGATGTGTATCTAAGCTATGGAGGATCTACCCTCTCAGATCCTTCCTACAACCCGATTCTTACTATGTATAAACGAGTTGACAAGAAGGTCAAGCCCGTTTCTGGTACTTTTCCTCAAGATGCTCGTGTCTTGAGACGTTTTCCCCATGATCCCTTGGAAACTATGATTCCCTTGACACCACATCCCCCTGAGTTCATTCCTGATGGTAGACTCACCATTGAGCGTATGGATAGTCTTAATATCAACTCTACTGCATTCCTTTGGCCTGAGGAGGCCAAATTGTTCCAACATATAATGCACCTGAATCAAGATGCTCTAGCATTTGAGGAGACTGATAGAGGAACCCTCAAGGAATCATATTTTTCTCCATATATCATCCCAACCATCCCACATGTTCCATGGGAATACAAAAATATTCCAATTCCACCAGGTATTAGGGAAAAGGTTATTGATTTATTACGAACAAAGATTAATGCAGGAGTTTATGAGCCAAGTCAATCAGCATATCGTTCACGCTGGTTCTGTGTATTAAAAAAGAATGGCAAACTCCGACTTGTTCATGACCTTCAACCGCTTAACAAAATTTCTATTCGAGATGCAGGCCTTATTCCTATTGTAGATGATTTTGTAGAGTCATTTGCAGGCCGGCAATGTTATACTGTATTCGATTTGTTCTGGGGATTTGATGCACGTAAAATGCACCCAGACAGTAGGGATTTGACAGCATTCCTTACCCCACTAGGGATGCTTCGTTTAACTGCGTTACCTATGGGATATACCAATGCCCCTGCAGAATTTCAGAAGTGCACCAGCTTTGTTTTGCAAGATGAAATTCCCCATGTGGCAAATGTTTTTATTGATGACTTACCGGTCAAAGGACCTAAGTCTACCTACCCTGATGAAGAAGGTGATCCAGAAGTGTTAGAAGAAAACCCTGGAATCAGAAGATTTATTTGGGAACATGCTGTTGATGTGCATAGGATAATGCACCGTATAAAAGATGTTGGAGCAACTTTCTCTGCTACAAAAATACAGTTATGTTTACCTGATGTCCTAATAGTTGGACAAAGATGTACACCAGAAGGAAGATTACCTGACACAGAAAAGGTGTCAAAAATCCTCAATTGGCCTATTCCTACCACAGTAAAAGAAGCACGAGGCTTCATGGGCCTTTGTGGAACAGTTCGTATTTGGATTTTAGGTTTTTCAGAGCTAGCAAAACCTATTACCAAACTTTGGAAGAAAGATGAACCATTTATTTGGGGAGAAGAACAAGATGAAGCATTTGAAAGATTGAAAGAGAGAGTATGTTCTGCCCCAGCAATGCGAAGTATAGACTATACTTCAGCCAACCCTGTTATTTTATCAGTGGATTCTAGTTTTGTGGCTGTGGGAATAATATTGTCACAGATAGATGATGAGGGAAAAAGAAGACCAGCCCGTTATGGTTCATTACCAATGGGAGACACAGAATCAAGGTATTCCCAACCAAAACTAGAACTCTATGGACTCTACCGAGCACTTAGACATTTCAGACTTCACATTATTGGTGTGCAGGCCCTTATTGTGGAAGTTGATGCAAAATACATCAAGGGAATGCTTAATGAACCTGATTTGCAACCGAATGCAACCATAAATCGTTGGATTCAAGGAATACTCCTATTCGACTTCACTTTAGTTCATGTTCCTGCTATACATTTTAAAGGTCCTGATGCACTCTCCAGGAGACCTTTAGCAGATGATGAAGAAATAGAACCTGATGAAGATTCCTGGCTTGATGATATAGCTCTATTCACAGGAATATCTCAGGAACATTACAGACCACATTCACTATCCCATTACAACCCCACATATTCCTATGAACCAACTAGCCTACCATCAGTCCTAGGCTCAACAACTAGTCAAGAAAAGAACTTGAGGGATATTTTTAAATTCCTCAGTACCTTTGAAGCCCCTTACTTTGAACGGACAGCCCAGCGTAGAAAATTTGTTAACCGGGCCACACAGTATTTTGTCCGAGGGGACCAGATGTTTAAAAGAATAGTTGGATGACCCCCTCTACTTGTAGTATTTGATGCTAACAAGAGAGTAGCAATTCTTCACAATGCTCATGAGGAATTAGGACACAAGGGTGTACAAGCAACATTTGAGACCATCCATTATCGTTTCTATTGGCCTCACTTGTACACTGATGTTAAGCACCACGTGCAATCTTGTCATGAATGCCAAGTTAGAAGTGTCAAGAAAATGCATATTCCAATTACTGTTTCCACCCCTGCAACTATTTTTGTAAAGGTTTATGTGGATATTATGAAGATGCCTTCAGCTGCAGGCCACAAAAATCTTGTACTTGCAAGGGATGATTTATCTCGTTATGTTGAAGGAAGAGCACTATGATCCCCATCTGCCAAAGCCATGGCAAAGTTTTTCTGGGAAGATTTGTACTGCAGATATGGAGCCATTGGTCAAGTTGTGACTGACAATGGACCTGAAGTTAAAGGAGCATTTGATCAACTCCTTATGCGTGTTGATATTCCCCATGTTATGATTTCACCATACAATTCCCAAGCTAATGGAGTTGTTGAACGTGGGCATTTCAACATCAGAGAAGCTATAGTAAAAAGTTGTGGAAAGAATATTACGAAATGGCCTGAAAAAGTTAGGCAGGCCTTGTTTGCAGAAAATATAACCACCAGTCGTGTAACTGGATGGTCCCCCTTCTATTTATTACATGGAGTTCATCCCGTTCTACCATTTGACTTGACAGAAGCTACATTCATGGTAGAAGGATTTCATGCAAATATGGATCCAGCAGATTTCCTATCCCTACGTATCCGCCAGATTGAAAGGCGGCAGGAAGACCTAGACCATGCTGCAAAGACCTTAAAGAAGGCTAGGTTCAAATCAAAGGCTCAGTTTGAACACAAGTTTCGTTTACGAATGCATCGCACAAGTTTCCATAAGGGAGACTTAGTTCTTGTACGAAATACTAGGATTGAGAAAGAACTCAATCGCAAAACAAAACCCAGATATTTAGGCCCTTTTGTCATAGAAAGACAAACCAAGGGAGGATCTTATGTCCTAAGGGAAATGAATGGTGTCTTATCTAAACGTGGTGTAGCTGCATTTAGACTCGTACCATATATCTCTAGGGATTTATCATTATTACCATCATTAGCAGATCCCCTTGAAGAGGAAGATGAAAAACTATCATTATCAAGTGCCCATGTATCAAGCGAAGAAGAGTTAGTCACAGGAAGTGATTAATTTAACCCATCCCTCCCACCCATAAACTTTGGACATGCACATGTGCCTTATCAGAAGATAAGAGGATATGATCATGGAAAGTAACAAACAAATAAAAGTGGCACTTGATAACAACCCTTCCTAAACCACTCCAGGTGCCTGGATGAAAAGAATATAAAACTGATACCAGGAATGTGATCATCGTGAACACAACTGAGGACAGTTGTGATTTGACTGCCCCGCGGATGTCCTGCATGATTTAGGAATCATGCATGGACATGACTACTAGGTATCCCCCTAAAAGACAAAGTCTGATAGCTTAGCCTTCAGGCTAGTCAACCCATGCCTTGGCTTCAAGCCTTGGTCAAACAATTCCAGTTTCCCCATATTTATTTATATTTCTGTACTGTCTTGAAGAAATGTCATTTGTGAGATGGGAATCACATAATGACCTAGTTGATAGTAGGATTAAAAAGAAGGTTAAGGTATTGCCTTGCCTTTGGCTTATTCACTTTGGCTAGAGAAAACCATAGAGAAAAGTTCAAAGCCTTACAAAAACCTATCCAAAAGTTCTTGGTTTCTTTTATTCTCATTGTATTATTAGTTCTGTGTTGTTTTCTCTAGTGTTTCCTTTATTTCTTTTTTCTATTAGGATGCTTTGACCCACCAGATACTTCACAAAAATTGTACCTACAGGGTATGATGTCATAATGATGTCATAAGACTCCACAGATACTCCTGCAGGTATTTGTTGGTAGAAATGATATCATGATGAAGTCATGATGATGTCATCAGTTCTAGAATGTTCCAGGGAAAGTTCTGGAAAGTTCTGCTCCACACTGATGTCATAAATGATGTCATTACTCCACCCATGGAATAATCTGGAATATTCTGCTCCACAGTGATGTCATAAATGATGTCATTACTCCACCCATGGAATAATCTGGAATATTCTGCTCCACATTCTGATGTCATAGCTCCATCTTTTTACTTACATAATATTCCCACACAAAATGTATATAAGGAGAGCCCATTCTCCCCCAAAAATAAGAAACTTAGTATCTCTCAGAAGCACATATTTTCTCAGAAAGTAAATATAGCCCCTGAAGTTTCTCACTGTACAGATAGCTGCTTGCAAAGTTAGTCCCTTTGAAGTACTGTGCAGGAATCTCCAGAGATAATTGGCCAACCAGCTTTGGTCATTGTGTACATATATTGAGACCAGCATCTCACACGTTTGTAGTTATTTGACCAACCAGTCTTTGGTCCACATATATTGCCTAGACGGTTTATCCTAGGCAAAGTTTCATCAGTTATTTGACCAACCAGTCTTTGGTCCACGTATATTGCCTAGACGGTTTATCCTAGGTAAAGTTTCATCAGTTATTTGACCAACCAGTCTTTGGTCCACGTATTCACATATTGAGACCCGCTTCTCACACGTTTCTATTTATTTGACCAACCAGTCTTTTGGTCCACGTATTCTGTCTAGTCGGATTATCCTAGACAAAGTTTATAGGTTTTATTAAAACACACAAAAGCTCCGGCTAAGTTAATCAATTGATTGGTTTAGCGAGCCTCCCAAGAACTCACACGTTATCTACCACGAAAACTAGAAAAGTCGTAGACCGTGTTAATCGAGGACTGGCAAGAAGTCTTATTCAAGTGTAATTGTGGTGTCATTACATTTTTACACGCTTTAATTTAAGACCCTCGATTATTAAGACAACGTACGTCTAGTGAGGAGGTGGCTAACATTGCGGTAGGCCTCCTATTCAAAAATCTGTTCTTCTGGCATCGAGTTCTTCATCGTCAGAGAGTTCTTCATCATCAGAGAGTTCTTCGATCTTGGTGGTATCTTCATCATCAGGTGCTGTACGCCTTACCATTTGCTTTCCTTTCTTCTTTTTATCGGCATCTTCGGTCTTCAGGTGCTTATCAGGGTCGTTAGCCCTATGTCCTTTCTCACCGCATTTGAAGCAGCGGCCTTCTTTCATATAGGCTTTCTTGTCAGCCTCAGATAGACGATCTATGTCCATGGCATCAGGGTCATTCCTGCATGGAGTGAAACGAGGTTTCGGGCCTCGGTTGTTGGATCGGTTTCGGGAATCAGAAGCAGTGGTTCTGTGGGAGAGGAGAAGCTAGTAGGCGTTCTCGATGGCGATCACTTTCTTGTACATGGCTTCCATTTCGATGGGAATGTCTCCAGAGTTACAGAGCTTTGAAAGGAGTGTGGGTTTTAATCCGCGGATGAAGTAGTCTTTCTGGGTGTTGAAGCTGTAAATCTCAGCTTGGTTACAGAGCTGCTTGAAGGTGGAGATATACTCACTCAAGTCGTTGCCTTGTTTAAGGGCATGTAACTTGTGGAGCGCAGTACCGGCGGAATCAATGGGATTGAAAGCTTCTTCGAAGTGGTCTAGGAATTGTTCCCAAGTTCCATAGCCATTGGGTCGGTTCATGGCAGGGTTTGTTAGGTGTGCGTATGCGATGGTGTCTTCCATCCATGCTGCAGCGGTGCCTTCTTTCATAAATGAAAGGGCGAATGCGATCTTTCATGTATCGGTGTCATAGATCTCGGAATTTACATTGAGGTAGAGAGTGATGAGTCATACAAACTTCGTGGTCTCATCTCTGTTACCACTGAAGTCAGGTGGGGTACAGATCTTTCATTCAATAAGTTTCGGCATGTCGTCATCATCGTCAGAGTCATCTGAGTCGGATGGTTCTGGTTCTGGTTCTGGCGGTGGGAATCTGGGATAGGGTGCTTCTACAATAGAAGGTTCTGATTCTGGTTCTGAGCCTGGGTCAGAGTCAGGCGAGGATGCGTCTGAGATTTCTTCGTCTCTGTCTTCTACAACTGCTGGTGCAGGTACCTCAGAAGAAGTACTGACGCTGTGAGAGAAGGATGGGCCTGGAACAGCAAGTGCAGGGAGGACAGGGGTTCGAGGGGTTTCAAAGGTCCCTCTAGAAGATGATCTTCTGGGAGAAGTTGGTGGATAGGGGGCGTAGAGTCTAGCATGCTCTGCTTGAGCTGCTATAGCTTTCGGTCCAGGGACTCTTTCAAGTCCTTTCGTGGAGAATGGATTTCTGGGAGCCACACTGGCAATCAATTAGTTTCTGGGTTTTAAGAGGTAATCCCTACAGGTGGAGGGGTTCAGAGGTAACTTGAATCTTTTGTTATGGACTCGGATAGAGTACGCCAACAAAGGCAATCTACAGCACCAATAAAGGTGGTTCTGGATCAGGACTGACTGAAGTGTAGCTTCGTCGGGCTATGGACTCCCGCAGGATCCGATTGTCTAGACTCCCGCAGGATCTAGAGCTAGTTCGAGGTCAACAAGGCTAGCCTCCTTCCAAAGGAGCTAGAGTTCAAGTTATCAGAGAGAACCAAGTAGATTCAAGTTAGGGAAATACAAGCAGTAACTACGTACTTAAATAGGTAGGAGAGGTGAGCATGGACCAATGGTAATAGTACAGGAAAGGAAGGTTTGTGGGAGAACGAGTCAGGATGAGTCAGAGATAAGGGAAGCATGAGGAAACAGCAAGGTGAAAGGAAGTAAGTGAAGTGATATAGAAACGTAGTGAAATGGAAGAGAAGTGTACGTGAGAAAAGAGTAGGGTGACTGTAACACATGTACAAAATCAACCTGTCTCCATTTCAACAAACACGGAAGGCTTGTTTGCAAATGACATGCACCATGGGAGCTATCAGGTACTGAATACATCGATGAGAATGGGAACTGGAAACCAAAACGCACACATCCCTATATCAATAATTACTGCCCTGCAATCACGATTTTGCTGTGCTGCAATAATGATATCAAACTGCTAACAAATGGAGTCGACACGAAACACGCATCATGGTATTCGACAGATTATCAAACCAAAAAACAGAACAAAAATAATAATGTTTCAGCACTGATGGCACAGTCCCTCATGTATCATGAACAGCATTCTGATCATCTGGAGAGTGTGTTGGATCGTAATTGACTACTGTTATTTCACTGTCAACATGCTATCAATCGTGAAATGGAGTTATTGGGACAACAAGTAATGGCATATTTGATGGGATGGGGAGACCATATCTGTTCCCATCATTATGTGCCGCTTTACTGGTCGGGTGTGAAGAGAAGTCTGTTGGAAATTTTTCCTATCCTATGGTCCAAGCGGTCCTGGTATGTATATATGAAGTTGTTTTGAAAAAGGACTGACAAAGAATCACAATAGTACAGTAAGCAACAAAACTGTTGCAATGTTTGTATTAATTTTATTATTCTGGCTATATCATTGCAGGGATTTCTGCTATAAAAATGTGGATAAGAGCAATATTGTAGCCCTACATCCAGGCTACAATAGTCATACTATAATGAAGGTGTGAAACAACTTCCATAAAAAGATATGAGCAATTTATGACAGTGTATGCATTGCAACGGTTTTGTTGCTGATATTTTTAAATAGAAAAATCCTATCAGTAGACATCAGTTGTGATATTTATTATGTCTTATCATGTTATGTGACATGTAAAAGGGTCAACATAACATAAACAAAGCCAAATGTTGAACTTTTTCAACATTCATCATCATAAAAATCCTCTCTGCTGACAAAACCAACCAAATCCTTTTTCACCTTGATTTTAATCAATATACAAGGGAGGTCTCACATGATACTAGTGTATACTATAGTAACACTAGCAGAGTTCACTTTAAACTTCATTTTGACCTTCAAAAGTCCTCTGGTAGTTGTCCTTCTACTGTTTCCTCCTGTAGTGTTTAATATACTATTTGGCTAATCAGTACAGGCAAGACTGAAAATATCACTGAAGTCACAAAAGCACTTCTGGACATCAAGAACAAGTCTATGTCCTCTCAGACAACACACAACTACTCAAGGAAATCTGGTATGAAGGCTGTAGTCAAGCAAAAATGCTCTCCTCTCTCCTACTAGCATATTACTTAGGCCCTCTCCTGCCCTTTTCCAAGCCCACTTCCTTCCATCTGATACCAAATGATTAATTTTGGTTCTATCTGACCATATGACACTTTTCCAGTCATACACCATCCATTGGTACTAACTCATAGCAAAGTCTGGTGTTGCTCTCCTATGACACTTGGAGAGAGGAGAGCATTTTTGCTTGACTACAGCCTTCATACCAGATTTCCTTGAGTAGTTGTGTGTTGTCTGAGAGGACATAGACTTGTTCTTGATGTCCAGAAGTGCTTTTGTGACTTCAGTGATATTTTCAGTCTTGCCTGTACTGATTAGCCAAATAGTATATTAAACACTACAGGAGGAAACAGTAGAAGGACAACTACCAGAGGACTTTTGAAGGTCAAAATGAAGTTTAAAGTGAACTCTGCTAGTGTTACTATAGTATACACTAGTATCATGTGAGACCTCCCTTGTATATTGATTAAAATCAAGGTGAAAAAGGATTTGGTTGGTTTTGTCAGCAGAGAGGATTTTTATGATGATGAATGTTGAAAAAGTTCAACATTTGGCTTTGTTTATGTTATGTTGACCCTTTTACATGTCACATAACATGATAAGACATAATAAATATCACAACTGATGTCTACTGATAGGATTTTTCTATTTAAAAATATCAGCAACAAAACCGTTGCAATGCATACACTGTCATAAATTGCTCATATCTTTTTATGGAAGTTGTTTCACACCTTCATTATAGTATGACTATTGTAGCCTGGATGTAGGGCTACAATATTGCTCTTATCCACATTTTTATAGCAGAAATCCCTGCAATGATATAGCCAGAATAATAAAATTAATACAAACATTGCAACAGTTTTGTTGCTTACTGTATCACCATTGCGACTGATAACCTGGCAGAACATGATTTCAGAGATGGTACAAGTGGTTCAGATGTTGATTTGGAAGAGTTCCAAAAAGACCATAAGAGTGAGATGGAAGAAGACAAGTCTTCATTTGACAATGATGAAGAAGGGCTTGAGGTAAGTCGATGATTCATGCTTTGTACTGATTGTCTAAAAAAAATAACAATAGGACACTGTTACATTGGAAGTGCAGACAGGCGGTCATTTATTCATTCAATCGCAGCTTGAAGACTATATACTGCGGGGAGATGAGCTCGAATTGTGTTCAAATTTTCAATTTGTGATTGACACATATGAAGAGATAATCCCATCAGAGGACAAAGATGGAGAATGCAAGGCCAGAACATCTTCGTGTGGCCGTCCACGAAATAAACACAGCAACTACAAAGAGGGGCACAGCAAGTATCAAACACATTGTCGAGTCATTCATTGCAAGGGCCACAGCACATTACCCAACATAGTTGGTCCATTCTTTCCACGTCCTAATGATTCAACATGCAGAGATCTATACTGTGCTTCAATGTTGACTCTTCTTCATCCCTGGCATGAATTGAAGGATATAAAGGCAGGATTCAACGACTTTGAAACAGCATTTGCATCATTTTTGAAGTCAGCATCTCAATCTGATAGAGACTTCTTGGCTGGAGTGCAGTATTACTATGACTGCAAGGCTGCTGCAGTGGCCCACTGGCAAAATGATGATGAAGGACCACATTTGGAAGCAAAGAACAGTCATGATGCAGACATGGAAGTCACAAATTCCCTTGACTCGGATGACAAAGATGATGACATGGAGGTCAAGTTGACGGAAGCAGATTTGCAGGCATACGAAGAATTACAGAAGAATCACCACGAGGAACTGCATGCATTGACAGCGATCACAGCTGGACGGGCAAAGAAGATTTTTGGTGATGAGCAATGCAACTGGATAGTCAGATCAAATGATATCAGCATTGCACAAGGAGTAGATTACATCAATCTTCACAATTGGCAAAATCAAATGATGGAAGACATTGCCGATATCAATGATAATGATTTATCGGCCATTTGTGACACCAGCATTCCTGCTGAAGTTACCATGATCTCCTCCGACGAAATCATATCTGGGCTTCACAACGATCATCATGGAGTCAAGTCATTGTCATTGACAATGCAGTCCAAAGTTCTTGAACATGTAACTGCCGTTGACCCCTCACAATTGCTCAAAGACCAGAGATGTGCCTATGACATAATTGACTGGCACCTGACAGAGACACTAGCAGGGCAAGCACCACCACAGCTACTGATGATTATCCCAGGCAAAGGTGGTGTAGGGAAATCAAAGACAATTTAAACAATCACCAAGAATTTCCATGATAGAGGACAGGCCAACATACTCATCAAGGCAGCATACACAGGGATTGCAGCTTCAATTATAGATGGCAAGACTATTCATGTCATTGCGCAAATTCCAGTACATGGTTGTGAACAGTTGCAAAAAGCCAGCAGGAATCTTGCAGCATTCTGGAGCAACAAGATGTACTTCATTATCGACGAATGTTCCATGTTATCATGTACATTCTTTGCCCATCTCTCGGCCTATATAGCGAAGGGGAAATCCCTAGCTGGCAAAAAGGATACCAAGGATTCTTTTGCAGGAGTAAATGTCATACTTGTAGGCGATTTTCACCAATTTCTGCCTGTCGCCAGTGGCAAGAATGCACCACTATTCTGGCCTTGCAACCCTTCCAAAGATAATGCAGAGGAACTTCTGGGTCGAAAGCTGTATGAGGAGTTTAGAGTTGTCATTTGTCTCAAGGAGCAAGAATCACTGATCTGGATTGGTTAAACTTGCTGCAGCATGTTTGTCATGGTAGCTGTTGTGCACATCACATCAAATTTCTTCAATCTCTCGTAATCACCAATCCAAACTGCCCGCCTATTGATTTTATGGTGCCACCTTGGAACAAGGCTGTTCTAGTAATGCCACATCACTCTGTCTGTCAGCATTGGAATGGAGTCATGGCAAAGGCAGAGTGCCAAAGAAACAGAACTCAACTGTTGATATGCCCAGCATATAATACATTCCAAGGTCAGCCTCTGACACTTTCCAAGCATTTTGCAGTGGTTACAAAGTCGAAAAAGAAGCATGGCGGAAAATGAGATGAGAGAGCTAGTCTTCCGAATAGAGTGGAATTAGCAATCGGAATGCATGTGATGGTGACTTTCAATGTGGAAACTGACCTAGATATCACCAATGAGTCTTGTGGCGAAATAATCAAAATCGTACTCAATAAGTGTGAAACAGAGTTCTTGCTGAAGGCACGAAGACTGACTGTAGCATGCACAATCAATCTCTAGATGTGAGATCAACAGCACTGCTGGTGAGGCAGAATGTTGGGTCTCACTGTGCCTAGGCTGCTATGCCTGTGACAGACATGTTCGACCCTAAAGGGGACTGCTACCACACACAGAACCAGAAATAAGAGATAACTCAAGTAGACAGGGGGCGCGCGCAAGGATATAGAGAGGCACAAAGCACGTGATGAGAAAAGCACAGTAAGCAGAGCACGGGAAGCGTGCGCTAAGGTAAGTGAAGTACGGGAAGGTGTGCACCTATAGTGCGTGTGGGCGTGTGAAAGCGCGCAAGTGATGCAGGAGGTAGGGAGCAGTGTAGGGATTTGTAATGAGTGTGAAGTGACATGAGTGAAAGCAAGTGCAATGTAAAGTGAGAGCAAAGGTGGAGCAGACAAAAGCAAGGCTTGATTAGGCGATCTAATCTAAGCCAAAATGCGATAACCACAGGGTGCGCGCCCTAATGGTGACTACTACTCTAAAGTAAAACCCAAATGCTAGGGAAGTACAGTAAAGGGGAGTAATGGGGAGTAGTAGCGCAACCATCAGGCTTTATACTAAGTAAGATCTCATTGGACGCGGAAGGGATAGGGAGAACATGCATGATAGTATGTAATGACATGTAATAGTGCTGCAGTCCTTGTTACACTTGTGCAGCATGGAATATGATGTACCAAAGGGGTGTTCAGACATGAATCGGCCCTCCTGGATGATAGGCGATAGTGCATGGGAACGTGCACTTAAGCGCAGGCGTGGGAAGCGCGCAAGTGTGGGAAGGTGCATAAGCGTGGGAAAGTGTGTGCCTTTGGTGCGCTATGCAGGAAAATGTCATGCAACTTCATAGTGCAAATGATCAATGGACAGCTCATGTAAATAGGCCCTTTCCATGCCTACAGAAATATGATTCCTTACATCACCCAAAGCCACAATAGTGGAACTGACATATCTACCAGCATATATTCTTATTAAGCTGGACCGTACAAAAGCAGTTCAGCTTGACGGTCTGGAGAAGAATATATTACCATTGGTTCGAATGGAGCGCACATTTACCATTATCCATGGGAATCTGCCAAAATCCATAAAAAGATGACAGCTACCTCTCACACCGGCATATGCATTTACGGACTATCGTTCACAAGGTCAAACCATCAGTAACACCATTATAGACATTGCAACACCACCTACCACGGGGATTACACCATTCAATGTGTATGTTGCATTATCATGAGCTCATGGCTGAGATGGAATTAGGTTGTTGCGAGATTTTGACGAGAGCTTGCTGATGACTCATCCATCTGAACATTTGAGAATTGAAGATGAAAGGTTGGCAAAGATGGACTGGGAGATGGAGCAATGGTGGAAAGCAAAGATACATGAAGCAGTAGTATTAAAAGATATTGAGATGTCGTAGTATATCCAGTTGTGCAAGTTAAGAACACATGTTGTATAGTACTATAATGTGTGCAATTCAGACTTTGATAGTATACAGTGGCTCAAAAAAGTGTCTCAATGTTTGGGAGTTTTCATGTAATTGCTTCATTGTGAGTCAGGGTATGGGAATCTGGCTCAGCTATAGGGAGATGTTGGGGAGCTCTGCCTCCGGACATCAATCCTGCTCCCTATGGCGTGGGAATAAAATGACATCATGCGAAGATATGGTCATTTTAATCTGGTGACTCATTGAGACACTTTTTGACTTTAAGTCTGACCAACACAATCTCTACAATTACAGTACTTTGTATGCCTTTATTTTACTCTTATTACTTCTGCCACTCTTTTAAACATATTATCTATCAATTTGAGGTATCCTTCCTTAGTAATGTTCTCCTATTCTACTGCAACTCTGTTCTATAGCTGAAATAGCCCCTATGATAGATTTTGATAGATTGCAAGCAATTCCCTGAGTAATGTTAAGAGATATTTGATAGAGTCAAGGTTCAGGGACTATTATGGCCATGATAAAATAGTAATATCATGGTTTGTAAGCTATTTAATAGCTAACTTGGATGTATGCTCCCTCTGACCCAAGATCTCTTGATTACTATGTTCTAACTGGGCATGTTGTTAATGCAATCAAGGCCACCAAATCTATTAATTCTATTATCTCCACCACTATCCCCACTCAAACAATCAGCAAGACCCTTAAAACAGCTAGTCCTGAAGCTGTAACCCAGAAGAAAAAACATTCTGATTTCTAGCCTATACAAAGAAGAGCTGACCTTCTACATTGAAGCACTAGTATTGGGCTCCTAGGAACTGGATTATAGTTACATGGTAAGATGAGATGAAAATACACAGAATAGGGTCAGATGGACTTGAATAAAGGTAGAAAAACTACTAAGAGAAATAGAAGCTAAGTAAACAGTCAAGTTTGGAGAAGGACACTTGATGGTATGGGACTATATAGGGTGAAATTGAGTAAAATTTTCTTTGACATGAAGGGAATGATAAATACACAATAGCACATCTCTATTCTAGACAGGTGTCTGATAAGAATTATGCAGGAATTATGGATTTATGATGAATATACAATCTTCTAATGAAATAATAATCTGAAGCACATCTTGAACTTGGCCACCAATGGTTTGAATATTGTGATATTACTGTTTTATCATGGCCATAATAGTCCCTGAACCTTGACTCTATCAAATATCTCTTAACATTACTCAGGGAATTGCTTGCAATCTATCAAAATCTATCATAGGGGCTATTTCAGCTATAGAACAGAGTTGCAGTAGAATAGGAGAACATTACTAAGGAAGGATACCTCAAATTGATAGATAATATGTTTAAAAGAGTGGCAGAAGTAATAAGAGTAAAATAAAGGCATACAAAGTACTGTAATTGTAGAGATTGTGTTGGTCAGACTTAAAGTCAAAAAGTGTCTCAATGAGTCACCAGATTAAAATGACCATATCTTCGCATGATGTCATTTTATTCCCACGCCATAGGGAGCAGGATTGATGTCCGGAGGCAGAGCTCCCCAACATCTCCCTATAGCTTAGCCAGATTCCCACACCCTGACTCACAATGAAGCGATTACATGAAAACCCCCAAACATTGAGACACTTTTTTGAGTCACTGTAGTTATCATAGCGGTACTGACGCACCAAGTCCCCGACTGTTGTCATGACTCATCAAATATTGTGCATGGCTGGGAAATTAGTGTGGTCCCCTTCACATCATTTATTCACAATATTTACATGATAGCACCATTTCCATCTTGCACTGTGGGTGCGACCACAACAGTGTTTTGCAACCTGTACTGTGCGATCAGACCTGCATATCGTCCCAACGGATCTGGCAAAGCCACCAAGAGGTCATCTCCTGTGAATTCATCTATTGAGCATGTGGCTAAATGTGGATGTGACTATGCACTGTTGCCTGCTGTGGAGGATCCTCCTCCTTCATCACCAGGAGGGCCACCCGCCATTGCTGCAGCCTTGGCTTTGACTGCTCGGTTTACCCATGAGCAATTGGAATGGACCTGGGAAATACTGCAAGTACTTACAAGGACTTTGCATCATATCGCCTTCTGCAGCCACACGCAACATATCAGTGAGATCATGGTGAGGTGATGACTGGGGAGACATACTGCCAATGTCACTCCTTTTGAGACAATGCTGTGCACTGAGAGCTAGGAGTAGTGGTAGAAGACAGAATAGATATCCAGTACGAGCAAAATAGTATGAGTGTCAAAGAGTAAGGTGCCATCTGAGTGAATTACTGGGTGGCACAGGGTTCAAAGCAACTTTGGACACCCTGGCCAAGGTTTGCTTAATGCAATGGTTACTGACCAGGGTTCAAAGCAACTTTGGATGCCCTGGCCATCCCCATGCACAAAACAAATTCATGAAGACACCTTACCTTTCTAGAGAATCTGTTGAAATTCAAACAGAATGCAAAAAATCAAATGGACTGAGGTGGACTAATTTGTCTATAAATTCCCAGGTGAACATTCTTTGAACGAGAATTTGCCACAATTATCAGTTCTAGTGACCTTCTAATTGTCCTCACTCAGGTCTCATTTGAACGCAGATGACAAGGATTTAGCCAGCAAAACGAGGACCCTGTTGTGAGGGCAAGGGGTCCCCAGTAGATTCAAGAACAAACAAACCCAAAACTTGACCCTGTACCTAGAATACAATGCTATAACTCCAGCTATAAGGGAGGGAGGGAGGGCAATAGAAACGTAAGTAAAAATACAGAAGAATATAAAATAAGAGACTCAGGGGATGTGTATTAGATATTTTGAAATGGGAAAGCACGGAAAGGCATTGTTGTATCGTGAATGGAACGTCCATTGAAAACTAGCACATGTAACAGCGCAGGATTTTTTCATATATAAATTTGAAATGAGTCACTAGACCAATGACCCATAGCTTGAATACGATCAGCTGGCACTCCAGAAGCCGCAAGTGAAGTGGCACCACCTGCCCATAGAGAATGACCTGATATAGAATCAGGGAACAGTCTTCGTAAGCGAGTGATGAACCACAATCTGGTGGGAAGGGTACTGTCACTGCGTAACCAGAGAAAGCTATTGAAACAAAAGAGCTTGTCACGTGATGCAAGGTAAGAGAGGAACATGTGATGGGGATCAGCGAAATCCACATGCTGGATCACTACAGTGCCTCCTTCAAATTGGGCATCAGACTTGTGTTGACAGAGGACAAAGGAATGATAAGAATCAGCAATGACCACTGAAGTTTGCAAGGTGACTTTTTGAAAGGATTGGAGAGATGAGTTATCAGGCCATACCAGTTCTCCAAGACGAAGGAGACCGTAAAAGCCATCATAAAGTTGGGCAAGGAAAAGTAGATTGTCGTGGGATTGAGGTTCAGGAAAGGAAGTCGCGGTGGATTGAATATCTGAATGTGAGAGTGGTAGTTTACACCGAATAGGTACTCCATAACGGTGTTTCACACCCCGCAAAGTACGAGAAACTAGGCGCAAATTTCTATTCGCCTGAACTTGCAGATAAAATTCTTCCAGACTGCTACAAATCCCCAAGAGATAGTTATCAATGGAGCGAGGGTTGATATGAGCTGCCATAAATGTGACGTAGAGTGATAGCATGTCTGTGGAGGGTTCCAGAGCAAGGTGGTGGAGATCACAGAAAGTTACGTATGAGTTGAGTGCAGAGGAATAAGTTTGGTTGGTTGATTTGTCAAGTGACAAATCAAGGTTAATAGAGCATTCATGGATGATTTGCTCCATCGGCCAGGCAGCCCAAATGGGCTGCCTGGCCTTAGCTGTCATACAAATCATTTTTTGGTCACCCCCAATGCATTCCGAGGGGGTTGAAAGGGTAAGATTCGTAATCCCAGAGAACATCTCAAAGCTTCCTGGGCACGCCAATGAGAAAGGTGATCTGCCACGACGTTATTATCTCCCAAGACATGAAAAACTCTAAAGTCGATTCTGAAGACAAGAATGACTTCGATAACGTCCATAAGAAGGGGATTATAGCCTGGACCCACCAAAAGAGAGTTGAACAAATAGACAGTATTGAGGCTGTCAGTATAGACAGCAAGTCAACCGTTTTCTGGTAGTCAAGTGACCGCGTCATGGATGGCCACAGAGACGCACAAAGCCTCTGAGAAGAAGATATCTTGAACTGGCGAATGATCAGGGAGGTTAGATTGAAACACTAGGTTGAGTCTGGGGTACCAAAAACCCATCCCAGAGCCAGATGCGTCACAATAAACCTCAAGGGTATTGGAGGGTAGAGGATAGAGCTGCCAGGAGATGGATTTTAATAGATAAACTCCGTCAGACCATTCCAAATGAAATGCTGCCCAAAGCAACTCATTGACAACACTACGGTTAAGCCAAAGGAATGCCTTTTGAGTTAGCTTTACCCTTGATTTTAGCATAGACCGCTGAGAGACCTGGACGAAGCAGCGGACAGACATTGAGTGCCCAATTAAGTGACCCGGCGATGTGCTTGAAATCCCAGAGTGACCTCTTCTGCTTGTACTTTGCAAAAACACGAAGTTCATTAACCAAATTTCTTTTTGACTCCTCTCTGAGCGAAATCTTCATCAAATTCGGATCTACTTCAAATCCTATGACTGGTAGTGGAGACCCGAAGACCTGCTTCCATTCCTTGTGAGGGATACCTAATTCATCCCAAAGAAGAAGGAGAGCAACCATATCGGTAGGTAACATCTTGTGATACTTGACATAGAACGACATGTCACTAGTTTTGCCGAAGGAGAGAGTCGTCAACATAGATAAAGGCTTGAATGAATCGTACAAAGATAGCAATCCAGATTATGAGGGACATGAAGGCATGGAAGATGCGTTGAGATGCTCGGCCTCCAAATACATTAGCCCGATCGATGCGTCTTTCCCCTTCAAATGAAACAACTTGCTTGATTTGCCAAAGAGGATGCATTGGCATGTGCCAGTAAGCTTCCGACACATCTGCTTTCCAGATATGCAAGCATTCATTAGGGTTAAGTCAACAATATTCTCAAATAGCATCTCCCAGGTCTTGAACGTTGTCAAGAGTTACTCCCACGATATCCTCTTTAGCAATCATCAAATTGAGGGAGAATTCACCTGCACTATGGTTCGTGACAAGACGGAACTTTCCTCCTTCCTTGGGCACCACGTGAATCAGCATACTATACATTCCTGGGTAGAGATCAGGCCCAAAGTTAGGTGAATACCTCCCAACAGACTCCTCCTTTGAAATTTGATCACGGATGAAGTTCCATTCCAATTTGGAGGATGGTGAGGGTGAAGGAATCTCCCAGGTAGTAGGATAGATCCCCACCTGAGTATTGGCCCAGGGCCAAAACCCTTTGCACAATCCTCAACAAACCGAATGAACAAACGGAGGGTTAGGATGATGAGCTAGAGAAAGCAGAGTTTCAAAGCGATCCACATTGATAGGAGTCGAGACTTTGAAGAGATGGGGATGTTTGGAGATAGTCAATAAAGTGGCGGCATCCCAAAACCCCAAAAGAGGAGGATGAGGAAGGGGTTCTGCTGTTTCAGCCCAAAGGGCAGTCCTGCTAATGGACTTAGCTTCATCACCCCAAATCATCCGTCTCCAAAATTGCTGCCCATGAGCGATTGTTCCATTTAGGTGTCTTTGCCATGGGGCAATCTCCATGCCTGTGCCCTCCTCTACACTTACTACAGACATGGAACTGCATGCAGTCTGATGTAGACTTGTCACATGCTCCCCGATTCCAATTATGACAGGGTTCTCCTCAACTGGATGATTCTGGTCTAGATTTCCTTCCTCCTGAGGATCCCTTACCTGATCTTTCTCCAATCAAAGAGGAGAGCTGTTGGAGTTCAGTGTAGGCGACCATACTGAGGGAAGAGAGATGAGTGACTTCGAGGTGCCTGAACTGAGCAATGTCATCAAATCAAAGGTATTTCTGTCCTTCAATCTTGAGTTGGCAGGCTCTATCAAAGTCAAGGATTCTGGAGTGAAGGACATAGTGGACGTCAACGAAGAAACTGGAGACATAGCATTTATACCCTCAGAGCTCTGATTCTTTCCAGGGCATGATGAAGCTGAGAGCTTCGATCCATAAATCAGTAGTGATGCTCCAATCTCCATAGGTTTTGACTTTATGGGAAGCGGTCGGCTGGGATAGTGTGATCTCGAACCCTTTACCAAGGGTTTGAATTTGTTTTGGATCAATACTGGTGGAGTAATGTCCCGAGAGGACTTTCTCAAGATCAGGGGCTCGTCCTTCGAGCAAGAGAGTCCATTGGGACAAAGGGAAGCTCAGACATCCAGGGGTAGCAGTAACTTGTCCTCAATAATACTTTGAGTCCTCTGACCATTCCTCATAGCAATCAAGGGTGAGTTGTTTGGCTCGTCGATTGGATACGTGTTGGTATTGATCTGGGTCGAGCCATGGATAGAATTGGATTCACTCTGGGGTAAGTTTCTGTCTTTTTCCCTGCAAAACATACTCATGCTCATCTCCAGACTCATCACTCTCATTTTCTTCTGATTGCTCTCACCTTTGCAAGTGCGATCATAACTCTTTCTCTTTGGTAATCGAGATGTGGTCACTGGAAGAATTCTGGACCTCTGAACTTGCCCTATCTCGCTCATTTCCAATGTTAACTCTGTGTCATCCAAGGGAAGATTCCTCATCATGAAAGGCATAGTCAAGGAGTTGGATGAAATGCCTGAATCCTTCCTTAAAGTCGAGCTGTGAGAGTGAACTTGATTCTCTGATTGCAGATTGAAGGATGGATTGGATCTCGAGAATCGCATCTCCCTTTTGGATACCCCCCTTTTTGAACTCATCAACGAATCTGAGACATCAATTGACGGTTTCCTGGTCAAAATCTTGGTTTCCCCTAGAAGAGGGGTTGGACAAGATTGTTTGGGTGGTTTGGTCGGCATTATCAGACATGAGAAGTTATTCAATGAATTTAGTAAATGCACAAAATTGCTAGCAAACAAGTAATTCAAGTGAGAAGAGATACAAGACCTAAAAAAATGAACAGCATACCTAGCAAGACAAGGAATTCGAGTGAGAAGAGTTGAGGAACTCTGGAGCACTCAGTCTCGCTAGACATAGACTGTTTACTCCACTAAAGGAGGATGCGCACATGGCCTATTTGATATGCCAGAGATGCATGGGGCATCGGCATGAGATGGCAAAAGGGACTGGCCCTAAACTAAAAACGAAATGTATGTCAAAATGATGCACAGGGCACCGGCCAAAGGTGGCAAAGGGCCTGACCCTCAATAAGGGGATATTTCGGGGGACAAAACTACTGAGGAGCACGCTCGTCCAATTACCCTGGTATAAATAAAGTTAAACTCGAGTAAACAAGGTAATTGCGTAAACCTGCGTAAACTAATAGTAATCAGACCGTCGGAGACTGCCGCGTCAGGAATTGTTGGCGAGCTTAGAGTTGACTCCCGTACTTTCAAACCATAGCGTCGAAATTTCTCGCTTGAATCTATGTCAAAAGTGTTCGAAATTCCTGCGTGCGCGTTTTTTTCCGCCTTATAATATTTAGAACCAATCACGAAATTCCTTTGTTTCAGTTGCATCCCTAATCTTACTGATCACATAGTCAAGGTTAAGGGTGAACTCGAGGCTACAAATAGTCGTGATCATATCTCCAAGTGCACCTGGAACCGACCGAATTATTCTCTTGTATGTCCTAGTCAAACAGTCAGCATGGACTGATAATTCTCACATCTCCAGGTCACGGTGGCAGTCAAGGTCGTTGGGGTACTACAACCTGAGGATGACTCGGATCTCGCCAAGAGACACGACGAATTGCTAGAAGAAATCAAAGTATGGGGAAGACTTCAGAATGAACATATCTTACCTGTGCTTGGACACGCATACGGACATGGTCGTTTACCTAGCCTTGTGTTTCCTTGGATGGAGAATGGGAGCTTAACCAACTTCTTGCGCGGACACAAGACCTTAGAGCGTGGTGAACGGTTTCGCTTGGTGAGTCCCTCAGATTATGATGGGATTCATGTACAAACAAGTTTCTGTGTGTTCAGCTGCAAGATATCGCCTCGGCACTGCAATATCGTATGTCTGCCTGTCTACAAAAGTGTGGACTCTCAAGTGGATTCTTTGTCAGTGCATGTTATCGCAGTGGTTCACGGAGATTTAACAGGTGTGAGTTCTTACCAAAATCAACAAGGCAAACGAGCACTAATTATCTCTGATGTGCTGGTGCATTAGGACAGCATTTTAGTCGACTTGCATGGGCGTGCTTTTATAACAGGCGTCGGGCTTTCCAAGAGGCTTAATGAAATCGCGCCAAAACCAATTGGTGACGCCGCTCTTCGCTGGGCAGCTCCCGAGTTGGTCTTCAAACAAACTCTTGCTACTTCCAAAAGCGATGTGTGGTCTTTTGGTTGCAACATGATTCATGTACATCATTGATATATCCAAACCTACATTAGGTATCTAACGATCATCTCAGGTGCTCTCTGGGCAGTTACCCTGGTCGTCAGAAATTCGATCCTACCAAATTGTCTCCTGTTTATGTAAGGGACAGGCACCACCGCTACCGCCAGAAATTCAGAATCAGATCCAGGATTCATCCTTCCTCGAAAGATGTTTCTCTTTTTCGTCAGATGACCGCCCTTCCGCAGATCAGACGCTAGCCTTTGTACGAGAAACACTAAGGGCAAAAATACCGCAGACTTCGGAAACTGTGACGGTATGTCTGCTGAACAAGTGCTCACATACATATGCAAGCTGATCTCCATATCAGCATGATCATGACAAAGGCATTCCCGATGTTATTGCCGAGTTCAAACGACGTGTTTTTGATCTGGTTCCTCCGCATTTGATCGATGTCGAAAAGATGGTGTTGGTTTCACGGGACAAACTCATTGAGATGCTCAAGCCAGAGACGATCACCGAGGAGGACATCTGTCGGTGTGGGTGGTCGAGGCAGTCTGCCATAGAGTCGGCTGTGAACAGCCGGCTCAAATATGCTATTCTATCACACCGATGGGGAGAATCAGAGCCAACATTTCAAGACCTAAAACGCGAAGAAGCGGGCTACCGCGAAGGAGCGGGCTACAAGAAGCTGGAGAAGTTTTGCTCAAAAGCAAAGGAATATGGCTGTCGTCTCGCATGGTCTGATACCTGCTGCATTAACAAAGAAAGCAGCTCAGAGCTCGACGAAGCAATTCGGTCGATGTTCACATGGTACCGCGGGGCCTATATATGCGTAGTGCACCTAGCTAAGACAAATTCGCTGGAGACGATGGAAAATGACGAGTGGTTCTTTCGTGGCTGGACATTGCAGGAGCTTCTTGCACCTCTTGGGATGAAATTTTATTACGGTCCTACGTGGACGCCTCTCACGCATAATTTCAACGACAAAGATGTTGCGAAGGTCATTCATGCTCTTAGCCACGCTACCAATATCCCCGAAAACGACCTACGCAACTTTCAGCCCGGGCCAAATCGTGCCTGGGAGAAGATGACCTGGGCAGCAAGTCGGAAGACAACCCGTATTGAAGACGTTGCCTACTCTCTTACGGGTATCTTCGACATCACCATGACGGTCGCATATGGAGAAGGAGATCGGGCATTTAAAAGATTCATGGCAGAGCTTATTGAGAAGTGCAAGGAATGGCAAATCCTCGTATGGGCCGGTGGACTCCCTGGCTGTCCAATAATGCCTTCCTGTTATCGCACAACAGACAAAGCAGCACTCAAGATGCTTAAGAACCATGAGATCTCTTGGTGGGGAGAGGGTTGCGGTGATGACAACTTCTCAGTCACAAAGCGTGGCGTGCAGGTCAAGCTATTCATGGTCCCTACCTCCATTGACCAGAGTCTCTGGCAGTCGACATCCTTTTCCCACCCCCCTGGTAGCTCCACAACATGGCCGCTCGAAAGGTTAGTCGTGCAATCCCTTTTCTTTCCACCGGCATCTACGACAGAGTGGACGATCGGGATCGTTAACTACCATGACCATGACGACTATGTTCACAAGGGAAAGCTGAAAGCAGGATATATTTATGTATGCTTCCTCTTGAGGCGGTTTTATCCCTCTGGCCTAGGTACCGTGCGCAACCACTGGAAAAGGGAGGTTACAGAGAATATTTTGACAGTTCATTGCACACGTAACTTCGAAAAAGAACTAGAAACTGTTTGGTTATAAATATTGGAGCAATGATTGAGGATTCAAAGCTTTCCCATAATTTGGCAATTTTATCTGGAGAAAGCCGTAATACTAGTGTAGCACGCACAGCTCAACGCCGAAGATGTCACGGACGGCTGATGATATTACAAGATTAATTTATGAGTGCCTTTTGTTGTGTCCCCAGCCCAATGCCTACGATATCTGTGTTGTGGCATATGATTGGTGTTCGCACGACCATAATCACGCTGATATAATGCTGTCCATATTGCTTGTGGACGCGACGTCCTCGAGACTTCTATCTATACTAGACAAAGATAAATAGATTATGATTTCTTTCCTTCCACAAATGCAACGATTTCTTCAGCCCTCGGCCGAAGGTCCTTCTCTTTTGACCAACATCTCTGGATGAAATCCCAATCACTGTCAGTGATAACAGGTTTGACCGGCCTTTTTGGTGTTGTGCCCTGTGATAAGTGGACAATTATAATTTCATATTTTGGGACGTAATGGTATGGGACCTTCCCCTCCAAAACCTGCATGGAGATGAGCTGGACCAGCATTGATGATTCGATACACCCACTTGGAGCATGATCCCTCCAAAAGAGTATATATCGCTTGTTGTGGAAAATACTGGTGACTCATGGCCTTCATTACCAAGCCCTAGAGATTCGGGCGCCATCCAACGGGCGCTGCCTCCGGGTTTGGCAAGCAACACTTGAGCTGATCTCTCAGAAAGGAGGACCGAGAGACCGAAGTCGGTGAGAAGCGCTTTGCCATTTGTATCCACGAGGACATTATTCTATGAAACTTCAGCTCAGTGTTCATAAACAACAAAAATGGATACGCACACCGCTCAAGTCTCCGTGGACAATTAACTTCGAATGGACTGCCCGATCCAGTGTCAGCTGACTTTCACTTCAAGGATAATTCATCAAGCATACGATATTGAAGCCCACGAGCCACGTCCCTGAGCTAAATTGATCTCAGCATGGTGAATATCACCAGACGCAAATTTGACCGAACCAGTGCAACTTTTTCGCTAGAAGAAAGTGTCTCGTGCTTCCGCTGGAGAAATCCTGTCAAAGCGCCATTTTCTAACCATGGTGAGACAAGCGCTGGGACCGAGCCAGCGCCATCTGTAACCCCCCAGAGAGGAACAATATTCTCGTGCTTAAGTTTCAACCATAACCGGATCTCTCGGAACAATCGCTGCAAAATCTACAGTCAGTTGAAGGGAGGCAAAACACTTGGACACCGACATTAATGGCTTTCATGTCTGCCGCATGATCCGTCGTTCGTATGTCCTTGACTGCAACCTAAGCTGCTGTGATTAACGTAGTAAAATACGATGTCAACGGCACCTACGTCCACTGAAATTGTTGTAGAAGATAACCCGTAATGTGAAATCGTTTGTCGGACGCTCGAATCGACGGTTGTTAGACCAAGGCTGCATTTGTGAACATTTGCAAATCCCCCACGGGCCTGGGGGTCGCTGCTGAGGCGCGTCACCGACTTTGTAAGATCAGCAGCACTGTAAACAATGAGTTTAACAGCAACATAAACAGAGGAAGATGACTCGCCCGAAATGCTGAACTAATACTGAGTAGAGAATTTTCTCGATAGAAGGACGAGATTCAATCGACATTGAAAGGCAGCGTTTCACCAAATCCAGGTGCACCTGATCAATCTTTGAGTCGAAAGTGAGCTGAGAGCGCATAAGAAAATATTTGTAAGGATCATACCTCCACGGTCGGAAGAAAAGGTTCTGTGCCCTTCACTTTTTCCAAAAGAATTTCACTCTCTTCAGAAATCCACCAGTAAGGTACCTTTCCCGACAACACCTGAAAAAATTCGTCAGACACAGCGCGGGAACGGCTGATGCGTTGCCAAACACACAAGAATTGTGATGCAGCCATAAGAGTATACGTCTTGGCATTTCGTTGGTTGCGGCGGTTCTGTCTGCTCGTCACGAACTACCGACTCTGGTGAGACGTATCTCGCAGCTCCAGGTAGTTGCTCGCTCGATTTCCAACCTCCAGCGTCGTCAAGGATCACAGAGCGACTGAAGTCTGCGATGCGTATACGCCCCGCATCATCGAGGAGTACGTTGTCCTAGGAAGAATGAAATAAGCATGTTTTATGTTTAGTAAGCATGCCGACGGAAGCGTACACCCGTCAGATTGCCATGCGCAATATTGCTCTTGTGCACTGAATATTATTCATCAATTTGACGCATGAACAATTACGGGCATCACTGACGATATCTGATCCCGTCGGCCACTTGATACAGCTGACATTCGAGGTTAGAGCTGAACGACTTGTTGACGCCAGGGACATCAACTCACAATATTGAACTTCTGAAGTGGAGATAATGTGGAGAAACTTTGTTTCAGATAGTCGTGTAATGATCCATGCGCCATCCATGAATACACGAAGGAGGGAATAATTCCAAAACCCGTCGTCACTCCATAAAGATCGAGGATGGTCTCGTACTTCAACCTTTCCCGAACCTTGATCTCGCGACGGATCATCTGCAAAGCAATGCATCGGTCACACTTGGTATTCACAGCAAAGTCGAACTGCGTGTTAGCTCACATCGCATGTCTTGTCAATGTTAATGTCCTTCAGATCGCCAACATCCAAAGTCTTAACCGCAACCTGTTGGAATCATGGATTACATGGAGTTCGGTCGAAATACCAATCAACTAACCACGGTGGCGTCCGACCCATGCAACCAGTTGTATTTCAAAGTCCCGGTAATGCTGCCTTGATCACCGCTATCACAGGTCGAGAGGGCTGCTTTGGGAATTTGATTCACTCGAAGTTTCGACAACAACTCCATTATGATCTTTGAAATACTTGACTTCGACTTGAACAACTCCGCGATGTCAGAAGCCGACGGGCGGCACTCGCTGCTATTCGATAAGCATTTTTGTGCTAACTGTTGAAGGTCTTCCTCAAAACCAGTGATTTCGCGGAAAGGTTCTTGACCCCTGAATATTGCTGCGACAACGCGAATATTCGAAATCAGCCAGTGATAAGGTGCATGTCCAGAATACAGCTGTATCATATCAGTTACGTACATGGGTTGGCACGGAAACATGACACACCAACATCATGATACAGCCATATGAATAAACATCGGCAGCCTTGGTTGGCTTCGTTGACTCATCTTCTAGCACATCAAACATTTCGGGGGCTGTCCACCGAGCATCGCCCGGGTGGCATGACTCAAATGTTGGGCAATCTAATTCTGCAAGGATCACCGAGAGACCGAAGCTCCCAATATGAAGTCTCCCGTCACTGCTGACCAGGATGTTGTGCTAAATTATGAAACTGTCATTCTGGGACAGAGAATGGTGGCGAACAAAACATACCGGACTCAAGTTAGCATGGACGATACCCTTGCAGTGCACTATAGGATATCAGCGGACTGAAATACAAAAGCAGAGTACTACTGACAATACTCGAGGCCAGCTGCTATGTCCATTGACTAATATATTGAGTCAAAGTGCAGTCTGTCTCCACGAATATAAAATGCATACCATGCTCAACTTCTTGTCTCTCGAAAGATCAAAATTCCGCTTTAGATAGTCGCTGAGTGATCCATTATCCATCCATAGAGCAACTAGGGCGGGAAGTGGGCCAAATCCTTCAGTAACACCCTCAAGAGCGAGAATGTTGTCGTGGGACAATTGCATCCAAACATAAGCCTCGCGACGAATTCTCTGCAATCGGTTCTGTCAGTGGAGTAGAACGGTGAACTACTTCATGCACCAACCTGGCCTAATCTGTGTATTGATGTTGAATCATCATGAGAGATCTTGATGGATTTTATCGCGACCTTGATTGTGATTTAGAT
Organism: Suillus cothurnatus; assembly: GCA_016758765.1. Classification (NCBI taxonomy): domain Eukaryota; kingdom Fungi; phylum Basidiomycota; class Agaricomycetes; order Boletales; family Suillaceae; genus Suillus; species Suillus cothurnatus. The sequence continues at coordinate 546 of JABBWL010000138.1, read as the reverse complement.
AATGAAACTCTTCGACTGTTTTGTTAACTTACCGTAATAACCGTATAATGGACCTCCGATCGTGTAGTCATAGAACATTTGAAGATATCACACATCCCCCCTAGGTGGAAAGGAACTACATCGTGCTTTTGAATGGCTGCGGCGGGAATGATATTTGGTGAGGTCTTGAAGTCGACTAGGTGAATGTCATTCGTTTTCTGCACAGCTTATCGGTCATTGTGCATGATGAAAAATCCCTATCACTTACAATGGAGGATTGAAAAATGTTCATTGCAATCCTTAGCGTGGCTTCAAAACGACTGAATGCTCTGTCCCAAGGCAAGGCACTTGCATTCCTTATATACTCGATCGCTACCACGACCGATTAGGTTGAAGCCCCCGTCTTCGGAATTCGGGTCGAAGATCTTCCACTCAAGAGCTCAATAATACCCTGTTATCCATCTCAGGCTGTGTTAAAGATCCGAACACCCTCTGTTGTACAGTGTGACGGCATTCACTGGGTGCAAGAATCAGGCTCAAGACCCAAGGCTCCGTAGCAGACGTTCT